>OX421499.1:27286489-27451489 GCA_949126835.1 Anisus vortex
AAGACAGCACACATACATGTGTGTAAGTGTAAACTGTGTCATAGTCCAAAAAGACCGCACACATACATGTGTGTAGATCTAAACTGTGTCTTAGTCCAAAAAGACAGCACACATACATGTGTGTAGGTCTAAACTGTGTCATAGTCCAAAAAGACAGCACACATACATGTGTGTAGGTCTAAACTGTGTCTTAGTCCAAAAAGACAGCACACATACATGTGTGTAGGTCTAAACTGTGTCATAGTCCAAAAAGACAGCACACATACATGTGTGTGGGTCTTAACTGTGTCATAGTCCAAAAAGACAGCACACATACATGTGCGTAGGTCTAAACTGTGTCTCAGTCCAAAAAGACAGCACACATACATGTGTGTAGGTCTAAACTGTGTCATAGTCCAAAAAGACAGCACACATACATGTGTGTAGGTCTAAACTGTGTCATAGTCCAAAAAGACAGCACACATACATGTGTGTAGGTCTAAACTGTGTCTTTGTCCAAAAAGACAGCACACATACATGTGTGTAGGTCTGTATGTGTGTAGGTCTGTATGTGTGTAGGTCTGTATGTGTGTAGGTCTGTATGTGTGTAGGTCTGTATGTGTGTAGGTCTAAACTGTGTCTTAGTCCTCACACACCCACATACGTAAACGCCCCCCCCCCCCCACCCGGGCTGCGTAATGTCACAAACAGAAACTACGCAATGAAACTCCATTGTCCCAGCTCTCCCCCCCCCCCCCCCCCCCCCCCCCATAGAGTACAACCGTCCCTGCCAATAACTGCCCTCTCATGCCAGGACACGCAGAGCGTGAGTGAAATCTCTCGTATGTCTCAAAAAGGTTTCTTCGCACGTAAATTTTTTTTTTCTTTTCTGTTGTTGAAGGAATAGAAGATGAGCTGGACCGGCGGGAGGGAGGGAGAGGTCATCCTACCACTGCAGATATTTATTCCAGTTCAAAGTGAGTTTTCGCCCCTTCTTAAATCGAGACATCTTATAATGATTTTACCTCTCCACAAACTGAAGCCGCCGCAAGTTATTCCCTAATACGACTACAGTCTACACTCTACACTATAAGCTAAATAAGCTATTGCAGCGTGACAAATCGAATGTGCGTTATTTGAGTCTCTGAAAGCCTTGTTAAAAATGTGGTTTTCCTACTTAAATTGTGGGCATCCTACTTAAAACGCGCGGGAAGGGGGGGGGGGGGTTTCTACTAAAAGGAGTGGGGGCCACACAAGAAAAAAGCAACGCGTTGGCCCGATATGAAATGGTGGGTCCAACATCTTACTTGGGATCCCTAGAAATAATGTGGAATCATTGCATAAAACGTGGCAACCCGATACACAATGTGGAGGCCCAAAATAAAACATATCTGAGACACAAACATAATAGATGCATTCTATAAATATTTTATATACTTAACCCCGACCTCCCTTTTCTTATGTTACAATTTTCTAATTAAAATAAATCTCTGGTGGGGTGACTTAAAAGTCGGATATAAATTTAAAAAATCACCAAGCTACTAATTACTCATTCCCGAATCTATTCTCAAGAGAAAATACAAATCTATACTCGTCTTATTGAAATATCCTAATGTCGGGTAGTGAAAATCGCAGGTCACTTATTACCAAAAAAATATTGATGGATATATTTCAGTACCCATTCAATAAGTAAAAAAAAAACCACTAAATAACTTAAAGACTTCTTAACAAACTTACATGCATAGTTGATCATTTAAAAAAAAGAAATTAATATAAAAAAAAAAATTTCATGTTCCTGTCTCAATTTTAGCAAATTTCACAATCGATCTTAAAAATTGGTCAATTTTCCTAAAGCTTTCATTAAATGTCTCAACTCATGTGAACCAACCATGCATAAAAAAGTGTGCAAAAGTTCTATTGGAAAAAAAAACAACTGCAACAACTTCATTAGAACAATGAATTATAAAACAACACAACACAATTTGGGCTCACTTTCCCTTTCTATCTCCCCTTCTAGATTTATAAATAAAAGCCCTCAATACCCACACCCCCTGTTGACCTTTATGATGGTAGACATGTTCACTTTGACCATTGACCGAATTCTCGTCATCTCTCACATCACCAAAGTCTACAGTAATACCGTGGATATATCGTCATGGTAACCAACTTGTAGTTATTAGAAGCTTCAAACATTCCTTCATAAAGACTTGTTTTCTTCTATAGCGTCCACCCAGTGGACACACACTACCCCCCCTCCCCCTTATCTTCAAGTCACGCGAAGAGCCCACAGTGGCCAACTCAGGCCACAAAACGAGCAATCAAGGGACATAATTACGATCAAAAATAAATTTCTCATTTCTTTCTGTCACAAATTCAATTTCCCTGGCCAAAAAGAAAAAAAAGAAATAGAAAAAAAAAAGAAAGAAAAGCTAGAAACTGTATGTAGAAGGTCAGGATTGCCTCCCCTTGGTTACGTAATGCTCCCATTATGTCTGAAACTACTTAGAACTGTAGTATAGGTTCTCTCCCCTCATTCTAGAATTCTAAACATGGCGAAGATGGCTTTAAGAAAAACCCAGTGGCTTTCCTGTTTCATACAATTACATTTTCTGTGAAACAAAACAAATAGTTCCACCACCAGACTGCAATCTGTGCAACCCTGGAGGATTCAAAGCCCGCCGCTGGCCCACTCAGACAAAAGCCCACCACAGTAATGCAATTTTATCTAGGTTGACATTTTTGTTGTTCACAAACAAAATATAAACAAGAAACGAGAAAGTTGTTGTAAGGACGTTCTATGGGGAAAACATTGACTGAGATTTTAGATCCTTTCACGTGGCCAAAATACAATCCCTTTAGTTACATACAATATTTCATTAAAATACAACAACAAATACACAAATCTATATAATATAATAACAACGAAAAAAACAACAACAGCAAACAACAAAACAACAACATGAAGACGTTCTTAGAATTTTTTGGGGGGGAAAACATTTTTCGACCGAAAAGGCTAGAAATACATATAATATATAAATTGTTTAAAAAAAAAAAAAAAAAAAAAAAGCACAAAACTATCTATTAAGACAAACTGCTAAGAATTGGCTACCCCACGAGTTAACTCCAATAACAAAAGAAGACTGGATGTACAATGAAGAACTAGATCCAAAATCAGGGATTCCAAAATGTTAAGTTTCTTCAAAAGGTCAAAAAAAAAAAAAAAAACAAAAAAAAAAAAAAAAAACCAGAACAACTTCCATACATCGACCAACATACAACAACAACAAACAACCAAACAGACAACATACATCGACCAACATACAACAACAACAAACAACCAAACAGACACCAACAGCAAGGAAACAAAAAACTATTAAACAAAAACGGATCATACAAAAACTAAAAAAAAATGGAGCATTGTATCTTGAGTCCTAGCAACAGAAAATTTAATTGGATTCAAACAGTAACTGTTTTTTTGTTTTTAAATATTTTAAATGAAATGTATCCCCATTTTTTGATACACGCATGACAGCTTTATTCGGCTTTAAATTGTGTATTAATTAATGATTGAAGCTTTTTTTATTCCGCTAAATGACCTACATGGATTTTAAAAAAAACTACTCTTTATGTTTTCAAACAGCAAATTGATCTACATGGATTAAAAAAGATAAAACTTTTTTTTCATACATAAAATATATTTTAGATGTAGAGCTAAAAATAAGCGAAAAAGGTATTTAAAAAAAAAGTATATATAATTTAGAAACTGCAAATTTTAAAGCATTGCTATAGAGTATAGAGTAATATCTTACAGAAAATTCTGGTATAAACAATGTTGTAATCCGGTGTGGGACAATAGAGAGGACTTATGGAATGAAGGGTGTTATGTTATAAGAGCTGTCTGATGGGGAGTTGCTTAATGAGTTGTGAGATCTAGGCGGCATCTAATGTGGGTCTGACGAAGAGCTGTTTAATGAGGGAGCCATGCGTGGTAAATTATACAAAGAACATATGCATAATTGTGAATAACAAACGTTTTCTTTAGAAAGATATTTTAACTACATACACACAGCCTACTGTCGGCATTGCAGTGCAGTGACGGTGAACGCTAACTCGTTGACACTCAGTCAATAATTCTGCATTCTCTAAATCAGGGGTCGACAACCCACGGCACGCGTGGCAGACTTGGGACGCAGAGCGATTTTTAGTGGCACGCGGAAGACCCCAAAAAAACAAAAACTGCAATTCAAGTCTCTTTTACAAGAAATTGAGTGCTAGAGCAGAATGACTTTTAAGCCGTCGGCACGCTGAATGAATTAGAAATTACAATCTGGCACACAATTATCAAAAGGTTGCCGACCCCTTGCTCTAAATGATTATGTTGGTATTCTACATATCGATAATTTAGTGTCTCACGTTCTAGCCGAAAGGAGAAAATAGCCAGTTCATATTCTGAGTCTACTGGACGCACATAATCCCTACTTAACCGCAGATATGATGTAGTAAAGCGCAACTGACCTACTTAAAGCACACATATGACCCAGTTATAATACACCCGATCCACCTAACTCACGCCTGACCTAATTAACGCTCAGCGGTCCAATTAAAACAAACGAGCGCCCTACTAAAATGCTCAGCGGATGTTTTGTCGAACTTTCAGAGCCACAAACAGTTCTCAATTTTGGACAGATCTATGCCCAGGGATCACGATAAGCAGAGACCAGACAATCTTCCATCAACACATGAAACCTCAATAAACTAATACACTCTGTAGTCATTGGGTTTTGTTTATTCAGAGGGGAAACATTAAAAAATAAACACACACACACACACATGATCATATAGGGGAGAAAACTCGTTCAACATTGGACCTAAGGGGCAGTAATAAGTTGTTGTTTTTTAGTACACGGGGTCTGGGCATGATTTACAGTCCATGACTAAACTTAAAGGAAGTATGTTGTGGAATTGTGATGAGAAATTGGGGAATGAGGCCGAGAGGAGGTCAAGACGTGTCAATCAATACAAGAAGTTTCTTCCTGGGGTAGACTTGGGCGCGTTACTATGTCAACAGCATCGTGTGATGATGTATCTATGGGTCACCTACCATTTAGTGACCACTGTAGGCCTCATAGGCATGCTAAAACATACAAGTGGGCCACATACTAGGACACTATAGTAGGCCACATACTAGGACACTATGGTGGGCCACATTCTAAGACGCTATAGTGGACCACATTCGGGGACGCTACAAGGGGCCACATTCTAGGACACTATAGTGAGCCACACCCAGAACAGAAAAACAGGCTAGAAACTAGAACATAATTTTTTAGTAAGGTCACAGTTTCAAATAGACCCCGAGACTGTAAATAGATGGTATTCTGAGACTGCATGGTAAAAAACAACAACAACTATAAAAACAACAGATTCACAGCCCCCGGCAACAACATTCTGTGCATGATACATCAGTGGCTGTAACTGCTGTATTCTAAACAAACTAGCACTATTCCATGGCTAACTGGAAAAGTTATAGACCCTTTATCCAGTGCCTTAGAAGAATGACTAGACCCTAAAATAAACAATCAACAGTATATGAACGTTGAACTAGATAATGAAAAACGTTGTTTTGTTTGTTTAAGTAAACGATCTTCAACCACCAGTACAGTCACACACACAAATGGGGGCATCACTACATTTGTATTTAGGGAAGAGAACACTGACAAGCAAAGATAATTCTGCCATGTCTTCCAACTCTCGGCTATGTTATCTGATAGAGAAAAATCATAGTATTTTGTGTTTACTTTCAACCTTCAAAAGAAAAAAAAATTTGTCATTGACATTTTAACAAACAAAAGAAGTATACCTGGCCTATATATAAATATATAAATATATACACATATAGATATATATATATTATGTTTGTGTATTTAAAACCATCAAAAAACAACATTGGTTTAAAAGTTAGCAGATTAAGACAATGATTGGTTCATGTACCAAAAAGCAAAATCTCCCATTTAAATCCCTTCAGCTGTTAAAGGTATTTAAATACATATATGTATGTAGTGAAATCTCCCAAATGTATTGCCAATGAATAAAGTGAATGACATCGGATAAGATCTCTCCCTTTTTTTTTTTTTTGAGCATCACCTTTCTGACTGCTCTTTATATAAATAACATTTGTACGACCAAATAATGTGTATAACTATATTATATATATAAACACTAAAAATATATACTGCATATTTATGAATAAAAAAAAGTATTCCTTATAGACCAGATAGTTCCAAGGGAGCGAATGAAGCAGCGTTCAAAGACCTCTACAGCCATGTATGTATATATAGAGAGAGGGGGGGGGGGGGAGTTGTGGCAGAGCTAAGAAATAAATTGCGATGCTCATCAGTTTAATTATATCTATAACTTCTAGCATAACTCAAAACTTTCTGTAATTATTAGACAACAAAAAAAAAATGTCATTATTACTTTAAAAAATAATACAAAAACGACTACAAAGAATCAATGCATTATTATTGAACGATTAGTTTATAACAATGAATTAAACTACATTACAGTGTCAGTAGCTAAGTTCAGTAAGCTTGTCAGAAATAGAAGACGTAATAGAGAAATAAAGGGAAGCAACTAGCTAGGAAAAACTAAGTTTACCAGAACACACGCACACGCAAAGTTTATATGCGCAAGTGCAAATGTCAAAATCAAATTTTAATAAGTCATTTGAAAAGTACAGCATACTTATACTTACTTTAATCTGTTTAGGGAAAGAAAATATACATTTAAATAGATAAAAAATATATACAAAATATATAACTTAAGAAAACAACAACAAAATAAATAAAGGAAGCGATAAAAGAACTATCAGTGTGAGAAATTGCAAAAAACAAACATTGTCTAATGCAATGGTCGGCAACCTATGGCACGAGTGCCAGACATGACACACCCAGCGATTTTTAATGGCACGCGACCCCCCTCCCCCAAATGCAATAATTCGTGTCACTTCTTCAAAACATTAAGTGCTAGACCAGGATGACTTTTACGTTGTTGGCATGCGGAATGAATTAGAAATCCTACTTTGGAACTCTTATAACCAAAAAGGTTGCCGACCCCTGAGTCTAATGTATTACTTCAATAAAGTGAGTTTGTACACGAATTAGCTCTCCCTTTATTGTATTATTGGCGACAAGGAAATAATCGCATAATTGAGAAGTTGATTAATGATTGACTTAGAGTTTCCCAAACCCTTATTTCTTCGTGACCCGATTAGTTTTAAATTTCTAGTTCTTGACTCACTAAAAATTTTTTTTTTTATTTCCTGTATAAATGTATACATTGGAGTACAGTGGCCGAGCGGCAGCGCGTTGGGCTGGAGTACCGAAGGTCCCGGGTTCGAATCCAGGTGAAGGCTAGGATTTGTTCCCGGGACTGGAGGGTTTCCCTGAGTCTTCTACCCAGCTCTGATGGGTATCTGACATTAGTTGGGGTAAAAAAAAAGGCGGCTGGGCGTTGTCCTGGCCATACAATCCCCTTGCATGACGTGGCCACAGAAACTTTTTCACCGGCCCTTTGATCAGTTTGATTTCGACGGGTAATTTACTTATACTAATTTATAAGTAAGATATTTGAATTCCAATTGATTCAATTCTTTTTTTTCCCTATTTGCGACCCGGTAGTTTAGTTCTGTGGCCCGGTACCGGGTGGCGACATCGGCATTTTGAGGGGAATAACACTGGACTATAAGACATGAATATGTTAAGGCGTGTTGTGGTGATAAGCTGTTACAATTCAATGTTAGAAGGTATATGAGTATATGGTTTTAGTTCCTAATGACTGCGATATTGGCTCTAACCCAGCACCAATAGATCATTGTCAGGTATCTAGAGGGGGGTTTTAGTTTTTAGTGTTCAGTGCGAACACATTTTCAGACTCCACGTGTCAAACAGACATGGATTAATCGAGCGCGTGGAAATATTAGATTAAGTATAATGTTATTAATTAAAATAATTATGTATATAGAAATAATAAGTTCATATTTCGCATGAAAACTCAATGGTTCATTAGAAGATATTTGTGTGTGTGTGCTTATAGCGTATGATTCTGTTACTTTAGTCTAACGTTGAATGCACATTTATTGATAACATATATATGTTAAATGTGGATAGGTATATTTTGATAAATATGTAATCTGACAATGAGAAAGAAGAAAACCACTACACCTGTGACTTTTTAATATAAACTGAAATCATGAAAACAAAAAGTAGAACCGTTGATAATGATGCATACGAAATTATTTTGATTTTTAACATATGATTATTAAACTGAAGAGGGTGGCTAATAATACTGATATCAAACCTAGGCCCATATTGGACAAAAATATTAACCATGTAAGTCGAACATATCTCAATTTGAGAGTTGTCAAAATTCAAATTATGGACAATTACTGTTTATCTCACTATCAAACTTGTTTGATATATTCCTATCTAAAGAATTTCAAATACCTTTACTATGAGCCCAATCTAAATACAAAGGGTCGTAACTCAAGATTATGTCTAGTGTGTGTGTGTGTGTGTGTGTGACCTTGCATCCTTCCTTCAACTATGGCCTGCAAATAGTTTCCAAGTCCCCATGACGTTTTTAAACTACAAGCAGACTAGTTTATTCAACATAAAATAACGTAAAATACAACTAAAGCAACATTTAAAGGACACACAAAAGAAAAAAGAGTCCATTAAACACCGTAGACAGAGATCGTAGGCGTAGACAGAGACCGTAGGCGTAGACAGAGACCGTAGGCGGAGATGCCAACCGTACGTACCTGCTTGCCGGTACCTTTCTCGATATCGTTTGGATTCGGTGTGATGCCCGCCTGGTAGGAGGTGATGCGGTTCAAGATCTGGGACAGCTTGCCGTTTTTGCTCAGGTCATCCTGTTAGAAGCAACAAATAGACAGCATTGTACAGTTATGGGGTAAAAAACACAAACCAAACAACAACTACATGTAATAAAGTTGAAGACTAGACAACTACATGTAATAAAGTTGAAGACTAGACAACTACATGTAATAAAGTTGAAGACTAGACAACTACATGTAATAAAGTTGAAGACTAGACAACTACATGTAATAAAGTTGAAGACTAGACGACTACATGTAATAAAGTTGAAGACTAGACAACTACATGTAATAAAGTTGAAGACTAGACAACTACATGTAATAAAGTTGAAGACTAGACGACTACATGTAATAAAGTTGAAGACTAGACAACTACATGTAATAAAGTTGAAGACTAGACAACTAAATGTAATAAAGTTGAAGACTAGACAACTACATGTAATAAAGTTGAAGACTAGACGACTACATGTAATAAAGTTGAAGACTAGACAACTAAATGTAATAAAGTTGAAGACTAGACAACTACATGTAATAAAGTTGAAGACTAGACAACTAAATGTAATAAAGTTGAAGACTAGACAACTACATGTAATAAAGTTGAAGACTAGACAACTAAATGTAATAAAGTTGAAGACTAGACAACTAAATGTAATAAAGTTGAAGACTAGACAACTACATGTAATAAAGTTGAAGACTAGACAACTAAATGTAATAAAGTTGAAGACTAGACAACTACATGTAATAAAGTTGAAGACTAGACGACTACATGTAATATAGTTGAAGACTAGACAACTACATGTAATAAAGTTGAAGACTAGACAACTAAATGTAATAAAGTTGAAGACTAGACAACTAAATGTAATAAAGTTGAAGACTAGACAACTACATGTAATAAAGTTGAAGACTAGACAACTACATGTAATAAAGTTGAAGACTAGACAACTACATGTAATAAAGTTGAAGACTAGACAACTACATGTAATAAAGTTGAAGACTAGACAACTACATGTAATAAAGTTGAAGACTAGACAACTAAATGTAATAAAGTTGAAGACTAGACAACTACATGTAATAAAGTTGAAGACTAGACAACTAAATGTAATAAAGTTGAAGACTAGACAACTACATGTAATAAAGTTGAAGACTAGACGACTACATGTAATAAAGTTGAAGACTAGACAACTACATGTAATAAAGTTGAAGACTAGACAACTACATGTAATAAAGTTGAAGACTAGACAACTACATGTAATAAAGTTGAAGACTAGACGACTACATGTAATAAAGTTGAAGACTAGACAACTACATGTAATAAAGTTGAAGACTAGACAACTACATGTAATAAAGTTGAAGACTAGACAACTAAATGTAATAAAGTTGAAGACTAGACAACTAAATGTAATAAAGTTGAAGACTAGACAACTACATGTAATAAAGTTGAAGACTAGACGACTACATGTAATAAAGTTGAAGACTAGACAACTACATGTAATAAAGTTGAAGACTAGACAACTACATGTAATAAAGTTGAAGACTAGACAACTAAATGTAATAAAGTTGAAGACTAGACAACTACATGTAATAAAGTTGAAGACTAGACATTTTCTCAGTTAATGTAAACTTGAGACTCACTGTATAAGATTGTAATCGAACTGAATGTCCCAGTTTGTTTTATTAAGCTCGACACAAACCTAATTAGCGTTGTGAAACGATAATTTAAAACGACATTCCTGAATCTTTTATTATATATATATTCGTAAAGAAATAATTAACTTAGTATATTTTTTTATTTAAAAAAAAATCACATGAAAAATTGTGTATAAATACATTAAGTTTTTTTTTAGAAAAGATAAAAAATATAATATAAGAATTTTTACTAATTTTAAATCAGAATTTATAAAGTATTTATAAGACCATTTTTGAGTATAAAATCAAATCTAATAACGTATTTTAAAAGCCTCTTTTAGAAAATGTCTTCTAAAGTCATTTAACATTTTATTTTTTTCTTAAAGTCCTGCTATAAAAAAAAAGTAATAGCCAAAGAAAATCAATAAATAAAAAAGATAAAATTGAATGAAACATTAAAAAGCCATCTATAACCAGATCACGCTGACGTCTTGGCGTTTTAGAGAAATAAATGGAAGGTCCAGTAAATCTTTAGAGAGTCTGAACACCTCACCTCGTACAAGGCCATGTGGTTGTACATAGACTCCTCATTGTCAGCCAGGGGGAGGTTGTCCCTATTCTGAGTCGCATTTTCACCTAACGAGGAAAAGAAACCGAAACAATAATTAACACAACTCAAAACTTTAATCCAGTCAATTTAGTCTATTTCTTTTAAAGACTCATCCATGATCTGTCGTTGTTGTTGAGCCATTTCAATACGATTCCCTTATAATATAACAATATTCTGATAGCCTTTCTACGTGGTATTCGTTTTAATTTGTACATTTTGACTTTAGTGATAAAATTAACTATAAAACCGAATCCAGTAACATTATTTAAAAACATTAAAATAGAAAGCTAATTACATTAAAAAACAATAGGAAAACATTATCACCAACAAATGTTTAGAAGAAATGTCCCACATAAATTCATTTGTAACCTAACTATTGTATCTAATTCTAACTGTAGTTGTTTAGTGAGTTAGTGTTTACTTTATCACACGGCTAGACGTAGGCTACGCCAAAATACGCTCGTGCTGCAAAAGTTAAGACCGCTGTACGTTAGTTTAGCTTTTAAGTTTAGCCGGCTGCGTAAAAAGCCCATTGAAAAGTAATACATTGATTAGAACAGAAATATGTGTTCAGTTCCCTTGTTCGAAGTTAGATCACTGGCTAGATTATCTTGGCGTTAGAGTCAACTTTAATATAAATCACGTTTTTTTATATTTTGATTAAACAAGTCAAACATTCAGAAATAGATTAAATTCAAAGGTACATAAATGAAAACATTTTCAATTGTGTAAGCAATGATACAAGTGTTTTCTAAACAGTTGAAAATACCAAGTATGGACATAGAAACGTTAAAAATAATCGAAACCGACATTAAAGTCTAAAAAAAGTAAAACATCCTAACAAACAATGTTAATAAAACTATTATTTAATAAAACTATTATTTGTTAATTATGTAATTAAACAAACAGCGGAAATAAAAGTTCCAAATAGCTTCACACATGTCGAGTCTAATTTCTCCATGATTAGAAAACACTGAAATATTTCACTGAGATCTTCACTACATAATATTGTCTAAAGGAAACAAAGCAGGAGAATTGCAGCTTTAGGTGTATTGTGGAAAAAAAAGGAGAGAAAAATTTCTAAGGTAATTCTAATTGAAAAGGTAAGAACAAAACAAAACAAAAATAGAAGTTGGCAACTATCAACTAGGTCAAAGTAATACATTGCATTCGTTGGTGTGTGTATGTGTGTGTGTGTGAGAGAGAGAGAGAGAGAGAAAGTGACAGAAAGTGAAAGATAGAGAGTGCTTCTGTGTAAGTGTGAGTGATTGGGAGTGCATTCATGCACGTGCGTGTATGCGTGTATGAATGAGTACATAAGTGTGTTAAGTTATGAGTGTGTTTTTGCTTTAAACATGTATTTATCCGTGAACGTGTTAATGTGTTTGTGTCTGAGGGACCGTCCCTTAAAGTCGCCACGATATTTTGGCGAATTTTCAATTCACTCCCCATCGTCATAAGAATTAAGAACCCCGTAAAAATTATGATGCCACAAAGCATTGAAACCCCTCCTAAAAAGAGTCCCACCATATTTCAAATGTCAAAATTCATTTGTATTCTCGTTATTATATTAATATTATATAAATATTATATAAATATTATATAAATATTACAATAAACAGTATAATTTATGTAATCTAGTTAATTAAGTGAAACTTATTGAAATGAAACATTTCATTTGAAGATGCCATTTTTTGTAGATGTGACGCCTTTTTATTTAAATACCCCGCCCCCAAGCCACCTTTCGTCACATATCGCCACAAATAGTTGATACCCCCCCCCCTTTCTCTCTATGTGCGTAAAGTCATTTCTGGACGGTCCCTACATCTATTTTAGTTTGCACGAGTATCGAAACGTATAATCGTATGTTTGTGTATAAAATACCTGAATGTTCATAGAGTACAGACATGTTTTCATTTTTATCTCTGTGTGTCTTTGTAGCTATTGATGCATACATAAATATATTGTGTATGATTATAAATAAATTTCCGTATAATTCATACGCGTGCGTATACAAGGGTGTTAATATATAGCCGAAGAAATATATGCTTGTGTACACAATATATATATATATGTATATATGTTTGTGCGTATAAAATTATAATATATATATATATATATATATATATGTGTGAGTCATCTTTACAACACCAAACTAAAAAACAGCTATTAAGTAAAAAATATGTAGTGAAACATGAGCATACTGGGTGCATTACGTAACAAAATCTCAAATAGTGTACATATGTGCATTTCATAGCTGAATACGACAGAAATGTTATGTAGATTCCCATACTTTTAAATATCCCCTCAATTTGTTAATGTTCATAGTGCATAGTTAGTGCATACTTTACAACCCTTTATTATTTTTTTTTCGTTTTATTTTTTAAATCTCAAGTTTACAATCTAATAAAAAAAATAAACAACTTAAAACCGACGGCTCTAACAGAGAAATCCTTTCTTTAAAAGTGTCAATGAAAATGCATTATTTGTGGAACCGATATAAAAATACTTTAAAAAAAAAAGATGGTTTAAACAAAACTAAAGAAAATACAGAAACTAAAAATTCAGGAAGAAAAGAGTAATTGTACGTGAGGCAAGCCCTAGACCAGGGGCACGATGTAGATCCAATGTGGCATGTTTTATAAAACAACAAACATATATTTCGTAACAAGCAGAACAGAGCCGAAGGAAGAGAAGAAAGTTGACTTTTCATTGGATAAAACATACAGTTCTATACAATTATTAGATTTCCGACGAATTCAGTCTCATCGAAGCATGCAAGCGCCATGACCTAACTGGATTCTTTTTTTTTTTGGCATTACGCAGAAACGAAGAAATTTGTTCTCATTTCATTTTCAAATCAGACCCCAACATCTCTGGTCTTATTATTTAAGGAAAAAGGGTGAGGGGGTGAAATAAAAAGACACAAGTTTATCATGTTTATGTTGCCAATGTAAAACTATTGAAATTGTGGAGAAAGAAATGGTCAAGCCTCCTGCACTTAGCTCCGAGCTTCTGCCAGTTATCTCTACATTATAGATGCGGAAACACTCCCACGTAATTATTTCTCAAGAATAATATAAGAAAAAATTGAGAATAATTAAAGACCCCGATCTGAGCAGGCAGGTGTCAATCCTGCGTTTTATCAAGCTTAACACCTTAATTACCGCATGTTCAACAGTAGCGCCACCGATTAACCCCTAACAACCGAAAAACCCACGCCATCCCAAACCCTAAATACAGCTAATTATTTGCTAGGTAACTACCATTAGTTCTCTGTTCGGCCTACTTCTTCCACCGGTTGGTAGGGAACACAATGTACAAACGTATTTCACCTGCTCGTGGAGTGATTTATCGAAGAATTGCACGATGTTAGTTAAAAGGTTAAGAAACCTAGCGCCTGGAACTTGAAAATAATGAAACAGGTGTTCAGAACAAATAGTCCAATCACACTTTTGAAACTCTAAGGTTTTTAATTACATAACAAAGACATAATATGGTCATGACATGTTTTTGTTACTCAAATGTTAATTGTTTAATAGTAAATGAAAAAAAATATAAATATGAAATAGAAACTGGGGCCTACTCTAAAATCTTTTCGAACTTCAAAGTAAAAAAAAAAAGTATCCCGTCGGACTTAATTGATTCACAGGGCCGAATCGGTGAAGAAGCGTTTACTGGTTTCTGTGGCCACGGCATACTATGGAAGTGTGTGGCTAGCACGATGTCCAACCGCCTTTACTTTACCCCAACTATGCCAGGTACCCATGACAGCTGGGTAGACTCAGGGACATCCTCCAGATCCGTGAACAAGCCCTAGCTTTCACCAGGATTCGATCCCAGGACCTTCGGCACGTCAGCCGAACGCGCTGCCGCGTTTTCCCCAAACTGAACAAACAATACAAACACGATTATACAAGGCTCTGACCAATTAATTATTGAATATAAAAGTAGTTCAAATTATAATTTTATTGGTGATTTTTTTTTGGTAGAATCAAAGACTACAATAAGATGGACCGATAGCTTTATTTTTAGAGATGAAATGTCAGTTTGCGCATGTGCGGCCATCAATAAGTCATCAAGTTTTCCGGTGTACATCAAAACTGACCACTTGTTCTATGTTAAGAGCCTAACACTTGTTTTTTCCGTGCGCACACTATCTTTAATGACTCTTAAACTTCCCTAAAGACTTCCGCTGTATACAACTTTCGATTTTAATCTTACTTTTCCATTGAGAAAATCTTATCGGATTACTAGACCGGAAGTCTAGAGGACAAGGCGCGATCGGAAATTCAGAAAAGAAGATATTCGAGTCATCAAAAAGCAGAAATATTAAATCAAGCGGTCTATCTTATTATAGTCTTTGGTAGAATAATGACACGAAAACAAAAACCATTGGGAGTAAAATACTTTTTATAGTAACGCGTTTTTTTTTAAATTTATATAACTTTTTAAAAAAAAAGCTGAACCGTCCAGTATAGTTAAATTCAAAAACTTTCCCAAAACATTTATCAATTTTCCAAAATGTTCCCAATTCGTATATTCCAGCGTATATATTTTGTGTATTATATATTTCTTCAGACTCTGTGGTCTACATAGTTGTTTTCAAAAAAAGATTGATTAAAAATTTGATTAAAAACCCAAAGAATTTGCATTGAAATCTCTACTGCATATTTTGCATACAGTTATTGTTGTTTTTTGGCTGTAGCTTAGGTTTTAAGGAATGTCAAGTATGTAATTTCTTGGACACATTGATAAAAAATGTATGTTAATTTTAACTAAATACTTAATCTAGACTTGACCTTTGAACACCTGTTTAGGTAACAGATAAACATTACTATAGTTTACTT
Source organism: Anisus vortex (assembly GCA_949126835.1). Lineage (NCBI taxonomy): Eukaryota > Metazoa > Mollusca > Gastropoda > Planorbidae > Anisus > Anisus vortex. The sequence continues at coordinate 27,302,448 of OX421499.1, forward strand.
ATGGAGATGAATTACGTCAAACATTTTTTTTTTAAGGAGTTCCTTCTCTAAGCTTGTATAGTGGCTAAGTCATTTTGAAACTATCACAGTCAAGTCATTATCAGGAAAAAGAAACATTTACGGCATATTCAACTACTGGATACGTTTTAAAATAGCACCAGTGAGAAAGCCTTGTGAAATTTGAAATTTAGACATATTATCTTTTAGAGTGCCATTTCGCTCTCCACTTCTGCATTCCATTCATTTTGTTTGTTCAATGGGCTGTATTGCTGATGAGAGTTAACACCCTTGCCCCTTATACAAGTCAATCTTTTATGACGCACTTGTAAATTTACAAGTCAGTCATAAAAGATTGACTTGTATAAGGGGCAAGGGTGTTAACTCTCATCAGCAATACGGCCCATTGCCACGATTTTCTATGACATCACACACAATTACCACACCGCCATCCCTGCCCCACACACACTATGTCTCGGTGAGATGTTGAAACTTTAGCGACTACTTTTACTTAGACTTTGCAGTAGAGAACACATTTATATTTAAGGGAGAGAAGTTTGCCTAATGGAGGGTGAAATGAGGGTGAAAAGAGAAAGAACATGGTTGAGGTCTTGTCTCTGTGTGTAGGATATGTGGTGAAGACAGCAAAAAGGCGGGGGTGAGGATGAGAATTTGATAACATTAGCTGAATTTTGTGTTCTACTCACATTACCCAATACAAGCAGTAACACAAGCACAAACACACAATCATAGAGACAATCATTAAATAATAGCGGCTTTTTAGTCAATGTACTGAAACAAGCTTTGTGTTTAAGTGGGTAAACTTTGTTGTAAAGAAATTCACTCTCTTCCCGGAGTTCTTCTTATCCACCCAAACCATAAATTATACTAGGTGTCCTAATGTCTGAGATTAGACTAATCTGTCACATTTTCAATCCTAACCCAGACGTATAATCTATTACACACACACTGCCACTCACACACACACACCCAAACATATATATATATATATATATATATATATATATCGTTGTGTCTACTAAATGAATGGCCAGACTTTAGATTATATCTGAGAACTCCATCATCTTCCCAAAATGAGATTGCCAAATCCGAAAAATTCCCAGGCACAAAATCATTTTGTAAAAACGTTTGCATCCAATCGAATACTAAGTGATAATTTATCAGACGAAAATTGTTTTATACCCATCTCACCCCGCACAACCCTCCGCTCTATTTATGCGTTTAAAAATGGATCAAAGAAAAAAATGGCATTCATCAAAAATCAAACTGAACTAGGTCGTAATTGAGAATGTTGAGCTCGGGCTAATCGATAATCTCTTTTTCTGAGATCGGGGTCGTAGCGATCTGAGTACAGAGTTAAATCATTTGGGCCGAAACCTTTTGGGGGCCACCGCGGGATGTTGAAAGAACACTGCTGACTGCAGCTATCCGGTTCAATATCAATAGCTGCAAGCTGTAAATAAACAACAAACAAATAATGTTTGGGCACTTTGATGACTTTTAGATGCCAAGGAGTACAAAGAATTGAAAATCGTTGTTTCTTCCATTTATTTTAGTAGTTTGTGTTTTTTTACTACCAATTAAACATGAGGACGAAAACACTTTTCTAATCCCTTATGCGAGAACAAATGCATTAAAGTACTCTATCTTCCTGAGTGGCATCGAGGCATGTAATGGGTTGCCTGGAAAAAAAACAACAACAGGAAAACCAGTAGCTTAAGATCATTTAAAACACTAATAAAAAATGCAAGACTTGACTCAGACCGCGGACGCAAAACTCATCTTTAAAGAAGGAGCGTCTGTAATATGTACGAGTACATTATTGTCCAGTAATGAACACAAGCGTTGTTGTTTTTTGAATCCTTCGTGACACGTTAATGTTTCTACTTTTATTTTGTGACCCACAAACATATCGCTGACATGAAACATAAAGAAAAAAATATTTTCACACGATCTTCGAGAAGTTTTCTTCATTTTTGCAACCATCCGGTCATTTCACTTCCGCGACAACGTTCTGGGCAACGACCCGGCATTCGGGTCACGCCGATCTACCTGAGTTATGTAATGATGGTGTAGTAGTGATTCCTCATCACTCAGTCAAGACGACACATTCTTCAATGACTATAATCAATACTTAACACGATAGACACAATAGTCCATAAATCATTCACATGACTTCATACCATTCATTAAATATATAGATCTAGATCATAGGTTCTCAACGGGGGCGATATATTATTGTTCAATTTATTATTCACAAATGCTATAATTTTCTTATGTTTTTGACTATGCCTTTATTGTACCTATGTACTATGTGGCAAATAAAATATTATTATATTGTTATATATTGTTATTGCCCCCCGGGGGGCGGTGAGAAGCTTTAGGGGGGCGCTGACATTCCCGTGGGCGATTGGGGGGAGGTGAAGGGCATTTGGGCGGTACAAAAGTACCTGATATATTTTAACACCTCAGCTATTTGAATCGATTAGTTTTTGGAGGATGAAATGTGATTTAAACGCAAGTGCTGCTAAATATCTGATATCACCCAACAGTATGCCTACATATTATTATATTAATAAGAAATAGGAATCGCAATGACTTTTCGATGACGTAGGGGCCTGTATTTGGCAAATATAGTGTGCGGCCGGCTGGTCTTGTGGTTGGACTGTCAACCCTGCTGACCGATCACTGTCGCCCTAACAACTGCTATTATTAATGATATTTTGATCTCAGTTTAACCGAAATGTCCTTAATGTATTTTAAACAAAACAACCCGAGAATTACAATTGTTAAGCGGTATAGATAATTAGTAATCATACAAACTGGGTAGTCATTGTAATGTTTGAAAATATACATATAAATTCTTTAGTCATGTAATATTTATATGATTTTCAAATACTATTTACAGTTTGATCATTTCAAAGTAATAAATTGTAAACCATTTATTTTTTATAAAAGAAAAAAAAAAAAAAAGAAATATTAGCTCAAATAAAACGGGCTAATTATCTCCCTTTAACACAAAAAAAAATGTTTCCACATTTGATTCAATAGTGATGCCGAACAAGTTCTGTTTTGTAATATAACAAATATCACTGATTATTATACCTAAGGCTTTTGCAACCAAAATTGAAAAAAAAATAAACAAATTGCTAGCTACACACCAGGCAAACGATTCGCGTTGATTTATTTAACCCTTTTGTTAAGGTAATTTTTTAAATAAATTTTTTGATCTATTAATTATTCTTACAATATGTTTCCTTTTCAGTTTTTTTTAAAGATAATTAATCACACAAAAAGTCTAGTCCGCCTAAAGAAATTGCGGAAGAGGGGGGGGGGGAGTGGGCGCTAAAAGAAAGTTGGGGGTGGGGGAGTGGGCGCTAAAAGAAAGTTGGGGGTGGGGGGCGGTGAGCGGAAAAAAAATGTAAAAGGGGGCGGTGAGCGGAAAAAGGTTGAGAACCTATGATCTAGATCTATACTCAATAATTTATTATATTTTAAATTCACAGACAAAAATCACACTTCCATCCAGTCTAGTTTTCTTTTTCTTAAAATGACATCACGCACAGCTTTACTCGAGATATCCTTACACCGACAGTTTGTTATCCAATCACTCTCCTTTAATAATATCGTGGTATCTCGTAAATAATATAGTTCCACACAGTAACAATACCATCATTCAAGAAAACGTTACATCTTAATGACTAGTATTACATTTGGAGGGCAGGATCAGGGCAATGTGCTAGCTAGCACACTGATCCAGTAAAAGTGGTGGGACTGTTGTAGCTGTCCAATGCGCCAAAGGAGCCACACGGCAAGTAAGTAATGTAAATATTTTTATGTTGTGGTTAGTTAATGTTCAGAGCATGTATCAGGGTCGAAAAGTTGTTCGTTTTTTTTCAAGAATTATTGCCTTTCAAACGCTTATAGGTCCATCTTAACATGTGAAATGTCTACATCAATTCTTTTCAAAGTTCTTTTTCGTGAAAATTTTCCTGACAACACCAAATATCAATAACGTCTGTTTTCGTTCGTATTCACAACTCCATACATCCACGTCGACCTCAATGGATGTATAAATCTGTTCAACATCATTCTCTCTTCATGTCAGTCTGACATGGTTCTTGTTTTTAAAAAAAAGAACAACTACAAAACAAACAACGGTATAAAAACGATTAAGCTCCAGGTTCCGGCGCCTGGGTTAGAGTAAAAATAGAAACTACGTCATAACTTATATATATATATTCTTTCCAAACAGGCAAGACTTCATTTTTCATTATTTATTCAACGAGGTTATAGGTTGCGGCTGCAGCGTACAGATAAATTGGCAATCAATAGGGTTTAGCTGAAGATTATAGTTTCTCTATCACAAGATTACAACTGATTATGGAGCCAAAGAAACGAAATCCAACGGATGACTTAATCCCATAGTGATAATGAGCACGATATTCTATCTAATATTGTTTAAATCATAGAGAATGCAGGGATATAAGAAGGTAGAGGATTGAAAAAACTATCTCTATCTCTAAACTATAATTACAATTTTTGTTAACGGATCTGGAAAATTGTTTTCATTGTCTGTTTTAAAAAAAGATAATTGGATTAGTGCATCCCTTTTTTTAAAAAATACATTTCTACTGAATCTAATATGGTACATTTAGTTGTCTAAATTGGAAGGGTAGCGTTCGATATATGTTTAATCACAGTATGGGTGTCCGCTAAGGGCGATAGATTATTTCACCATTAAACCGACTTCTCTTCACTTGACTACCAATTTACTCAGAAAATGAAAAAAGTTCTGATGGATTTTTTTTTGTTGTTGACTTTTTGGCGTGTTTGTTGTAGGCAGCCAATCAAAACAGAGCTAGGGTTCTCATCCAACCAATAGTTGAGCTAATGGGAAAACCCGGTCGGTAGGGGGTGGGGGGTAGGGACTGACGTGATACGTGAAGAAGTCGGTTTACCTAAAGGATTACATCAGGGGGTCGGGGAGGGATGAAAGAACGAGTCTTCCCGTTCCGCCCCCCCCCCCCCCCCTTCCTCCGAATCCCTCTTCCACAAATCTCAGACCAACGATTTCCCATTAACGACAATCAATTGACTTTGTGTACTACAGGATACCGGTGACTTATCCATACTTATCCATAACAAGTATCCTGAGATTCAGCGCTAGGGGGGCGGTTTCGTAATAACAGGAAGTATATTGTGCTCATACAAGTTCACCCACTTCAGTTCACTTTTTATTATTTCTATAGTCATTATTCTCACTACAAGTGAATACGTCAATTGATTTATACACACATAATACAACTACATTTGTACTGCAACTCTACTTTAAGTATGGGAGAATCCACTACCCCTATATATATAAATATATATCTCTCTCTCTATTCGCTTTATCAAAGCATCTTCCCACCAATTCAAACCATCCACATATACCCACACACACATATATACAGCTATCTGAACAATACATCAGTATCGACCCCCACAGCCAGCCACTAAACCCAACCATTTACTTTATTTATTCCCAAAACCTCCACCCCTGTCCTTTCCCAAACTGTTATCTCTCAAACTGATCCGCCTCTTAGCAAATTGAATCTTACAGTCACACGCCTTACAGTACAGTCACACGACTTACAGTTTCAATTCTTTTTTTTTGTGTTAAAGAACATTTTTTTTGCATTCTACGTGTGTGTGTGTATGTGTAGATAAATCTCTTAGTAAACATGCACTACTCACTACACACATATTATACACTTATACAAGGAAAGAAAACGATTTTGGAAGCTTCCGTTACCAGGGCCGAACTCTTTTTTCTCACAAAAGAATTCAAGTAGAGAGAACTCTTTTTAATGGGCACTAAGACTATAGGCTGACGACTCTCAAGCGATATTTTCGTTTGTGTATTGTAAACTTAACGAAAACGTCAGAGGAAAAGAAAAAAAGTTCATTATTAAAGAGGCCTTCGTTTAAATCATAGGTTCTCAACGAGGGCGATATCGCCCCCCGGGGGGCGTGACAAGCTTTAGGGGGGCACTGACATTCCCGGGGGCGATTAGGGGGGCGCTGAAGGGCAAGTGGGCGGTACAAAAGTACCTGATATATTTTAACACCTCAGCTATTTGAATCGCTTAGTTTTTGGAGGATGAAATGTGATGTAAACGCAAGTGCTGCTAAATATCTGATATCGCCCAACAGTATGCCTACATATTATTATATTAATAAGAAATAGGAATCGCAGCGACTTTTCGATGAAGTAGGGGTCAGTATTTGGCAAATATAGTGTGCGGCCGGCTGGTCCTGTGGTTGGTTCACCGGACTGTCAACCCTGCTGACCGATCATTGTCGCCCTAGCATAATTATGCTAATATAAATGATAATTTAATCTCAGTTTAACCGAGATATCCTTAATTTGTGTACGAGATGCCAATCGTAGGAGCATTATTGTTAAGCGGTAGAGATAAGCAGTAATCATACAAACTGGGTAGTTATTGTAATGCTTGAAAATATACATATAATTTCTTTAGCCACATAATATTTATATAATTTTCAAATACATTTTACAGTTTGATCATTGCAAAGTTATAAATTGTAAGCCATTTATTTTTTATAAAAGAAAAAAAACAACAGAAATATTAGCTAAAATAAAACGGGCTAATTATCTCCCTTTAACTAAAAAATGTTTCCACATTCAATTCAATAGAGAAGAGATGCCGAACAAGTTCTGTTGTGTAATATAACAAATATTACTGATAATTAAACTTAAGGCTTTTGCAACCAAAATTGAAACTAAAATAGACAAATTGCTAGCAACACACCAGGCAAACGATTCGTATTAATATTGATTTTTTAAAAACCTTTTGTTAAGGCAATTTTTTTAATCTATTATTGCTTACAATATGTTTCCTTTTCAGTTTTTTTTAAAGATAATTAATCACAAAAAAAAGTCTAGTCTGCCTAAAAAATTTGCGGAAAGATTACTCCAGATGGGCGGAAGGGGGGAGGGGAGTGGGCGCTAAAATAAAGTGAGGGCGGGGGCGGTGAGCGGAAACAAATTGTCATAGGGGGCGGTGAGCCGAAAAAGGTTGAGAACCTCTGGTGTAAATGGTCGGAAACGGTGATCGGTAATACCAATACTTCACGCCTCATTTTTATTAGGTCAAACTCGCGCCTAGACTCACTTCATCTAGTCTTAATGTTTGTAAACCCGTCAGTATACGGTTAACGGTCTTAAAATACGCATCTGAGCCACTATTAAGCCTATGAAAAATTACAGGTACCCAGGTATGTAAATTATATTAGTTGAGGTATTATAACGGTTACGGTTTGTTACAGAGTTCACGTTTGCATAAACATGTTTATATGGATTAACTCTCCAGCCAACTACCATTAGGTATAATATAACGACCATTACCTCCTGTTGCACTCAGCTAAATAAATACCACCGCTCTAACCAGCCAGTGCGCTAACTCCGGTGTACTCCGCGTGGAGGAAGGGGCATTTGAGTGGGGGAGTGGCGGGTGGGAGTACGATAGTACCGGAGACCCAAATGTGAAATACGGTGGTGGGAGCGGGCGTGGGGCGGGCATCGGACTAATTGATGTAACAGTCACCTGTGAGTTTAATAAACACAGTGTTATCACAAGGACATCGTTTCAGTTTATACTGCGTAGCCATGATGGATGGGTCGGGGGGTGAGTATTCCACGTCTACGCCGACGTGTCGGCATAATGTAGACACAGGTACAGCTGGCTATGGCATCTACATAGAATAACCCGGCGACCCGAATAGAGACGAACTATAGGGGTCATGCGACGGTCTCTGCAACTACGACGCAGATATTGAGGCCATCAGTAGGCCTAAGGTTTTGGAACATATCCGCCTTCGCCACGTCGAAGGTGCCGTCGGTTTTATGCCCGTTGTAATCCCCACTGATGCATTGTCCTGCTAGAAGTTATGAGAACCTGAGCAACTGGCCCCACCAATTTGGGAGACTCATTCTGGCTTCATATGAGCTATGGCAGCGCTCTGGATACAGCGTGCTGCTAGAGTGGGTCCCAGACCCTGATCTATAAAATGGATGGATTAGGCACGGAAATAACATTATTGAAGACAAACTAAATAGGCTTTCACGTGACTTTCACTTATCTATGAAATTATATTTCCTAAACACTGACTGTAAATACATTTCAAGTGGACTTCCTTTTTTACTCCCTTTCTCTTAATTTGCGCTGTCTGTCTGCTTGTCTTCGTACAAAACTTTGCTTCGATTTTTCGACCACTTCCCGTCGTCCAATAGAGCTGAAACTTGGGCAGCAGACTTGTCCCGACTAACAATACATTCTATCAAATTTTCAGCATCATAACCTTTGGAATAGTCACAAATAGCTTCGACCAATTTGCGAATCGAATAAAATATTTCACTTAAAAACATGGCTGCCTCTACCGGAAAAGACGGAAGTAAATAAACTTTTCGGATATGTTCGTTTTTACGAAATAAATAGAATGAAAACGACACAATGTAGCCGAAACAAAGCGAGTTATCTTTTTATGGTTTTTGCGGGCTAAAGCTAGAAAAAAAAAAGATGCGCAAAATTTTAGTGTGGAAATTCATAAGGTATGATATTACTTAGATTATCTTTAATTTAATCTATCAAAATATAAATTAAATATAAACTTAGATTACAAAGAAAAGGAGTATAATACAAGTTTATTATCGTATGGATTTATTCTCATCATAATTGGTTTATTCCTGCAACTCGCTTATGTAGATAAGTGAATAGTGGGAAAGGGGAATTCATTTTGGCTTCAATTTGCGCATACACATTAATATGGATGAGTCGGATGACCAACTTTCCACTGATCTCTACGGAGATATAGGCGTACTCAAAAGTACGACATGGTTAACATCCAGGGCTCTGTCAATAAAAGCATTAACAGTTATAAGCAAAGTATTTTCAAGTTACATTTATAACACAAAGTGCGTGTCTGTGTTCAGTTTGGCGTAAAACTGTGATCCCACTATATATTTATATCATGTTTACTAAGTTATATGCTTTTCAAAGTTGTGTGGGGAGAGTAGAGTTTCTGCGTTATAAAGCCCATTTCTACCTTCTAGCAATATCTACACCATTACATCTACTGGGTTGCAATAATAAAAAAATGACCAAAGTGACCACTTCATCAATCCCCCCTTGATTGTGTCTAGACTCACTGACCAGAGCTGGACGCGAGGGGAGAATTACAAAATATATTGGCCAATTGATTTACTTGAATAATCTCCCCTTGGAGTATTCCTCTGTGAAGGTTTAAGAGAGAGAGAGAGAGAGAGAAAGAGAGTGAAAGAGAGAGAGAGAGAGAGAGAGAGAAAGAGAAGGGGAGAGAGAGAGAGAGAGAGAGAAAGAGAAAAAGAGGGAGGGAATTGGTGGGAACAAAAAGAGTAAGATTGAGAGCAATTTAGAGAGTACAGACAGAGTTAGAGAGACTTAAAGACATAGATTTAGAGAGAGAGAGATTTTAAGACAGAGTGATAGATTTACATACGTACAGTTAGATGGATACATTTAGATAGATTCAGAGAAAAAGAGAGATTTATATACAGAGAGAGACATTTAGATAGATTTAGGGACAAAGAGTGATTTATATACAGAGAGACATTTAGATAGATTTAGGGTCAACGAGAGATTTATATACAGAGAGACATTTAGATAGATTTAGGGACAAAGACAGATTTACATACAGAGAAAGACATTTAGATAGATTTAGGGACAAAGAGTGATTTATATACAGAGAGAGACATTTAGATAGATTAGGGACAAAGAGAGATTTACATACAGAGAGAGACATTTAGATAGATTTAGGGACAAAGAGAGATTTATATACAGAGAGACATTTAGATAGATTTAGGGACAACGAGAGATTTATATACAGAGAGACATTTAGATAGATTTACGGACAAAGAGAGATTTACATACAGAGAGATAGGGACAAAGAGAGATTTATATACAGAGAGACATTTAGATAGATTTAGGGACAACGAGAGATTTATATACAGAGAGACATTTAGATAGATTTACGGACAAAGAGAGATTTACGTACAGAGAGAGACATTTAGATAGATTTAGGGACAAAGAGACATTTTTATACAGAGAGACATTTAGATAGATTTAGGGACAACGAGAGATTTATATACAGAGAGAGATATTTAGATAGATTTAGAGACAAGGAGAGTTTATAGACAGAGAGAGATATTTAGATAGATTTAGAGATAAGGAGAGATTTACATACAGAGAGAGAGATTTAGATATATTTAGATAAATTTAGAGATAAAGCGAGATTTATTTACAGAGAGACATTTAGATTAGATTTAGAGACAAAGAGAGATTTACATACAGAGAGAGAGATTTAGATATATTTAGATAAATTTAGAGATAAAGCGAGATTTATTTACAGAGAGACATTTAGATTAGATTTAGAGACAAAGAGAGATTTATATTCAGTGAGAGAACGTTAGCGACACACAGACAGAAACACGGATAGAATGGGTTAAGTACAAAGGAAGAACATGAGACCCAAAACGTGGTGGGATGACTATGGAAGACACTACAATATCTAGATGAGCAAACAAGTATTGTAGAATAGAACTGACACAATGTATTATACGTGTTTCCTAGTTGTCTTTTAAAGGAACAATCATAAAAAATCTATTAGAGTAGAGATCATGCATCACCATCAAACCCTTGACCGTTGTGGTCGTTGAGGTGAGCGAATGGACACCACTCAGCAGTCATCTTTCTCCATTTTTTTTGCCTATCATGAGCGGGTATCAATAGTTCAGTCATTTGCAGCTTTGTCCAATTCTTTTATGTCAAACAAGCATTTCAGCCGACGCCTCTCCGACGTCCACCTTCTACAGTGCCTTGGCGGATGTGTTTTTTTTTTGGGGGGCAGGTTATTATGCCATAACACATGACCGAACCATGTCAGTTTGCGCCTCTTGAATGTTGCCATATTGGTTTCTTGAGGGCCCGCAATTGAGGATATTCTGTTCCAGACAGATCAAGCAACGATGATACAAAATAACTTTTTTTAATTCCGCACAATTATTGCAACGATTGATTCACGTACCCATCGTATTCTATATGCAGACATTCGACAGACATTCGACAGACATTCGACAGACATTCGACAGACATTCGACAGACATTCGACAGACATTCGACAGACATTCGACAGACATTCGACAGACATTCGACAGACATTCGACAGACATTCGACAGACATTCGACAGACATTCGACAGACATTCGACAGACATTCGACAGACATTCGACAGACATTCGACAGACATTCAAGATAAGGAAAAAGGGGGGGGGGAGGATTTCTTATCATGGTGAAAGCAAAAAAATATTGTTAAAGAATAACGTTGTTTGTTTTCACTGTGAAGAGCCAAAAGTTGTTGCTTGCGTGTCTACATTTCTTCTCGCATCCTCACAACAACAAATGGACCCACAAGTGGGTAGGACACAAGCCAGTTCGCAAGACACAACAAACACCCAATAAATAACACACGCAGACAGTGAAAACACCATCCCCAATTTGTATGTCACACCCAACTCGTAATTCAACGGACACATCGCATACGCCCAAAGAGCAACAACAACAAAACAAAACGAGACTTCCCGTCAAGAAATATGACAATAATGTCGGACGCAAAAAATCTTCTTTATAGAAGGAGCGTCTGTAACATATAAGATAAGATAACAACAAAAAGGTTCGTAACAAAATTATCTTCGTTATGACAAGTCACCCTTTCCCCTTTCAGCCATTCCCTGCCCCCCCCCCCCCTAACATCCCCAAAGTCCAACATAGACTCTCAATCAAACTGAAAGAATAAACTGAGCATTTAGTGGCCTCTGACGTCCCCCTAACATCCCCAAAGTCCAACATAGACTTTCAATCAAACTGAAAGAATAAACTGACCGTTTAGTGGCCTCTGACGTTCCCCCAACATCCCCAAAGTCCAACATAGACTCTCAATCAAACTGAAAGAATAAACTGACCTTCTAGTGGCCTCTGACGTCCCCCTAACATCCCCAAAGTCCAACATAGACTTTCAATCAAACTGAAAGAATAAACTGACCGTTTAGTGGCCTCTGACATTCCCCCAACATCCCCAAAGTCAAACATAGACTCCCAATCAAACTGAAAGAATAAACTGAGCATTTAGTGGCCTCTGACGTCCCCCTAACATCCCCAAAGTCCAACATAGACTCTCAATCAAACTGAAAGAATAAACTGACCTTCTAGTGGCCTCTGACGTCCCCCTAACATCCCCAAAGTCCAACATAGACTTTCAATCAAACTGAAAGAATAAACTGACCGTTTAGTGGCCTCTGACGTCCCCCTAACATCCCCAAAGTCCAACATAGACTTTCAATCAAACTGAAAGAATAAACTGACCGTTTAGTGGCCTCTGACGTCCCCCTAACATCCCCAAAGTCCAACATAGACTTTCCATCAAACTGAAAGAATACAAAGACCATTTAGTGGCCTCTGACGTCCCCCTAACATCCCCAAAGTCCAACATAGACTCTCAATCAATCAAACTGAAAGAATAAACTGACCATTTAGTGGTCTCTGACGTCCCCCTAACATCCCCAAAGTCCAACATAGACTCTCAGTCAAACTGATATAATAAAATGACCATTTAGTGGCCTCTGACGTAAAGAAAAATTTTTTCTATGGTCTTTAATGGAAATAAAACGGTGATCTATTGAACGTAGATCTAAAATTTGTGGTATAAACTCTAAACTACAGACGAGACTGCACGCAGACAAGGCTACATGCAGACAAGGCTACATGCAGACAAGGCTAAAGGCAGATAAGACTACAGGCAGACAAGGCTACAGGCATTTAAGACTACAGGCATTTAAGACTACAGGCATTTAAGACTACAGGAAGACTAGACTACAGGCAGACAAGAAGGCCCCAAAGTAATACAAAATGAAAGATATAAAAATATTTATTAATTCTATAAGACACGCACACACACACTCTTTCTCTCTTCTAGCGGCAGCGTGCTGAGCTAGGGTAGCGAAGGTCCGGGATTCGAATCCTGCTTTATTTATCTATATATCTATCAATCTATCTATCTATCTATCTATCTATCTATTTATCTATCTATCTATCTATCTATCTATCTATCTATCTATCTATCTCTCTCTCTCTCTCTCTCTGTATATATATATATATATATATATATATATATATATATATATGAAATTGTTTATTAATGCTTAAGTGTAAATACCGCAAGCATGTAAAACAAATAATCAATTAACCCTCTCCTCTTTACCAACATGATGTATACTAAATTATTCATCGAATACAATTTTACCCTTTCTATTAACTAACGCCACGAGCGTTCGGTCGTTTGAAATGTTTCCTCAATAATTAAATACGACTCAACTCGTTGAAAAAAACATCAACATCAAAAATATCTTCAACTCGTCGTATTTTTAATTCTTTAAGCCAACTTGGCATGAATAATTGATGCACCTCTTTTAACGTCAGTTGTTGCTTCACTGACCAAATAGGTCAACGTTTGAAAATTGACCAATTAAAAAAAAATCCCACCTTAAAAAACCTTTTTCTAAAACTTTAGCTAAACCAAAACAAATTGTACAAAAAGCGGGAATAGAACAAGCACAGACGTCACGATTTTTCACTTCATTACATGTAATTGTAGTGGTTTAGGATAGCATGACGAGAAAGTAAAATGGCGTCTCGCCAGACGCACTCGCTCAAGGTTTCGTGACTTATTGGTTAACAAGTAAATCTTGTTTTTTTGTGGGGGTTTTCAAGAGTAATGTGAGTATTTGAGATTATAACAATAAAATATATAGATCTGGGCCTTTTTAATGTCTATAGATTCGTCCGTCTGATTGCGTCATATCACTTGAGCGTGTGTCTTCATGAACAAGTACAAGGACATTCATAGTTGGTTTGAAAGACATTAACATTTCCGAATAGTCTAATACCAACCCTTTTAATCAGACCTATACAAAATATCTACATATATTCATAACGGTCCATTAAAAAAACTACCGTCTTAGTTCTATAGTTCTATGGTCTACCAAATCCAGTTTAAACCAACCAATCAGAATCTCCTTAATAATAATATTTTATTTATTTGGTTACGTCACTCTTTTCAACTGTCTTGGAGATTATGCCGCTGGTTTAAACTAATGTAATGACGTCATCGTCCCATGAAACTACTAAAACAGTTGTGTTTTTAACAAATCAAAGCTATTGTTATTTAAACAGGTCCATCATTTGGACCCCCATCAGCCACTGGAATTATCACCCATCACTCACAAGCAATAAAAATCTGACCACCAATGTAACTTTTACTTATAATATTAAAACCCCAGTTGTTTGTTTCGTTTCCTTTCTCCCTCTCCCCCCATTGCTTCTACACACAAGAAGATTGCCCAATCGAGTGATGTCTGCGTCTGACAGTTAGATCTTTAGCACTCGAAAAATGGGGAATGGGGTGCGGGTAGGAGTCTGGTGTGATGGTGGTAGGATGGGGGGGGGGTGCAGATCAGACTCTGGCATTCCGTGATCCTAATAGACCTCTCGCAAGAGTTACGAGGCCCTGATACATCTCACTTGAATGGTAATGAATTCAGCAATTTTCAAGGAGCGATACTTTTTCTTGTTTTTTTTTTATTGCGAATACGCAAAAACGTAGAGGTATAAGCGCGTGCGCACTCACGCAACATTGTGATGGCATGCAGAGAGAGAGATTTACGTCCATTCACTCAATGTAATTACTTTGTGGGAGTAAATAGGTTTGCTTTCACCGTGGGGCAGACCCCCCCCCCCCCCGATCCCATACCACATACCCTTGCTATCCTTCTCCGACTTCTTTCTTTAAATGTCGTTTCTCAATAACACAGTTGGACTGTTTCGAATACACACACATAGCTGCATCATGAAACACACATATTGACAAACATTCTCATACGCACACATCTTAGGTAAGATACAAGTAAGACATGAATACAATTGTAATGCCTTTTATGAGTAGCTGTAAACCAAGCGTACTGTAAGATAATCCAAGCTTACTGTAAGATAATCCAAGCTTACTGTAAGATAATCCAAGCTTACTGTAAGATAATCCAAGCTTACTGTAAGATAATCCAAGCTTACTGTAAGATAATCCAAACTTACTTCAAGATAATCCAAGCTTACAGTAAGATAATCCAAGCTTACTGTAAGATAATCCAAACTTACTTCAAGATAATCCAAGCTTACAGTAAGATAATCCAAGCTTACTGTAAGATAATCCGAGCTTACTGTAAGATAATCCAAGCTTACTGTAAGATAATCCGAGCTTACTGTAAGATAATCCAAGCTTACTGTAAGATAATCCAAGCTTACTGTAAGATAATCCAAGCTTACTGTAAGATAATCCAAGCTTACTGTAAGATAATCCAAGCTTACTGTAAGATAATCCAAGCTTACTGTAAGATAATCCAAGCTTACTGTAAGATAATCCAAGCTTACTGTAAGATAATCAAAGCTAGGGTCATCATGAAATCAATCCAGGAGCAGTGTTTTGAGTCTCTATGTGTGTATGTGTAAGTGCATGAATGTATGTGTAAGTACATGAATGTATGTGTGCCATTGCATGTATAAGTGAGTGTATATGTGCATACGTGTGTATATATTATATATGCGTGTATATGTATGACGTAAGTGTTGGTGTGTATGCGTGTGTATGTGTGCATATATAAGTGTGTATGTGTGTATACGTGCGTGTGTATGCGCCTCCAGTAAATGTGCCCTTCAGAACAAACACATAATTCTACTTTACGTTGAACCCCTGCAGTTCCTAATACCACTAATGCGATGATGTAATCCAAACAGAGTAAAAAATATCGACTCGGTGTTTTTTTTTTAAAAAAGTCCGTTTAAAGAAAACTTTTTGCTAAAATTTTGTTCCATTGTAAATCGTGCTGAAATAATCACAAATTACATAACACACACTCACACACACAAACCCCATAAAAAACTAAAAACCAACTAAAAAGTTCGAAACAAAATTGGAAGATTTATCCCCCCACTATTGCGTATCCCCTTCCCCCACCCGCAATGGTAGCCAGCCTTCATTTGCCAAAGACCCGGATGTTCTATAGAAACATTTTAATCTTCAGGGAGCTATTTTATCTCTATGTGTGTGAATTCAAATAATATTACAAGGATCATAATCTTTCAAAGCCAGTTGGTTTCATAGTGTAATCCTTTGTATTCCTATGCTTAAACTGAACTTAAAATGAAGAGCGAAAATAAGGGCTTATTATAAAAGGTACTAGTTTCTTACATTGTCGCCTTAAAGAAATTCAGAACTTGTTGATTCTCTCACTCCAGATCAATGGTAGGCAGTAGGCAGTAGGCAGTAGGCAGTAGGCAGCCTTTTGATATTACTGTGCCAAAATATGATTTTTTATTCATTCAGCTTGCCAACAACCTAAAAGAAATCTTGCTTTAGCAATACATTTCTTTTAATAGAGACTTGAGAGGCCTCTTTTGGAGAGCTCTGCGTGTCAAATGCGTTCCATAGGTTGTCGACCCCTGCTCCAGATTAGTTTCTAAGTTCACAGGGTGAGCTCAAACAGACATGCATAGACCACATCTGACCCCCCCAAAAAAACACTGAACTTTTTCTTAGTGTAACTGAGATCCGCAGAATTTAGATTTTGTTTTTTTAATAATGCGAACGTAACAGATTGGTTATAAAATCGGTCAATAATCAACAATGAAAGGAGCAAAAAAAAAACAAAAAAACATGTTAATGAAAAGATTCGCAAAACAAACAAATTCATATATTCAACCATGAGAGTCTCAAAAACATGCAACTCGGTATAGCTTATGTACCGCAGGGTTAACTTCATGTACATAGGCCAGTGCGAGACGCCATCTTGTTGGAATACACACAGAAACACACGAGGCAGCACTATGTATGTTTACCAACATTACGATCTGATGATTTTCTTAGCGGCGATATCAATAAGTGGTGTTGTGATGGTGGAAAAGGGGGGAGGGTAAATGTGTCAGCGGTATGAAACTATGAACCACGCGACTCTGGTGCTATTACAATGATACTACATGTAATCTTAACATTACGTAGGTCGATGGAGTGTTTAGCATATAGGCCAGTGACATCAGTGTACTACTGAACGATATGTACTTACAAGAAGCCTCAATTGATAACATAGGCCAGTGCAGTGCAAACATATAGGCCAGTGCAGTGCAAACATTCAAAGCTATAGCGGTTATAGCCCCCCCCCCCCCCCTGTGTAACTATAGGTCTACTAAATTTATGATGACCAGTATTCGGCACTAAAGAAACACTCTTGAAAATACGAACAAATATGCCATCAATAAATGTCATACTTGAGAGACTGACGAGATAGTTCAAGGCCCTATTGAAAACTGTACTTAACGTTTGCAACAGAAAAAAAACTAACAGCTACAGTGCTTTATAGTTTGTATTATTATATTGCGGACAAATGTAGGAAATATACATACAAAATGTGATTGAGTGAACACAACGCAAATTAAGGGCCTTTCAACAAGGAACCGTTTTAATAAAAAATGTAAATACCCACAGTGGCCACAGTGGGTAACGGTGGTCCACAGAACACTAGTTCACTAGTTTCAGTGTCCGCGGGACAAAACGATATTGTATGTGTAGAGCGCAATGCTCATCTGCTTTTAATTTCCCTCAAACTAGTTTCCAAGTACCCGCCAGAGCTAGGTACACACACAAGGGGGGTCCCCCATCGCACCCTCTCCCGGGCGTTTTTTTGTATATACTTGGAATCAAACCCTAAACCTTCATAATAAAACAAACTCTTCTTCTTTGGCTCCATAGTCTAAGAAGACAATTAGATTTGCTCTCCTGTGACATCGCCAGCCCCGCAGCATTAACTGTGTCTGTGAGGACCTCTCATTGGGTTCTTTCGCATCTCTGGCACATGAAAGCGAACCGTTGGAGCTGGTCAGGGGCAGTATATGTTCTTTAATTTTTCTTCGCTGCTCTCCCAGCCTCTTCGATAGGACGAAGTCTGCCCTCCGCAGCAGATGGCTTGTAGCCGGTAACCGCCGCTTTCCGTGTTTTGTCGACGCTAATAGCAAAGCTGGAGTGTCATCTCCAGGGCGCAAGCCTGGGCATTGTGTCAAGGAGAGGCTGATGTTGCCCATGCATCAGTTCCCCTCTCTCCACGCATCAGATGTAGACAAGGGAAAGGCGTAGTCAATACAGCTTGGCATCAATTGCGTCGCAAGAGTTGCCAGTCTGCTAAGTGACGAGCAGAAAGCGTACTGTCTTAGGGACTCCGGCTCCTGATTTGTTTTGGGGGTTTACTCCCCTTCCCCGTGCACGGGTTTAGCCACCAGGCAGTGGAGATTTGTGATAAAAAGTTTTCCTTCTAAGGAAGTTAATTATATTTACAATAAACAATATAAATACTTCCAAATATTACATCAATACCGCCATCTTGGTGCGTCACGTTCATTAACGAAACAAACTACAATGTAAGATACTGGTGAAGTTCATTTGTTAAGGCAGGCACCAGCAACAAAGCATGCAAAAAGAAGCGTAAGAAAATAATACAAGTGAGGCTGCGCGTGACAAAAAACGGCGTATACTTGTGGAATAAAGATTTGCAAGGGGAGGGGGAGGGCGTTAAAAATGCGCTTGTTAGTAGTATTTTTTTTTCTCCACAGCGATGCTGTACATTTCTGCAAGACCCATTGGGAGTGGTCAGCGCTGCATCGGCGATGCGTATTGGAGATTGAACAGAGCGATAGCAAGGCGCTGGCACACACACAGGACAATTTTTTTAGCAAAGACTTGTGGGTTACCGTTGTGAATGTATACAACAGTAGTGATTATTATATACTAATATGTGGGTCACGTTGTGAATGTATACAACAGTAGTGATTATTATATACTAATATGTGGGTCACGTTGTGAATGTATACAACAGTAGTGATTATTAAGCACTAATAAGTACAAACAAATTAGTTCTACTAAGTTCTACTAGTAGTGTAAATCTATGACTAGATTATATTTAAAACAAGCAAAAGACATCAAGACTAGGTTACTGAGTAACATGCTGGGACTAAAGGGGGAGTAACCTCACCGTCCTGTTCGTTGTTTTGGGAAGACATCGATGAGTTCATTGGCAAAGGTCCAAATCTTACTGAGAGAGGGAAAAAAAAAAGAACAAAAAGGAAATAATGCAGGCGAGTTACCCATAAAGCAAAATGGACATTGCCACACTTACTGGTCGAAACCAAACTTGCAGCGAAGTTCTAATAACTGTTGGGAACTTATATGGGCCTTGGACCTAATCTTCTTGTGATATTTCCTGAACTGTTCTCGGCGACACAGGATTAGGCTTATAGTATTTAAAAGGGTTCTTGTCTTTTGGTTATACAGAACAGTTATCCTTGAGAATATCCTCCCTTTCGTTTGTCCTTAAGGGAGACACAGTAAAAGAATACGCGGTCTTGTTATAAATTATGAACCATTAATTTCGGAATTGATTTTAAGTTTATAAGTAAAAACTTTTTAGGGCATTAACGTATTCTGCAAAGCAACCAATAGAAATAGTATGGACATCGATGTATTTCATAAAACTGCCAATAGAAATAGTTTAGACATCGATGTAGCCTATACCACACAGCAGCTAATAGAAATAGTTTAGACCTCGATGTATACCACACAGCAGCCATTAGAAATAGTATAGACATCGATGTAGGCCTATACCTGAATGCAGCCAATAGAAAATGTATAAACATCTAAGCATCCAAGAAAATTAGAGTAAAATGGGTGCATGGGCTAGAAGTAAAGAGGCAATAGAAATGTTCCAATTGACCACTGAAACATTTAGACCGGTTCGAATATAAATAAACTCCAGAAAAGCAGCCAATAAAACCTCAGTTTACACCTATATATATATATATTAGTGAGTAACCAATAGAAACAAATGAGTCTAAAAATTGAGATCTCTTTGAACAAGATAAGTCAGAAGTGTGTAACACTGAAGCAATGGTGAAAACAATTCAAAATATGAAATATTGTGAACTATACCATTCGGTAAATGACATTATATGTGTATTTGACGTGACGAAACTCTTCATACTCACTGCTTGTATCAGGCCCAACACACGAAGTCAAGTGTTGATCACATCACGGAGAATCAGGTAAATCCGAGGAAACAAAAAAACCAACAATACAAACACAACTTGATATCGTCTGTTGCAACTTTTGTTTTGTTCAGTGCCGTACATTCGGCTGGCTTGTATATTTTTTTATCAAAACGTTCGTTCTTTTTTTTCCTCTCTTTAATTGTTTCGTCCTCGGTTGTGTTCAGTAGTAAATATAAGATAAATAAACGCCAGAAAACGTAACGTTAATTGAAGCTTGGGCAAGGAGAGAGAGAGGGAGGCAACTCTAGTATTTTTATAGATCGGGAGAAGATCTTGCAAGAAGGAGGAAAGGTTTTGCCAAAAGATATCTGGTAGTGCGGCTGAGTAAGAACTACCTGTGGAGGCTGCTACCTGTGAAAGCAGCTACCTGTGTAGGCTGCTACCTGTAATGTGACTTTGTGGCCGCGATGCAGAGATAGTGTAATCAGAAGTGTGTCTGGAAAACGTCACCGTGTAGGTTTGAATGTGACTCACACAAATCCATCAACACCTCTCTGCACGTTACTTGAGTCGGCACAGCTTCTACTTCTGGCACTTTTCTCTTTATATTGTCTCACTTCAACACTTAGCTTCATGAAAGTGAAAACAGCAAAAACAATTTGCATTCAAATTCTAACTGCAAGTATTTATTTCTACAGAATTTGTCTCGTAGGTGACATTAAGAGAATGTTAAGAACTTTTCAAGTTTGGCCATTTTTGGGGGGCTTGTAAAACATCTCTGATATGTTAACCCACTGTCTCATGCCTGAAGAAGATTCAGGCGATAACCATGCACCATAATTCGCCGTGAATATATCTCTCTTGTAGGATATCTATAATGTTTTCTTTCCATATTCCTGGAAAGACTGCTTCCACTCAATCTGTCCTCGACTTACGATGGATTAACGCCCAAGGCTATTTCGTTACGTAATAAATATGTTGGGTTTGCGATTTGATTATTTTTATGTGACTTTTAGTTTCTAACGACACGTGTTATTGTCGTAGAAACAAAGAGGACTGTAAGCCATTGGATGAAAGCGGGCACTTGTACTGAGATATGGGGGAATAATTCTGTGCTTTCAAAGGAAGTTATTGTTTAAAGATAACTAAAGTAAAATGTAAAGTTTGGATTAGAACATCCCAAAAGGCTTAAGTTAAATATCCTAAACAAAAAGGGGGAAGGGGGGCGTGTGGTGGCCCGAAGGGATCATATCATGTATGTCGGACCTGGAACATTCTAATTCAATATAAGTAATCCGACAAGAGAAGTGAATTAAAATGGACATAACGTGATAAGTGAACAACCCCTTCAGTTCTGGCTCTATAAAAAGATTGCTTCCACCTACCTGAGTTCTTCTGACGCCCTTCACCAGCTTCAAGATCTACAAACTCTTCCTCGATGTTCTCAATCCTGTCCTCGTCGTTGGCCACCGCCGTCACCGCGGCCTCGCCGGCAATCCTGGCCGCCGGGTCGACGCTCCCGCTGTCCACCGACTGCCGCTTGGCCAGCACGACGGGCTCGTCGGCCTTCTCGATCTTCTGCACGTTGAACCGGCCCCCGAACTCGGCAGGCGGGGCCGCCGCGGGCTCTTGGGGTGGCTGGGGAGGGTTCAGCGGCTCTAGGACCTCCCGTTCTTCTTCGGCGCGGTCCATGGTGGAGTTTTCGCACCCGTGTGTTAGAGGAAATCCCTAAAAGACTTCGCAGTGGCGCTGTGCGTTGAAAATCTACAGGAGTCGACGCTCTCCAGGGGCTGTCACGTTAAAAGTAATCCATCCGAAAGAGATCCTTGATTGACTTTGTTTTTGTTTTTTTGTTTTCAATACCTTTTTTCAACGTACGGCACAAAGTATGGTTGTTGTTATTTTAAAAGTCAATAGTTTTAACACTGGAAAATAAAACGACCAAACTAGCCTATAATTTTATGAACACACACAAACTTCAAAAGGACACCGTAAAATGTTAAACACATATACCCATCACATGTAATCACTTATAGAATCATTCGTATCAATTACATAATGTATATAATATAACACACGTTTTATAATAAGCATGAAAGGTTTAATTTACGACAATAAGTATACACACAGATACACGTAATTTTTTAATCTTCAAATTTCAAAGAAAATCGACGCGATAAAGACGCGCGCATAAGATAAGTTATTTACACAGTTCAATACAGCTAACTGGTGTATCTTATCTCTTCCGCCAGTTCGTATCAATCAATCAACATTGGGAAGGGTGGCCGGGGAATCTCACTAGGTTAACGTGTCAATCATTGTTCCGTGTGACAGAGGCGTACCTTAAGGCGGCAATGGATTTTTTATTGAACATAAAACAACAACGGCGCCGTCGAGATCATGGGTCGGCAACCTTATGATAATCGTGTGCCAAAGAAGGTTCCCTAATTCATTCAGCGTGCCAAGAGCCTAAGAGTCATCTTGTTCTAGCCCTCTATTTCTTGAACAAGATAATTAAATTGCCATTTTTTAGGGTCTCCGCGTGCCATTAAAAATTGCTCTGCATGCCAAGTCTGGTACACGTGCCATAGGTTGCCGACCGGAGACCCCTGGTCCTGATTACTGAGTGGACTATACATGTAGGTCAGTGCAACCGCGAGTGTGTTAGCTCATCTTTAAACCATTGTAAGTGGCGTTGCTTGCGTTTAAACTTGACACGCGTGTCCATTATCATATGGTCTAAACGTAACGGTAGTGAAAGATATCCATTTAATGACATAATATACAATACAAATTTTACTTTAACTACTCGTGCATCGCTCGTGTCCATTATCATATGGTCTAAACGTAACGGTAGTGAAAGATATCCATTTAATGACATAATATACAATACAAATTTTACTTTAACTACTCGTGCATCGCTCGTGTCCATTATCATATGGTCTAAACGTAACGGTAGTGAACGATATCCATTTAATGACATAATATACAATACAAATTTTACTTTAACTACTCGTGCATCGCTCGTGTATACTCTTGGCTGCAACGACCGTGCGGCCAGACCAATGCACACTCGCCTACAGTCTCCCTATTCACGGGACATCGCAAAAGCTATTCTCTTCGACTTTTCCCGTAACCCCTTACCCCGCCTACCAGAAAAATACATTAAAAAAAATGCCTGACCTGGCTAGAACTCAAACACAACCCTCTCCATCCATAAACAGTCTGAATTCTAAGAAAAATAAATGCACAACATGCAATAGACTTTCCATACACACATTTAATTAAATTGCACATTTCAGGATTTTTTTAGGCCCAAGAAAACCTCACCGTTTCTTTCTCCGGAACTTTATGAAATAAAGTGAACAATTACACACTAAACCAGACACAAGTACAATGAATTTAAATCTGGATACGCTTTGAGTTTTAATAACCACGTGTACTTAACACAGAAGCCACGACTAAAACTTTGCTCTACAGCGGAAAATTCCTTTATTTTTTAAACTAATCAGTATGTAGACAAGGTGCTTTTAAGTCTGGAGCCGTGACACGTGACAAAAACACAAATTGAATTTGACCCACTTGTAATCATGAAATGTATTTTTTTTTTTTAGAGAACACAAAAAGATAGTGTCCACTGATAAAGAAAACCTTGTTGCACTTCAAGCTATCTACGTGTAACCAGTGTGCAACGAAATCAAACAACCGAGATAATAAGTTTAATACCAAACAGAATGCAGAAAAAAAAACACATCAACAATGTGTATAGGTATAAAGCATATCAAGGATGAATACGGGTACGATAGCGCAGTGGACGCCTTAACCGAATAGCCGACGCAGATATTCTTGTGTTGTTTTCGTGTTTTTTTTATATTAAATTTATGTGTGGTTACTTAGTATAGAGAGCCACGTAAGTAGACGACCAACGCTTTTGTTCTGTATGACTCCGATGATTTGGGATTAACAATTTCTTCATATTCCTGATATATCTAGATTTATGCAGCACCATAACACTGCCTTCGTTTTTGATAACAGTCGTCTAGAGACTCAGACAGCATATCCAGACCCAGAATATATATATATATAGATTATACATAAAAACGATTATATGTAGATCTTACTCCCAGAAACTGTACGCAGATCATAATACATAAACCAAAACTAGATCATACACACAGAAACTATAGTTAGACTACATGCATTAACATTTGCGCTTATCTCTATCTAGAATATCTAATAAGAAATTATCTCTATGTCAAATACATTGACACTTTACATATATCCCACAAAAAGAAACTAAACTAGGTTTACTACTAAAATAATGTGACTAGGCATTAGTCATTAGACCAACAACTACAAAAAACAAAAAAAAAAAAAAACACAGCTAGATCTAGACCACTAGCACGGAAACTACATCACACATAAATTATTAAAGTGTATCATACAAGCCCACAAAACACCAGGACTTCAAAGATAAACAGAAAACAACTAACTCAAACATCATCATCCTTATACTCCAAAGAGCGAGATAATAGTTTCCACCAAAATGCCTTCATTCGTAGCAATGTTGAGTAACACGTCATGTTTGATCCACACCTGGTTTTCAATTCCCATACTAAGTTTCTC
Source organism: Anisus vortex (assembly GCA_949126835.1). Taxonomy (NCBI): domain Eukaryota; kingdom Metazoa; phylum Mollusca; class Gastropoda; family Planorbidae; genus Anisus; species Anisus vortex. The sequence continues at coordinate 27,327,323 of OX421499.1, forward strand.
TTGCAAAATGTATAATGATGATACGTCTTTAGTAAACACCATTACACACATCCATTTGATAATGAAATTTTTTTTATTTTTTTTCAAAGTTGTTATCGGATTAAGTAAAGTAGTAAAAACAAACAACAACTTAGACAGAAATATAAGAAATAACGATTACAAACTGGACTTTGGGTAAGAATAGAGACCATTTATTTATTATTGTTTTTTAAGTTGCTATGGCAACAGGATGAGATAACTCCTATCGTTTATGACATCATAAATATGGGCGATATAAAACGGAGGATGTAATACCGATTGTAAGACGGCGTGCTGGGTGATGGAAAGTTTCAATTTAAAAATAAACAATTACAGGAGAGAACAGTAACTTTAGATCACTGGAGATTATAGTCCTTACTTCAACCAGAGTCCAGGAATACAACTACAACCTCTTGCTTGAATGACCTGTTTGGAGATAGACAGAGAGCGCTAGAGAGAGAAAGAGAGAGAGAGAGGGAGAGAAAGTGAGAGATGAGCTCAAGACACAAGGTCATCAAAAGTGGATAGGTCGACTCTCGTTGGAAGCCTAACTTAGAATAGACCTAAAATAGGCGTAAACAAATGTTGATGAGTCGCGAAGCAAAACTATTAAAATTGCAAGGTCACGATAAGAAACAGTTGGGGGGGGGGGGGGGGGGGAACTACAGAATAAGTAGCTTAGTCTATAGCAGGGGTCGGCAACCTACGGCCCCGCGTGAAATTGCAATTCAAGTCTTTCATACAAGAAATTTATTGGTGGCGCATGTTGACTTTTAGAATGTTGGCACGCTGATTGAATTAAGAATTAGTCTTTGGCACGCTGTTATCAAAAGGTTGCCGACCCCTGGTCTAGAACAATCTTGATTTTCTTTACATCCACAATTACATAAATAGTTTGGGAATATTTGTTACGGAACTCTTCTCAACCTAGTGGCGGAAATAAGTCACGTGTCAGACGTATGACCAGTCGAAACACACCAGGACTATAACAGGCCCGTCAAAAAAGGACGTACAAACTTAAGTGCATTAATAAGTAAGATTACTACAACAACATTACGTCAAACTAACTAACGTACACCAGACACAACGAATTTCTCCAGCTCTATGACAAAGTTAAATCCATGCTGTTGTTTTTTTTTTAAATATAAATCTTTAAGTAAAGAAATAAGATCACAAGTTCATGTTTACTTACACGTATTTACAACAAGGTTAACGGTTAAAATAACAACATTTACACGTCCGTAGCTTTTGACTATAAATGCACTGCCACGCAATAACACAATCTATTTCACAAACGTTGAGGATTTAAAAAAATTGGACCAAATCTCTGTTTAAAATACCAATAGCCTGTGTTAGTTTTCAAAGAGATCTGTACGTGTGTGTGTGTGTTACTCCGACTATCTGTTAGTGTTTGACTGCAGTAGCTCCTTATCTGAAGTAATTATCTGTCCCTACACACTGAACACAACGGATTCATAATATATATTATATGAATACAAAACGTATATCCACAATACTTAGTTTATATATACAATTTATACTTATATTTAGGTATATTTCATTTTTTTAAAAATATTTATATATGTCATATTTTATTTCATATTTATATGTTCGAGATACATATAAAAGTAAATAAATACCTTTAAAATTAAACATTGTTTTCATATTCCACACCAACCCCCCCCCCCCCTTTAACGATTTAATGGACACAGGGATGGGGAGAGAGAGAGAAAGAGAGAGAGAAAAACTCGCAGTGACGACCACCTGAGCCTGGAAAAGAATCCAAGCGATTTCATTGAATTAGAAAGAGACCTTCAGATCGGCAACCCACACTCTGTCGGTAGACCACAACATATATCAATGATTGTGAGTGAATGTGTACACGACATTGTGTGTAAATGTGTACATGACAACGTGTGCGAATGCGTACACGACAATGTGTGCGAATGTGTACACGACAATGTGTGCGAATGTGTACACGACAATGTGTGCGAATGTGTACACGACAATGTGTGCGAATGTGTACACGACAACGTGTGCGAATGTGTACACGACAACGTGTGCGAATGTGTACACGACAACGTGTGCGAATGTGTACACGACAACGTGTGCGAATGTGTACACGACAATTTGTGCGAATGTGTACACGACAATGTGTTTGAATGTGTATTTGTGTGTGCGTGAGACAGACATTTCTTAAAGAAACCAGCAGATATAATGAGATATTACTGTAGAAACCATTCAAGTTCCAACACCACTTTTGCGTTTGACTGAAGGACACAGAGACTAGAGTTCTTTGGTCCTTAACACGTTCTACCAATAAACAGCTCGCTCGGCTAAACAACAGAAATCCATTCCCAGGGTCACGTGACAAACAGTGGAAATTTGAGAAAAAAAAAAAAACAAAAAAAAAAACTTTAAATATCGAAATCAGAAGCAACAAAACCTAAGGATTACAGCACTCATTCCGTCAGTAGAAGTCAGCGTTTCCCTAATAGCCGGGTCGCAGCCCGGTAACGGGAAACTAAAGCAAGAGTACCGCAAGAAGTTTCATGCCAAAAAAATCAGGTAGTTGTGATCTACTAGTAAAAAAAAAAAAGTATCCCGTCGGACCAGATTGTTCCATAGGGCCAGTGAATCAGCGTTCACCAGTTTCTGTGGCTACGGGATACTAGGTATGATGTCTGGCCAGACTTTAGTTTACCCCTCCAACTAAAGTCGGTGAACCCATCAGAGCTGGGTAGACTCAGGTACAACCTCCAGGACCAATGAAACAAATCTTGGCCTTCATTAGGATTGGGTACGCCACCCGAACTCTCTGCCAGGTCAGCCACCATTACCCATGCTAGCAATACAACTAGAACTTCGGGCATTTCGCATCAGGCCGACATTTTGTTGCCACCTCAACGTGGTCTTTGATATGCTTCTCCAGTATAAAACGTCACTAGCCTGGAAAATAACCGTGTGGTAATACGTATGAAATGTAATGAAAGCAATACAAGTGTTCAATGTTAGCGGGTCAGGAAGTCAGGAAGTTAAACTATGTAATAGTCTTGTGTGCGAGAAAAACAACGACTCATTCCCCCCCCCCCCTAGCCGAGTCTCGAAAACAAAAAAAAAAAAACAAACAGACCAAACAAACCAAGTTGGTAAAATTAGAATCTATTGTACCATGTCACGGAAAATTTTTGGAGATTACTATATAGACACGGACCATTTCAAGCAGTGCCGCGAATAAATCACATTAAGGGGAAGTGTAGAGTCAATCCAAAGCACAGCACGAGCTTCGCGTTGAGTTGTTAACTCACTCGTAGACTGTACGGGCTCAGCATAATTTTGCCTTCTTTTTTTTTTTTTTGCTTTTTACGGATATATATTGCGTTGGCTGAATGCCCTACACACACACATAAATAAAATCAATCCAATAGAAAGTAAGTACATCACATGACCCCGGCATACAATCACGTGATTTCAATTCGGAGAAGAATTAAAAAAAAAATGGCCGGCAGTTTTTATTTCAGTCGGATTTATTTTTGTCTGGTGTAGACGCTAACTCCCGCGGGAGAGACTGACCAGCGGGAGGGGAATGAAAGAGATTGCGGACAGTGGTATTAGAGGATGTGTGTGCGTGTGTATGTATGTGTGTGTGAGAAAGAGAGAGAGAGAGAGAGAACATAGATGCAGGAGGATCCCTGATGAATTAAGATAGGGGATTTTGGTTTGATTTAAAAAAAAGAATTCGGAATTGAAAGAATCTCTGATATGTTAAGAAAAAAAAAAGAGAAGAAGAAGAAATAATTTGGGCCCTTTGAGAAAACGCTGGACAAAGGTCAATCTGACAGCCATGACGTAGAAGACGTACTGGATTGTGAGAGGACTACCGGGGGAGAACTTCCGGTCATGGGAACACTAAATAATGAGCGCAGGGACATGTTCCGGGAAAATTGGAAAGCAAACTCTTACAGCACTACATTTTAGAACCCCTATGCGAATAACAGAATGAGTTTAAACCACTAAGGTCGGTGTTCTGTTTACAGGTCTACTTACAAGTACCTTCTTGTGTAATTAACGTCAAATTAGGACTTCGGTTTATAAGCAAACAAGTTGGATATCTATATATATATGTATTTATTACATAGCAAACCATGGAAATGGTAATATATATATATATATATATATATATATATATATATATATATATATATATATATATATAATATATTTATGCGCCACTATCAGAAAATGTGAGATTTAAAATTATACATTTAGGCACTACGCCTTACAGACGCCATTAGCATAGCAAACATGGCTTCCATCACACAATCAAATTTTGAGCGTTAAGCTGTCATAAGCCCAATATCTAAGTGTTATGTTCACACGGCGTTGCCAACAGCTCAACCCAGTCACGAGGTCAAACTATTCATAGCTTGCAATAATTTGTAAATCGCTCTTTATTCAATGTATATATGCAGTGGGTCAGATCTGGCCAGTTGACCGTTACGAGGAGAACCTCATGCATTACGAGCAACTTCTGAGTAAATATATCCAGGGACTCTAAGGCGGGATGGGTCCATCTCAGATCTCATTTAAAACACACGTTCTAGCTCTGGCCCCAACTGACTTGGGAACCCACTTAGCGTTGGTATCGTCTCGGAGAAATATTATAACGCGATCTATGAAGAGTAAATATCCCAGAGTTTCTATGGGCTGATTAATCCCAGCTATTAGTACAATAGATGTTCTAGTACTAGTCTGATCAGTTGACTGTTCTAGTCCGATCCCACCTCAGGACGGATATAAAAGGTAATACAAACAGTGAAATGAATCAGACAATTCCCGTGGTAAAGAAAACAATTGTTAGATACAGATAGAAGAAAACAATTGTTAGATACAGATAGAAGAAAACAATTGTTAGATACAGATAGAAGAAAACAATTTTAGATACAGATAGAAGAAAACAATTTTAGATACAGATAGAAGAAAACAATTGTTAGATACAGATAGAAGAAAACAATTGTTAGATACAGATAGGAGAAAACAATTGTTAGATACAGATAGGAGAAAACAATTTTAGATACAGATAGAAGAAAACAATTGTTAGATACAGATAGAAGAAAACAATTGTTAGATACAGATAGGAGAAAACAATTGTTAGATACAGATAGAAGAAAACAATTGTTAGATACAGATAGAAGAAAACAATTTTAGATACAGATAGAAGAAAACAATTGTTAGATACAGATAGAAGAAAACAATTTTAGATACAGATAGAAGAAAACAATTGTTAGATACAGATAGAAGAAAACAATTGTTAGATCCAGATAATTACATTCGTTCAAGTTTGAAAACTTTTCACTTTGCTGTCATTGTGTGTTATATTTTAACACGCAATTCGATCATTTATTCCACACACAAAAAAACAGAAAGCATTTATGTAATCTTCCGTCAAGCTTTCAAAGGATTTCAATTGATCACCGTGGGAATTTGCCAGTGTCCATTTTTCCTACAAACATGTAGCCTGTATATGAGGCAAAGGGATGGGGGGGGGGGGGGCGAGGGTCCGTAAGGATAAGAATGGAGAAGACGATGTGACTGAACTTATATGGTTAAGCTAATTCCTTGGTTTCCTATGTACTGAACATTTCCATAGTATACTACATACCAAACATTTCCTTGGTTTCCGATATACCGAATATTTTCATGGTATACTACGTACCAAACATTTACTTGGTTTCCTATGTAGGCCTACCGAATATTTTCATGGTTTGCTATGAACCGAAAATTGCCGTGGTTTCCTATGTACAGAACATTTCCATGGTATACTACGTACCAAACATTTCTTTGGTTTCCTATGTACAGAACAGTTCCATGGTATACTACGTACCAAACATTTCTTTGGTTTCCTATGTACAGAACAGTTCCATGGTATACTACGTACCAAACATGGTACTATGTACCGAATATTTCCGTTGCAGCAAGAAATTTTTCGGAAATAAACAACAACAACAACAACACATCAACAAAAAAAAACAATAATGTTTCCAAGTCCAACTATAACACTTCCTAGATTGGATTACGGTTAAATTATTTCCCCTAATACTTTAAGTGCGCGCAATGCATTTAATATATATATATATATAATATAAACTTCCAGGCAAGGTTATGAATGCCCGGGTTTTTGTAATTGAAAATCGCAAGAAAAAATGATTTCTCTCAACGTTCTTATCTCTCCAGAAGATCGAATTTTCCCTCAGCAGGCCAGGCAGGTTCCATCTCCGCCAAAGTAAAAAAATAAATTAAAAAAAAAAAACTGTCTTAGAAATTGTTTCGATAAGAAATTTGTTTTCCCTAATACAAGCCACCATTTTTATGGAGTCTGGCTTTTCTTGAGGGAGAGTGGGGTGGAAAATTCTAGTAAAGAAAGTTTCAATTTAATATTATTAAAAAGAAGGATATAATTCTATTATTTCAGTTCTGGGTGCGTGAGCTGGTGTGGTTTTTTTTTTCTTTTTTTAATGTTAAGCTAATAGAAAATATCACTGGACAGAAATTCATTATAAAAAGGAGAAAAAGAACGGATAGGAATAAAAAAAGAGAGAGATGTACTTTTGATGTCTAAAATAGAAAAGAACAAGAATCCCCCAAAAAAGTAAAGAAAAGAGAGGAAAGTAAGAAAAGAGAACGTGAAATGTCATTCCCTATACCGTCCTCAACGAGTTGTCTGCTATAACACGTTACTGATAAGTATTAACTTCCCTGATGGCTGGCCATGGGTTTTAATAAGTTTTTATTTTCTTTAGAAGTGTTCTGATTTGTTTTTCTTAAAAGGAGATAGTCTTGAGTTGGATTTTGATCGTGCACACACAGAGAGAGAGAGAGAGGGAGAGAGAGAGGGAGAGGAGAGAGAGAGGGAGAGAGAGGGAGAGAGAGGAGGGGAACTGATATATTCCCACATTGGAGATGAACCGATCGCCAACACTATCTGATGACTATATACACAACAGGTGTTAGATTAGAGCATTGCTGGAACGACGACAACAGAACAACAGCTACTGAGGGGATGGAATATCTGGGAGAGATCCTGGAGATGTTTCCAGCATTGCTGGAGACACGTGTGTATTTTTTTTTCGTGCATGTGTGAATATGTGTCTTAATGAGTATATATGCTAGTGTTTACGCGCTGTTAGCGAGAGTATTTTTTGTGAGTATGCATATTTTTTGTAGAGGCTATATATTAATATAATCTATGCCCGGTACAAACTTGCGAATATGTGTATATGCACTGGTATGAGTCTATATTCTATATAGAATATGTGTATATGCACTGGTATGAGTCTATATTCTATATAGAATATGTGTATATGCACTGGTATGAGTCTATATTCTATATAGAATATGTGTATATGCACTGGTATGAGTCTATATTCTATATAGAATATGTGTATATGCACTGGTATGAGTCTATATTCTATATAGAATATGTGTATATGCACTGGTATGAGTCTATATTCTATATAGAATATGTGTATATGCACTGGTATGAGTCTATATTCTATATAGAATATGTGTATATGCACTGGTATGAGTCTATATTCTATATAGAATATGTGTATATGCACTGGTATGAGTCTATATTCTATATAGAATATGTGTATATGCACTGGTATGAGTCTATATTCTATATAGAATATGTGTATATGCACTGGTATGAGTCTATATTCTATATAGAATATGTGTATATGCACTGGTATGAGTCTATATTCTATATAGAATATGTGTATATGCACTGGTATGAGTCTATATTCTATATAGAATATGTGTATATGCACTGGTATGAGTCTATATTCTATATAGAATATGTGTATATGCACTGGTATGAGTCTATATTCTATATAGAATATGTGTATATGCACTGGTATGAGTCTATATTCTATATAGAATATGTGTATATGCACTGGTATGAGTCTATATTCTATATAGAATATGTGTATATGCACTGGTATGAGTCTATATTCTATATAGAATATGTGTATATGCACTGGTATGAGTCTATATTCTATATAGAATATGTGTATATGCACTGGTATGAGTCTATATTCTATATAGAATATGTGTATATGCACTGGTATGAGTCTATATTCTATATAGAATATGTGTATATGCCCTGGTATGAGTCTATATTCTATATAGAATATGTGTATATGCACTGGTATGAGTCTATATTCTATATAGAATATTTGTATATGCACTGGTATGAGTCTATATTCTATATAGAATATGTGTATATGCACTGGTATGAGTCTATATTCTATATAGAATATGTGTATATGCACTGGTATGAGTCTATATTCTATATAGAATATGTGTATATGCACTGGTATGAGTCTATATTCTATATAGAATATGTGTATATGCACTGGTATGAGTCTATATTCTATATAGAATATGTGTATATGCACTGGTATGAGTCTATATTCTATATAGAATATGTGTATATGCACTGGTATGAGTCTATATTCTATATAGAATATGTGTATATGCACTGGTATGAGTCTATATTCTATATAGAATATGTGTATATGCACTGGTATGAGTCTATATTCTATATAGAATATGTGTATATGCACTGGTATGAGTCTATATTCTATATAGAATATGTGTATATGCACTGGTATGAGTCTATATTCTATATAGAATATGTGTATATGCACTGGAATGAGTCTATATTCTATATAGAATATGTGTATATGCACTGGAATGAGTCTATATTCTATATAGAATATGTGTATATGCACTGGTATGAGTCTATATTCTATATAGAATATGTGTATATGCACTGGTATGCGTCTATATTCTATATAGAATATGTGTATATGCACTGGTATGCGTCTATATTCTATATAGAATATGTGTATATGCACTGGTATGAGTGTATATTCTATATAGAATATGTGTATATGCACTGGTATGAGTGTATATTCTATATAGAATATGTGTATATGCACTGGTATGAGTGTATATTCTATAAAGAATATGTGTATATGCACTGGTATGAGTCTATATTCTATATAGAATATGTGTATATGCACTGGTATGAGTCTATATTCTATATAGAATATGTGTATATGCACTGGTATGAGTCTATATTCTATATAGAATATGTGTATATGCACTGGTATGAGTCTATATTCTATATAGAATATGTGTATATGCACTGGTATGAGTCTATATTCTATATAGAATATGTGTATATGCACTGGTATGAGTCTATATTCTATATAGAATATGTGTATATGCACTGGTATGAGTCTATATTCTATATAGAATATGTGTATATGCACTGGTATGAGTCTATATTCTATATAGAATATGTGTATTTGCACTGGTATGAGTCTATATTCTATATAGAATATGTGTATATGCACTGGTATGAGTCTATATTCTATATAGAATATGTGTATATGCACTGGTATGAGTCTATATTCTATATAGAATATGTGTATATGCACTGGTATGAGTCTATATTCTATATAGAATATGTGTATATGCACTGGTATGAGTCTATATTCTATATAGAATATGTGTATATGCACTGGTATGAGTCTATATTCTATATAGAATATGTGTATATGCACTGGTATGAGTCTATATTCTATATAGAATATGTGTATATGCACTGGTATGAGTCTATATTCTATATAGAATATGTGTATATGCACTGGTATGAGTCTATATTCTATATAGAATATGTGTATATGCACTGGTTTGAGTCTATATTCTATATAGAATATGTGTATATGCACTGGTATGAGTCTATATTCTATATAGAATATGTGTATATGCACTGGTATGAGTCTATATTCTATATAGAATATGTGTATATGCACTGGTATGAGTCTATATTCTATATAGAATATGTGTATATGCACTGGTATGAGTCTATATTCTATATAGAATATGTGTATATGCACTGGTATGAGTCTATATTCTAAATAGAATATGTGTATATGCACTGGTATGAGTCTATATTCTATATAGAATATGTGTATATGCACTGGTATGAGTCTATATTCTATATAGAATATGTGTATATGCACTGGTATGAGTCTATATTCTATATAGAATATGTGTATATGCACTGGTATGAGTCTATATTCTATATAGAATATGTGTATATGCACTGGTATGAGTCTATATTCTATATAGAATATGTGTAAATGCACTGGTATGAGTCTATATTCTATATAGAATATGTGTAAATGCACTGGTATGAGTCTATATTCTATATAGAATATGTGTATATGCACTGGTATGAGTCTATATTCTATTCAGAATATGTGTATATGCACTGGTATGAGTCTATATTCTACACAGAATATGTGTATATGCACTGGTATGAGTCTATATTCTACACAGAATATGTGTATATGCACTGGTATGAGTCTATATTCTATACAGAATATGTGTATATGCACTGGTATGAGTCTATATTCTATACAGAATATGTGTATATGCACTGGTATGAGTCTATATTCTATACAGAATATGTGTAAATGCACTGGTATGAGTCTATATTCTATACAGAATATGTGTAAATGCACTGGTATGAGTCTATATTCTATACAGAATATGTGTATATGCACTGGTATGAGTCTATATTCTATATAGAATATGTGTATATGCACTGGTATGAGTCTATATTCTATATAGAATATGTGTATATGCACTGGTATGAGTCTATATTCTATATAGAATATGTGTATATGCACTGGTATGAGTCTATATTCTATATAGAATATGTGTATATGCACTGGTATGAGTCTATATTCTATATAGAATATGTGTATATGCACTGGTATGAGTCTATATTCTATATAGAATATGTGTATATGCACTGGTATGAGTCTATATTCTATATAGAATATGTGTATATGCACTGGTATGAGTCTATATTCTATATAGAATATATGTATATGCACTGGTATGAGTCTATATTCTATATAGAATATGTGTATATGCACTGGCATGAGTCTATATTCTATATAGAATATGTGTATATGCACTGGCATGAGTCTATATTCTATATAGAATATGTGTATATGCACTGGTATGAGTCTATATTCTATATAGAATATGTGTATATGCACTGGTATGAGTCTATATTCTATATAGAATATGTGTATATGCACTGGTATGAGTCTATATTCTATATAGAATATGTGTATATGCACTGGTATGAGTCTATATTCTATATAGAATATGTGTATATGCACTGGTATGAGTCTATATTCTATATAGAATATGTGTATATGCACTGGTATGAGTCTATATTCTATATAGAATATGTGTAAATGCACTGGTATGAGTCTATATTCTATATAGAATATGTGTAAATGCACTGGTATGAGTCTATATTCTATATAGAATATGTGTAAATGCACTGGTATGAGTCTATATTCTATATAGGATATGTGTATATGCACTGGTATGAGTCTATATTCTATACAGAATATGTGTATATGCACTGGTATGAGTCTATATTCTATACAGAATATGTGTATATGCACTGGTATGAGTCTATATTCTATACAGAATATGTGTATATGCACTGGTATGAGTCTATATTCTATACAGAATATGTGTATATGCACTGGTATGAGTCTATATTCTATACAGAATATGTGTATATGCACTGGTATGAGTCTATATTCTATACAGAATATGTGTATATGCACTGGTATGAGTCTATATTCTATATAGAATATGTGTATATGCACTGGTATGAGTCTATATTCTATACAGAATATGTGTATAGTCACTGGTATGAGTCTATATTCTATACAGAATATGTGTATAGTCACTGGTATGAGTCTATATTCTATATAGAATATGTGTATATGCACTGGTATGAGTCTATATTCTATATAGAATATGTGTATATGCACTGGTATGAGTCTATATTCTATATAGAATATGTGTAAATGCACTAGTATGAGTCTATATTCTATATAGAATATGTGTAAATGCACTGGTATGAGTCTATATTCTATATAGAATATGTGTAAATGCACTGGTATGAGTCTATATTCTATATAGAATATGTGTAAATGCACTGGTATGAGTCTATATTCTATATATAATATGTGTTTCTGAAAATGGAAAGTAGTCTTAGAATACCATGGCGTCTTCGTGAAGTTAGCCTATTTACAGAGTATTTGATGAATTCTAGAAAAATGAGACAAACGAGTCGCGAATTGTGCCCCTTGCATTTCATGAAAAATATTATGAAGAAACTCTCCCCCCCCCCCTCCCATCTCCCCCTCATTAGTATCACGGCGGAACATAGAAATAAACTCGGAATGAGCTTGACACTCCTAGTGAATTCCCTCATAGACACCTGAACACTTCCCCCTCCCCCCCATACATGCAATGCAAACAAACACACACACACGCACATACTCTTGGCACGCGATTCACAGGCGCGCGGCGCTTACAGCCTCCGTGTAATCCAATTACAGCCGAACTTGATATAAAGTGGAGCGCTAATGACGACAGCTTTCCACTCTCCACCCATATATACCTACATTGTATTGGCATTCCTGCTTTGTGGATATTTTCACAAAGTGTTTTTTTTTTGTTGTTGTTGTTGTTATAATAATTGGGATAATACAACGGTGTCTTTGCTCAGTAATTAATTGGCGTCTTCATGATTAATCTACATTTCTTTTAATGCTTGTAATTATGGGCATAACATTGCGAGGAGCTTTAGCGTTCTAAATAATTAAGTCTGTAGCGTTGCTCTCAACACACATAGACAGTATATATAATACACATGATGTGAGAACCCTCGTTCGTGAAAAGGAGGCTAGAAACCCCTCGTGTTTACATATTAAACAAAATGTCTCCCACGGAATGTAAATATACATTTATAGCCTACACGTGGTGCATTCATGGTCAACCAATGACCAGAAGGCGTGAATTAGAAGTATCAGAATGGAGACTCGAGTGTTGACAGCTGGACCGAGGGGAGCACATGGGTGCTTTTGCTTTGTAGCTTATGCCCCATGGGAGGAACGGTGGCCTTTTCGGCTGGCGTACTGAAGGTCCTGGGATCGAATCCTGCTGAAGGCTAGAATTTTTTCCCGGGTCTAGAGGGTGTCCCTGAGTCTACTTATCTCTGATGGGCACCTGACTTTAGTTGAGGTAAAGTAAAAGTATGGGCGGCTGAGCATTGTGCTGGCCACACAATCTTCCAGTATGCCGTGCCCAAAGAAACTGGTGTTCGCTGCTTCAACTACCTTATGGCGGCGTGGACATGCCGTGATGATTGAGCAGGTATATTGTTAAAAGAGCAGTTCGTTCAAAGCCAAATGTTCACAGACACGAACCGTTCTACCAGTAACCCCGAGACTCTGTGTAAAGTTTCTGAATACAGCAGTGATCCGAAATAGCCTTCGCATAAAAACAAAGGCTTAAGATGTATTCTTTCTTTTTATTATATTATCTTTTTTTAAAGACATTTTCATCGCAAATACGATTTCCAGGTTATCATTTCTTTTTTGACGTCGGTCAACGGCCATTGACGCACACAAATCTGAAATGACCGATTGATTCCATAACCAGACTAGACTAAGACTCCACTTTTCTATGCAAGCCGAGATCACTCTCTTAGGGCTAGGAGAACGAAATCCGCTGTATCACGCAGTTGTTATACATTCCTATAGTATAAAGGGGCGGCGAAAACGGTTTGCCGTCCCTGTCCACCCTAAGGTCAAATGACCGATTCAATTTACACTCGGGAAGTTAACATTTTCCATTTCCACTATAATGTAGCTACTTTGTTCTTTACAAAATTAGTGTAGTAGGTCCATAACAATTCAAGTTTAATCGCTATAATAAAAATGAGTAGAAATGAGCTTTTTGTTAATCAAATTATTTCTATTCATAATATGCATATACCTATAAACTGAATGTAAAAAAAAATTGTTCAGGCGAAAGAGATTTTTTTTAAAGTTTAGATTAAAGAGCTTAATGTTATAATCTCGAAAGAAAATATCAAGGAACTGTGGAGCCATGTTCGTAACTCAACACTGGAATAGGTTTCAAAGTCTTCTCAGGCTGTCCTGTTAGGGCGCCATTGCAAACACTCAAACAGAATCAGTGTATTACAAAAAAAAATATTGATGTTTTTATGTACAATCAATAAACGGAAACATGCGATCGGGTGAATACTTAATAGTTCGACCTATTGATTTACAAAGTGACCGACAACTTTTTGATCTACACCGGTCAAAAATACAAGTCAAAACGAACCCCATTTTTAAGTCACACATTGAAAGACATTAAGACCAATTTGTTGTGGCCTAGGGCTTGAGGAGCCCCCCCCCTCCCCTCCCCCATTTGTTCCAGTTAGAGCAATCAACATCGCCATCCATCATCAATTATTGGCGCGACTAGTCTCTAGAAGGCGCCGCCCCCTTCCTTCACTTAGTTCTCGCGTGCGACGGCCTGGAACAACTCATGCTGTGCTCAACGACTTCCGGCGGCCTGGAACTGAACACAGGAGCTCGCATGTTTATATCTGGACATCGATCCCTCGGGAGGAGGGGGGGACGCAAGGGGTTTTGCCGTGCCAGACATGGGCGCTTGAGATTTATTAGACACCCTCCACACACACGCGACCTCACTTTTCGAGTTGGACAATGACACCGTTAATCAAACGCCTTCAAAGGTGAACAATTGGGGATTGCGATATCATCTTTCGTTACCATAGTTACCATAGCTATGATTCTTTTTAAAAACAACAACAGTTATTACAAAACAAGATATAAAACAACTTGTGTTGGCTACAACGGAAGACAATGAAGAGATTTCAGTCTCTGGAATACATTCCAGGCATTCTTGACCTTGGTCACACCCCAAGAAGAGGACCATGCGGTGTAGATCACCAGGCCGTAGAGCAGGGGTCGGCAACTTTTTGATAACAGTGTGCCAAAGTGGGAGTTCGAATTCATTCAGCGTGCCAAACAGCCATATAAGTCATCCTGCTTTAGCTCTCGTTTTCTTGTAGAAGAGACTTGAATCGCCTATTTGAGAGGTTTCCGCGCGCCATTAAAAATCGCTCTGCGTGCCAAGTATGGCACGCGCGCCGTGGGTTGCCGAACACTGCCCTAGAGTACAACCCACAGGGAACAAGGAAAAATAGGCCGGCATAATACAAATCATTTTTAAAAAAGAAGCGGGGATGAAAAGTGTCAATAGATGAAGAGTCTTGTTTCATGACCGGAAGGAGTTAATAAACATAGTCGCGGCCACATGTTTAACTGAGGACCTAAAGGAATTTGATTGGTTAATTGATTCTTTTTACCTTAATTAATTGATGTCTTATAGATCTACCCAATCATACCTGAGGAGACCCGCTAGATTCAAGCTCAGAACCTTCGAGATAGTATGAAGCGCCCTGGGGCTCTCACAACCACATAGGACTGTATAGATGTGTCTAAAAGTTTAATGTTGTCCAGAATTGAAATGGACTACTCAGAATATAGTTTGATAACTTATTTGTGCGATATCTATATGGCACACAGTGTGAACGACCTAGCTCAGCTCAATAATAAATCATCGCGTAATCTAAGCACCGAACCGTTAGCAATGTTTTGTTAAAGACAGGTATATCTTTGAAGTAACAAGGTCAAAAACATTTTATGATATCAGTTATATCTTTACAAACATCACCTGGGGGTTTAAAAAGATAGAGAGAAAAAAAAAGCTGCAATATTACGAAATGAAAACCATCCAACGCTTCTCAAGTCCCAGGGCAGTAGAAGAGATAAGTGTTTTTGAGAATTATCTGGCTGGATCTTCCGTGAACAAACTCTTCAGGCAATCGAATTTATTATCTTTGAGCACTGCGTTAAGTTATGCAACAAACAAGTTGGGCCAAGATTATAATGTTCACCAGATACTGGAGAGTGGGGTAAAGGTTTACACTAATTACTTGTATGTAATCCACGAAGCGGAAATGACGCAAGCATATAACCAACAATAACCTCCATAAAGGTGTAAACGAGGGAAAGAAAAGATAACTATGACATTGTATCTCTCACCCCTTGATAAAATTGAAATTTTAGACAAGGAGTGGCTGCCCTTGTTTGATAAGATTTTAGAGACATAATTAACTTGAACTAAACCAACAGGGCAAGGTTAACAAATAATTACATTGAAAAGTAAGACATGACTTGACATGACGATGTGAAATTGAATAGAAATTAAAACTTTATCCAAACTTCATGAGGTTTGCAGGTTAAGGCTGTAACGTATCTAATGAAGGGGAACGACCAACTTAAGGAATTACTTTGGTCGTGGGTTGGGGATCCCTCCTGCCACATTACCTGTATTATACTATAGTGAACAGGTCGGCAACCTACCGCACGCGTGCCAGACTTGGCCGAGGGATTTTCAATGGCACACGGAAGTGGCCCAAAAAGTATATATTCAAGTCTCTTCTACCTACAGGAAATTTAGTGGTACAGCAGGATGATTTTAAGCTGTTGGCACGCTGAGTGAATTAGAAATCCTACTTTGGCACACTATTATCAAAAGGTTGCCGACCCCTGCTCTAGTGCCCAATTTTGTCTCGACAAAACCATTACATCGAATGTATTATTACATATAGTAGATTCTATTGTCGAAATTATCCCACAACATCCAAACAATAAATGTATTCTTTTACAAAATCCAAACAATAAATGTATTATTATACATATATCATACTATGACTATAATGTCCTAGTTTGTCCCAACTAAACCCTGACAAGAATAAACGCGTAACTTAAGACTGTATTGAACATCAAGTTGCATTCCTACCAGACAATTTCTTCCCATAACGTTTTATTGGTTACAGCTTTCTTTCTTTCATTCTATTTCTTTCTTTGATCTATCTATACATTTTTCTTCTTCGGGTGGAGAGATTTACAGCGACGTAACGTCTAGACATCACTTCAGTCAGAGAGAAAAGAAAAAAAAAAAAACCTCGTTACAGCTGAACAAGTCAAGATTGTTTTTTGGGGGGGACCCGGGGGGGGGGCGTAGAGGGGGGGGGGAACTGTTCATTAAAACACTTTGGCTTATTTTGCTTGAGTGTCTGTCTATTGATTGAAATAAATAAACAAACCGCTAGAATTGAAGTTTTAAACACAAACATACACATTAACAGGGGGAGAGGGGACGAGTGAGAGAGAGAGAGTGAGATAGATGAGAGAGAGAGAGGAGAGAATGAGAGAGAGCATGAGAGTAAGAGAGAGAGAATGAGATATATATATATATATAGAGAGAGAGAGAGAGAGACTGAGAGAGAGAGAGAGTGAGATAAATGAGAGAGAGAGAGAGAGAGAGTGAAAGCTGTTTTCCTATCTGGCCATCCAGTCTTGTTTAGATCACGGACTTTGACATCCCATCAGCTGTATTTATTAGAACGAATGGGAAAGAAAACCTAAATAGAATCTGGTTAGCTTATAGTTCTTTAATTTGGCTTGTTTCACGATGAAGGTGCTCAACCTGGACAGCATATGAAAAGATGTACTAGAACGCAAAGACACACAGACAGAGATAAAGATAAAACAACGGCACTGATCCAACCTTTTATTTTACATAATAAGCTAGCCAGTGAACTCTACCTTGTAACGAAATTATTTCCACACACGCACACACACACGCACAAACAATAACATTACACACAAATTAAAGTACACGTCAGACTTAATTGATCGATAGGGCCGGTGAAGCAGCGTTCACCAGTTTCTGTGGCCACGGCATACTAGGGGATTGTGTGGCCAGCACTATGCACTGCCGCGTTTACTTTACCCAAACTAAGGTCAGGGTTCGTACAGAAAAATTGCCTCAAAATTCCAGGAGTGTTCCAGAAGTTTTTCAGGAGTACATTTTTTGAAAAGCCAAGCTGAGCTCTTTAAAAAAAAAAAACACATCTCGCTACACAGCTTTTCTTTTTTTGTTTTACGGCATTACGGGGACTTTTATAGCCTACATCCCTGGTGTCATCAATGTTTGCGCTCGGAAATAGAAAGCTGCAAAGCAGGCTAACTCCAATAGGGCTTTCTGGAAAAGTGAGAGTACAATCTAAGACCAGTGATTATGATTTTTTTTAAATTAATAATTTATCTCCCTAGAAAAAAAAGGAGTTTTTGGTATTTTCCCAGGACTAAATGCAGTTTTTGCAGGAGTTTTAAGGTCCTGGAACACAGCTTTTTGTTTTCCAGGAGTTTGAAGGAGTTTCCAGGAGCTGTACGAACCATGAAGGTCATGTACCCATCAGAGCTGGGTAGATCTCATGGACACCCTCCAGACACCCTGCGCAAAAAATCCTAGCCTACGGACCTTCGGTACGCCAGTCGAACGCGCTACCCTCGTCCACCGTGCCCCCAAAGGGGGACCCAGATAGGGCCCAGAATAAAGTCAGACTTCAAGACAAGTGGAATCTAAAAAACATTCCTCTGACTGGATGAATGTATTTTTGTTGTTGTTTACAAAACTCAATCTTAGGAAGTATTACATTGCGAACAAGTAATGTTGCAACTAAATTCTCTACACAAGCAATAAACAATACAAATCTATTTTCTATACATGGGAAATAAGAACGGCTGAGGGAAGGGGGCAACTAAGTCATAGTTTTTGTTGTTGTTTTTTTGTTACTTTTCTTTGTTACGTTTTTTGTTTTTGTGTGTTGTAAAATTATGTGAGCAGCTCGTCAAAGCACAATTAAGACAGAAATAGCAGTAAATTATTTACGAGCACTGGCTGACACGGCCTGTGTTCTTTCCCCCACATATCTATGATTTTTTATGTACAGACTTTGTGTTTTTAAAAGTTTGGTTATGATTTTGCACATCTACGTTAGGCTTTCTTATGGACTTTTTGTGTGTGTAGACTTTTAATAAGAAACTAATAACCGCTCCATTGTATATGTGTTAAACTATAGCCTACACATATAAAAATGTATTTTTACGCTGACATACTTATCCTAAAAAATAGTTCTTGGGTTTTCTTTTTTTTTTCTCTGAAATTCTCTGTGGAAGTAACTTTCCAGAAAAGAAAATCTCTCCCTGAGGTTTACACTGTGTTATAATGTGTTGGAGTAGGATGGGACGGTACGGAGGTACAGGAAAAACATAAAAATGATAACAATATGTGGTGGATGATATAACATGAGCCTACACATTTATAATCAATAATCATAGAGAGAGAGAGAGAGAGAGAGAGAGATGGATAGTGGAGAGGTGAGGCGCGAGTCGAAGTAGTGGAAGAGCAGAGGAGAGAAAGAATCAGAGAGGAAAAGAGAAAGACAGTGAGGATAGTGGAGTTGTGGGTATGAAGGAGGCGAAGGAAGATAACGATAGAAATAAAGAGGCAGACAATGGATGAGAAATAAACGAAGGGGAGGGGGAGGGAGAGCTATTAAAAATGAAAGACGGGTTAAAGATAAAGAGTTTGACAAATTAAAAGGGAAATCAGAGAATTGTATAAATATAAAAGTAAACGTATAGCCAAGTAGAGCCTTTAATATTGTGTTGAAGAATTATAATTTTCAATGTAAGTTACATCCTTCAATCTACCATCTTCTCTTACTTTATAAACTGTTCTACAATGCAAGTCTCACACACACACACACACACACACACACACACACATGTACACACACACACACACACATGTACACAACTAACTAAACCGTTCAAAGAACAAAACTAAATGTTGCTACTTAAGACAGAAAAAAAACAACTACAAATGTCTTGTCTGTGAAGAGAAAAACCATCCACCACTTTCTACTTTTTGAAATGACAGCAGAGATACAAGGTGTGCACAGAAGATAACACGAACAAAATAGAATAGATGTGGTGGGGGGAGGGGGGAGCTAACAGGTAAAACAATATATTATGAACACAAAAGGGAACTCAGAAATTACAAAACTTGTATAGCAATCAAACAAGACAAGTTCCTCCCCCGTAAAGAACAATGCACTATATTCCAGTTGAGAACAGGACATATAGCACTCAACTCACACCTACATAGAATAAACCCAACTCACCTACCTAACTGCAGACTTTGCCCATGCCCACAAGACCATTTCCTGCTTGATTGCCCTGAGCTAGCCTACCTCAGAAACACTCTATTCCCCCATCATACTACCATTACCAACACACTATATAGCAGTATTGAACAACTGAAAAAGACATATGATTGTCTGGCATTGACTACAAGAGAGCAAACAGCTCTGCAGACTGGCTAACAGAAGAAGAAGAAGAAACACTTCGTGAGCAGTTGTAAACGTTGGTTGGATTTACTGAGTCTCCTAGAGCTTTTGACAAGTCCGATCAGTACTTCAACCAAAGCTTAAATGAACTTATCGAAAATTCCAGTTTTTTTTTTCTTCTCTCTTTTATCCTAGACTAGAATGTAGTAATGTAGTCCTGTCGGTGACTTTCATCTCCATGATGGGTAAGAACTCAACTCAATTGGATTTAGTTCCTATTCGTAAATGTAAATTTGAAACCACAGACCTTCAGTGGAATTTTGTTAGAGCCCCAACGCTAAGCAATATTTTTTTTCTCTCCTTGTGTCTTTTTAGGGGTTTTCTTTGCTGTCGATCGTTAAAAAACAAACAAACAAAAAAACAAACAGCTGATTGTGTGTCCGTTATTAGGATCTGTGTGCCCGGGGGCAATTCGATAGACACCGAGAGTCTTGGTCTATTCAGAAACGAATAATTAGGGCCAAGAGTCACTAATGGTCCAGACAAGTGACAAGGCACTCAATGTCCAGTAAAAGTCAAGTATCGCTTTTTGACCACGTTCGTCCTATAAGGCGAGCGAGGCAACGTTCACGCGTTTCTGTGTCCACGGCATAATAGGGATTGAGTAGCCAGCTCAATGCCCAGTCTCCTTTACTTTGATCTAATCCCAACTAATATCAGGCATCCGTCTGATCCTAAAAGAGGGGGGGGGGGATTTATTTAAAAAAAAATATAATCCAAAAAGTCTAGGATTGTGATTGTCTTCAATTTAAACATATTTATTTTAATTCGACAAGTTTATTTTAATATTTCTCAATGAGATGTCCCCAGATAAAAAAATTATGGCAGAGGTTTTTTTTTATTCTTAGAAACAATAATAATACAGTGTAGTGGATTACAGTTCTAATACTTCATAGGCACTTCTGTACTCGTGGTCCTCAAAAAGCAGGAAAGTTGGTAAACCACCAGTAGCGCTTGCATCACAGGTGGGCTAAGGCATGGGTTTTTTTTTAAATGTCAATTCTAGTAATACTTCATAGTCATCGGTATTAGTCTACGCGTAAAATGCAGGGTATTTTTAATAAAAGGTTGGCATTTGAACTATCGGATATCTATAGACTTGAGAAGCAAACTTGATGAAGCAGTTTAATCAACCGTGAAATTGTTAAACCCAGGTTGTAAAGATGGCCAATGTCATTCCTGTGAAACCGTCACCTCTTCCCATGACTGGCTAATAATAATAAACAACGTCAGACACAGAGATAGAGTAAGAGAAGAAGAAGAAGTGAGAGAAAGAGAGAGAGAGAGAGAGAGAGAGAGAGAGAGAGAGAGAGAGAGAGAGAGGGGGGGGGGGAAGTAACACATAGACGCAAAGTGACGGAATGCAGGTTCAATGCGCGGAAAAAAAACAACAACAAGAAACTTTTAACTTTTCTGCACGCGAACTTCGATCGAATGCCAAAAAAACAAAAAAACAAAAAAAAAGATAAATTTATGACTTTTGTGCCGTGAACAAAATTTACTGGAAACTTGGGACGTCATTAGTTTCAATGACGTCACGGGCTGTTTGATTCCAATATCTAATATCAAACAAAATTTTAAAAAAAATCCTTGATGTTCGATCTTCTGCTTTTATGTGCGGCATACACATTTCCGACTAAGCGTGTGAAATAAGCAATTCCACTTTTCTGTGTGACATACACACTTTGCCCTAAATGTGTGACACACACACTTCCACCTTGACGTGTGACAAACACACTTCTGCCTTTACGTGTGACATACACACTTCTGCCTTTACGTGTGACATACACACTTTTGCCTTTACGTGTGACATACACACTTCAGCCTTTACGTGTGACATACACACTTCTGCCTTTACGTGTGACATACACGCCTTTACGTGTGACATACACACTTCTGCCTTAATGTGTGACATACACGCTTTTACGTGTGACGTACACACTTTTGCCTTTACGTGTGACATACATAATCAGGTCTTTACGTGTGACATACACACTTCAACCATAACGTGTGACGTAAACACTTCTGCCTTTACGTGTGACATACACGCCTTTACGTGTGACATACACACTTCTGCCTTTATGTGTGGCATACACGCTTTTACGTGTGACGTACACACTTCTACCTCTACGTGTGACATACACAATCAGGCCTTTACGTGTGACATTCAAAATCAGGCCTTTACGTGTGACATACATAAACAGGCCTTAACGTGTGACATACATAATCCCGCCTTTACGTGTGACATGAACACTCCTGCCTTTACGTGTGACATGAACACTCCTGCCTTTACGTGTGACATGAACACTCCTGCCTTTACGTGTAGCATGAACACTCCTGCCTTTACGTGTAGCATGAACACTCCCGCCTTTACGTGTAGCATGAACACTCCTGCCTTTACGTGTGACATGAACACTCCTGCCTTTACGTGTGACAGGAACACTCCTGCCTTTACGTGTGACATGAACACTCCTGCCTTTACGTGTGACATACACACTCCTGCCTTTACGTGTAGCATGAACACTCCTGCCTTTACGTGTGACATGAACACTCCTGCCTTTACGTGTAGCATGAACACTCCTGCCTTTACGTGTAGCATGAACACTCCCGCCTTTACGTGTAGCATGAACACTCCTGCCTTTACGTGTAGCATGAACACTCCTGCCTTTACGTGTAGCATGAACACTCCTGCCTTTACGTGTAGCATGAACACTCCTGCCTTTACGTGTGACATACACACTCCCGCCATAACCTATGCACATTATTAAATCTGTCTTTACTTATGACACCAGTTTACCCGCCCTCTTACTAATGACAACGAGATATAGAATATATTTATATGTAACTGCCACTAATGCCCTAATGTTATAAAAACCAAATATTACTATTATAAAAAAAAGTATTCAACACCGCGAGCGTTCTATTTCAATAAGACACATAATACAAACAATTCCCTAAGCTTTCCTTTGGTGATGAGAACAAAAAACCGATACCGCCCCCCCCCCCCCCCCGCCAACAGCTCTTTTTTTTACCCCCACTGAAAGAAAAAATGTGTGTTATGGTTTATTAAACTTCCTTTAATTATGTCCCCTCGGGAAATGCACCAGGAGGACGCGTGCCTCCCGCGTGGCCAAGAAGGGTGGAGCTAAAAACAATAACGGGTGGGGTGAAAAAAGGGGGGGGGGGAAGAAGCTAAAATATTCTACAACACAGTATAGAGAATTACCGGTGGAATAATTGAAACATAAAATATTTATTAAAAAAAAACTATATAAAAAAATGCGGTCTATTACCCAAACGATGAATGCGTTTTAGATGTTTAAATGTGTGTTTATATGTGTGTGTGTGTGTGTGTGTGGTTGCATGTGTGAGTGAGGGATTGCAATCAAGGGTGTATAGTTTCCCCAAACGTGATCGCGGGTAAGTGTTCGTGATCGCTATGGCTTGCTTGAATGACCAAATGAAAATAAGCACCAAGAAGGCCCGGTTCAATTCTTCAGGTTGAATCAATTTTCAGAACGCCTTATTCAATCGTTGTTTTTATGTTGTGTTCACAAGTTGCTGATTTCTTCTTCTTTTTTTTCCCATTCACGCCCATCGAACATTTTTGGAGATGCTCACAAGATAATCAGATTTAATTACATTCCAGACAGACACCAGATACACATAATCAGTGCTAAGGTCAACTCTGTACATTCGTTTGTGTGATATATTATATATCAATATGTGTAATATATGTAATTAAAATATGGGACACGGTGGACGAGCGAGTTCGACTTGCGTGTCGAATCCTGGTGAAGGGCTCGGCTCTTTTTTCCCGGGACTGGAGGGTGTCCCTTAGTCTATCCAGCTCTGATGGGCATCTCACCTTTGATGGGGTGGCACTGTGCATTGTGCTGACAATCACCTAGATGTGGCTACAGAAACCGTTGAACGCTGCGTCACCGGCCCTATGATCAATTTGCTGCGAAGGGTACTTTACTATGTAATAAAAATACGTAGGCCTATAGAGTATAGAGGCTATGTACTTTTACGTAGGAATACAAAATGTAAGCATCCATTAGGAATCCATTACCGGACCATTATAAAAAAGTCTGTCTAATAATTCTAAATTGTGTGTTTGCCCACAAGTGATCGTTAGAGTGCTGTTGTTTAAAAATGTATTTGGCTATTAGGAGAAACTTTTACAATATAGTTTTACTAGCAAATATGTGCCCCGGTTTTAATATATCTTTATTGATGGTAGCTTAACAAAATATAGCTCCTTATGGTGAAAGCTTTTGAAAAACCCTCGAGATTTCTTTGGCCAAAATTATTTTGCTGGACCAGAACAAATTTAGCTTCTTTTAAAACTGTATTAATTTTTTTCTCTCTTCTCTTTTTGTTTGGATCTCCTTAAAGATTATGCTGTTCTTTTTTTTTTCATGACTCGGCAGGAGAGGGATTTGGCGATGGAGGATTTGGAGGAGGGGGTGCGAGAATGGGGAGGGAGGGGGGAGAGGTGGCTAGCAATGTGGGTCACTCTGCAATGAAAGCTGAAGATGGATTTACTCAGAGAGCCCGCCTGTCACCTTCGATAATTTCGTGTGGCTTATTTCATTTTATTTTCCTAACGATACATTGAACGGTGTGGGGCTCTGGGGTGGGGCAGAGAAGGGGAAGTGGGGGTGAGAGAGGTGGGATTGGGGGGGGGGGGTCATAGAATGGCGCAATGATTTGGACTTGTGTAGGGTTGATGGGATAAAGTGATGTTGGATTGGGGTGGGGGGTGTAGGGAGGGAGACAAGGGAATGGACGAAGAGATAATGTTAGAACTTGCTCAAAGTTCAGTTTGCATTCATGTTTTGTTTTCAGGGTTTTCATTTTTCGTGGTTATTTCCCAAACTGGAAGCCGTAATGAATGTTGATACAGCTACAAGTAATGAATGTTGATACAGCTACAAGCACTCTTATGGCGTGGTGTTACAACATAAACAAAAAATAAAAAAAACAACAACTTTCTTTTGTGTTACAAGATGATCACTAAACACACAAACACTCTGTAGACAAGGGTTGTCAACGGTAAAGTTGCACAGCCAAACCATGCGATGCATCAATACATAAAACAATAGCCCCCCACAAGTCCACAAGTCACATCAATCGTAGACGAACTACATCAGCAGCAATACAAATAATAATCTATTTACATATTGAAGAGCTAGTGAAAAGATAAATATTTAGGATGTCATGGGCTAACGTAGAAAAATACATTAAAAAAAATATTGGACAAGTTTTGATTCCCTGAAATATTTCAATCTAACGTATAAGCCGAACTCAAAATCTTTTTGGCGTATTTGTACAATTTATTGTTCTATATTTTTATTTTCCACTATTGTTGCTTGTGAATTTTTTTTTATATTTTATTTTGGTCGCATGGAAGCTGAAGTATCAGCTTTATAATATTTAGTATTAGAGAGCAATTTTAAAGTCTCAAAGCCCTATATCCACATAAGAAAGTTATAAAAAAAATAATTGTAAGCCGCAACCCTTTCCTAAAAATTTGGTTTTAAAATTGCGGCTTTTACTCGAAATTTTACGGTATGAACGATAGTTTAGTTGTGCTCTCATCATGCTTATGTTTATCAAAATATCATTAGGGTTGGATACGCATAAGGTCAATGAAAGACGCAATACGTTTTTTTATCTTCAAATATTATAAAAATCCCCACCATAGTTACATTGTATTAAATAGAAATAGATATTCAATTTCATTTAATAAGGTTATATATGATATATGCTCGACAAATCTTACACACGATGAAAACTGCATAATTTAAATAGATTCGTAAACAAAATAATTCAATAGTATAATTAAAATTTAAAAAAAAACTAAATTTAAATTAATCTAGATAAGACCAGATTTAGTTAATGCCCCAGAATTTAGATAAATGACATGAAAGTTTGATTGCAAGATTCAAATAATTAAAATAAAGCCACTGGAGAGGAATAAACATTCTTTACTGTCTACAGTTCATATGAAGCTGGCTTTCTGTGGGCCTTTTCTATGTAGAACTTAACCCTTTACTGTCTACAGTTCATATGAAGCTGGCTTTCTGTGGGCCTTTTCTATGTAGAACTTAACCCTTTACTGTCTACAGTTCATATGAAGCTGGCTTTCTGTGGTCTTTTTCAATGTAGAACTTAACCCTTTACTGTCTACAGTTCATATGAAGCTGGCTTTCTGTGGGCCTTTTCTATGTAGAACTTAACCCTTTACTGTCTACAGTTCATATGAAGCTGGCTTTCTGTGGTCTTTTTCAATGTAGAACTTAACCCCCATAACAATGCAAGAGAGAAAATGTTCAATAATTTCAGATTTAATAGGGGCGATAACCTCAAACACAAACAGATACACCCAGCAGACAACATCACACAAACTACAAAACCAAATACACTAACCCACACTGCACACAATCTTATACACACTTTCCAGTCCAGTCAGGAAGGATATCTCATAAAAAAACAAAACGGAATGAATTTGGATGTAGCCTATTGAAGGACGGAATTGGCAGGCCGATGAAAACACTTTTTTTAAAAATCATTTAGATCTCAGAAAATGTTCAGAAAGAATTTTAAAAAAAAGAGCATTGAATTGTCGAGCAATAGAGAAAAAGTTGACATCATTAAAATTGTGGAGCACTATAGAAAAAGTTCACATCATTAAAATTCCCCTTCAGAAAAAAAAAAGCAAAAAACCAACCACAAAACCCGGGACATTAGATAGTTTATTTTATATAACTGGAAAATTAAAATCTATGTTTCATTGTCGACGATATAAAATGTACAGTAAAATTTAAAACAAAAATCATGATAAAAAGCAAAAGGAACACAAAAAAAAAAAAAACGTTCTCGATCATGGCTTTAAAAAAAAAGGTGTTTTTTGATAATATAATTGTCACGAACAAAGATAATATTTATTGTCTAAATCTCAACATAATCAACATGATCATAGGATTCATAAAGAAATACCAGATTCAGAAAATATAGATTCTAGATGTCTAGTTGTAATAGACTACAGGACTACAGAAAATATAGATTCTAGATCTCTAGTTGTAATAGATTACAGGACTACAGAAAATATAGATTCTAGATCTCTAGTTGTAATAGACTACAGGACTACAGAAAATATAGATTCTAGATCTCTAGTTGTAATAGACTACAGGACTACAGAAAATATAGATTCTAGATGTCTAGTTGTAATAGACTACAGGACTACAGAAAATATAGATTCTAGATCTCTGGTTATAATATACTACAAGGCTAGACTCGGACCACGGATGAGCGTAGGACGCAATAATCTTCTTTATAGAAGGAGCGTCTGTAACATATAAGATTAGATGACAACAGAAAAAAAATTGATTCTAGATATCTAGTTGTAATAGACTACAGGACTACAGAGTATAAATATTACGAGACTATTCAATTAAAATAAATCAAATCTCTCTCGTCCACGAAGAGCTTGGAAATGTAGAGGAGGGAGAGGGGAGTACAGGCCTGTCGGGAATTGAAAGTATGCAGAATTAATGCCAGAATAATCTCGTTTCACTGAACAGAAATAATGGAGAATGGAGAAAATAGAAATACACGCACACAAACGCGCACAGTATGATTGGGGAATAATTTGCATTCACTAACACAAGAGTCTGGTCAGCAGTTAGAAAGAAATAATTTACAAGAGTTTTTCGTTTGTTTGTTTGCTTTGTGTGAGTTTTTTTTCTTCTGTAGTTGTTTGTTTATTTAAATTATTTCATGAAAATTGAGTAAAAGTAGGTCGGATTGACGTCAGGACTAAACATAGTCAACAGAGGGGGGGGGGGGGGGGGGAGGGGGGGGGGGAGGTACAGGTTGGTAGGTCGAAATAAAACAAAAAAATTATGTGCATGTGTGTGTGAGAGAGATATTTAACATGCTTATTAATGCCGAGTTTATTGGAAGTGCCGGGTGTTTGAAATGAGAAGTATAAATGTAAACATAAGCAAGTAAAGGTGATTGATGTTGTTTGGTAGGAAGTATGGGCGCCGAATTTCTATAGCACTAATTATATACGCCCCTCATCGGAAAAAAAAAAGAAAGACGGGTAGTCCACAAGAGTTGAAGAAGGGTGGGTTGTGGGGGGGGGGGAGTGAGCAGGGAAAGTTGCGGATGAATGGGCTGAAAGGGAGAGACACGAAATGAAATCAGTTGACGCTTGTCCAGTATTGGAGGGACAACAAGGGCATAGGAGGAATGAGACAAGTTGGTGGCGATGTACGCCCCAGCAGGGGTGGGGGCAGTGGTGGATAAATAACAAAAACCTGGTCCTAAAGTAGAGAGTGGGGGGTTTCTTATCGAAAACAAAATGTCTTACGTTTCAATGCTTCCTGATAATTAATGATTGTGGCGATTTATATAGCGAATCATTTCATGCTATTGAGTTTTAGCATGCTCAGAGTGCGTTCTTTTCACAATTCAGTTGCCGATGTTAGAATGGAGAAGCACCCTCCCCCCCCCCCCACACACACAAACACTTGCCAAAGAGCAAGGTCTTCAAATTCTTCTTAAACTGCTCTTTTGTCTCATAATTCATCAATGTCTGGGTCAAGCTGATCCATGGTGCAGTTTTATTTCTCCCCTGTTTAAGTTTTTTTTTTTTTCTAATGTGAAATAATGTCACTAGACCTACCACCCAGAGTCATAAAGTCAAATTTGGTAGAGTGTCCAAGTAACGAGTCCCCACACAACTAGTCTGGACTGTGTCGCTACAAGTCAATTTCGCCTGCCCAGCACTGACCACAAAGTGATCTGAATGCGAGACACGATTAGATCAACCACACCGCCTGCCTACCACTGGGATGTCTAAATATAGACTAAATCTAGGAGAGCAAATGCTCGTATTGTTTATCATGGTTTGGGGGTGGGGTGGGGAGGGGGGGAAAGTTCGCCATCTTGAAGTTATAATATAGTATTAATGAACATATATACTCTATAGGTCAGGGCTGGCTACCCCAGACAGATGGCGATATGAGAGAATGTGTTTGACTCTCGGGTTGCCAGGCGACTGCGAACAAAGTATCAATAGGAAGAAAAAAAACGCTTCGGTTGCATTCCGTTATATTTACAACGATAAAACTAGAATTGTGTCCTGTACTTTAAAACACTATTGCAAGCGAGAAAAAATGGAGTAATAGTTCATGTAGCCCACAACAACAACAAACAAAAAGCCAGCAAAATGTCTTCGACATCAACATGCGTTCTGTGAGCACTCGGTGACATCGTAATATTATAGGCGTGAGTACAAGAATAAAAAGGGAAAACTTCGACAATAATCCTATAGATGACATTTTGGGTTTATGGTTTTCGCTCCTTGATTTAGTTGGTTTTTTTTAATAAATGGTTTACAAAAATTCCTGCTCTCAATAATACGTCAGACACACGCACTCGCAAGACTCGTGAAATAAATGTATTCGCGGCTCGGGTATTGATCCAAATAAACCAATCGGGATTAATAAGTATAATCCCTTCAATAGACTAGATTGTTCACGAGACCATCTGTCTCCAGCACTCGGCCCAAGATCCAGATGTCAATAGAATGCGTCAAATAAAGAAGACTATTTGAGTATTTGAAAGCGTCTTGACGACAAAGAATGTGTTGTCCTGTTCTTTTTTTTTTTTCCATTGTACACTTAGAATAAAAATCAATTCAACTCTATATGAACAAAAACAAAAATAAAACCTAAGTTGAACAGATCAGGGGTCAGCAATCTACGGCACGCGTGCCACACTTGGCACGCAGAGCGATTTTCAATATCAAGCGGAAGACCCCAAAAAAGACAATGCCTATACTTTCTATCAGAAATTGCTTGCTAGAGCAGGATACATCTTAGCCTCCTGGCACGCCGAATGAATTTGAAATTCTACTTTGGCACACTACTACCAAAAGGTTGCCGACCCCTGGAATAGATCAATCTGTCGGTTATATGGGATACGGTGGTCTATAGATATAGCGCTAGAAATAACAAGTCGATGGTCTAGGGTTCAAAAACAACGAGTTGGACATTTGTTTAACAAAGGAGGGCACCCAAGAGCTTACTCATCTCTCGTAGGTGCCTGGCATCCGTTTGGGAACTATTAAACCCAGCAGGGTATCGGGCCGGCCACACAATCCCCCTCTTAAGCCACGGTGAATTCTACTCTCTATTTGCCTTACATAATACAATCGACCTGAAAAGTCTCAAGATCTGAAAAAGTCTCAACGATGAACTATACTTTGTGTGTGTTTGTGTATGTGTGTTCACATTGACATGTCTGCTCTAGTTGATATGTATCATCAGCCTATAAATAAAAACATATACTCTGAACAACTAAAAACTCCAGAAAACAAAAATGAATTACAAAAACAAAAAAAAAGCAACCAAATTTAGTGCCAACAATGAGCTACGTAACATTCATATGATAACAACAAAGATAATTCTAACACGTATTATTTAATTATAGAAATGTTTGAAATCGGGTGTAGTTTCTAATGTAACCCTTCCCGTACCGACCTACTTCTATCTATGCTGCCTTCAGTTCCGCTATATACGCGCCCGGGACGGTAAGGGTTAATAATTTGTAATTGTTTAACTGATATTAGCTACAGTGAAAGTAACAAGATGGTGGCAGGGAACTGGAATAAAAAAAGAAACCAACAATACCACGACATACCGGTACGCAAAAAAACAACCTTAGATAAAGATGCAGTCAGAATAAGTACAGGACAGCGAGAGTAACAAAATCTGGTAACCTAATCTTGACGTCACGAGTCCACTCCAACTGGTCAGCCTTGATGAGATATTGGCTTCAGCGCCAGGTTGACCGGAAATCCAGCAAGTACTGAATTCCATCTCAACCCCCCCCCCCCCCCCACTTCCCTCCATCCAATTCTTCCCATTAGTCTATTCTCTTTTTTCTTCCTTTTTTTTTGTAAGACTTTGGGGTCTTAAAGCGTGCTTTACGCCAGTTCGATAACCACACATGGGGCTGTAAGAAAAGGTGGGAGAAGAGAAGGGAGGAGGGAGTGCGGATTAGGTGACCGGGGGGGGGGAGGTTCTCCAGCGATACCGTAAATCTGTTTCGTCCAGTGTTTGGTCAGTCTGGGAGTCTGTGTGTTGAGCAAACGATCTCGGAGACTTGGGGGAACAAGTTCAAACGACAACAACCGGCCATTTTCACGCGAGGAGTGGTCAAGAAAGTTGTGTCTGTAAGCACTCGTCCGTCATTTAGCTGTCAGCAGTAGTAAAAATAATAATAATTCTATTTGTATAGCGCTGCCAACATATATAATGTTAGCCCAGCGCGCATTTAACATTGAGCAATAAACACTCAAGAACACGGATATAATTCTCTAGGCAAAAAAATAAATATAAATATAAAGCGTATTAATAATTTCAAACTTTACAAACATAAGACAAATCATATAAATGTAGCATTAACAGACCAAATGTGTTAGTTTTTGCTGCAATTTAAAGCATAATATAACACCTATGTTTAGTAATATTATAACAAATGTATTATTGTAAGACATATTCAAACATATACTATAAAAAGTATTGTAGCACAAGGTGTTTAAACATATAAAAAGGGATGAAGTATCTCTTTCAGAACAAGCTCCTATATAAGTCTAACGAAGTAGTCTTAAACCTGAATCCATGAACGCAGCATATAAGGGGATCTCGTGGCCAGCACTAGGCCCATCCGCCTTTATTTTTTCTATCCAAACGAACGTCATGTACCAGACATTGCTGTGTAGACCCGGGAATACCCCGGGAGAAAAAAAAACAGCATATAAAGGGCATTTAACATGGATTCGAACCCAAAACCGCGTGAATAGCAACACGAGTGCGCTGCCGTTAGACCAGAGTATCACATATATATTGCTTATATTATATGAAATATTTGAAACTAAACATGTACATGTTAACACGTAAACTCCCAATAAGAGAACATGATAAAACGTTGACCAAACATTTACTTTTCAATCAGATTCTTTTTAAATGATCATCATCCATTCTCGCTCGGGAAAAAGACAAAAAAAAAGTATTGACAATTGTTTAAAGACACAGCATAACAAAAAAAGTTTCGGTTATAATTAGTTATAAACTATCAAAAACTAATCATAGCATTTGGCTACAATTATTACTGCTAATATATGTCTATAAGGAAGAGATCTAATGGCTGACTTTGATTTGGTCACGTGCAATGCAAGTTTCCGCCCGGAAGTTCATTCAGCGAAACTAAAAGCCGCCATATTTGGACACAGAGCCAGTGTGTGTGTGTGTACACATCCGGTTGATTGTCTGAGACGGCAGTTCTCCTTACCCTATTCCTCCCCCATCCCGGGGAAGAGTTTCCTATTTCAGGCAGGGGGAGGGGGGTGAGGCGCAAACCTTTCTTGGCGCCAGAAGGTCAGGTTGGGGGGGGCAAGAGGAAGACCATTGGTCAGCAAGGACGTGACAACAACATCAGGGTCGCAGATGAAGAAGGAAGGGGAGAAGACTTACAGCGAAGAAGATAGAGTGGGGGGGGGGGGCGTATCTATTATTGATCAATGGTCAACTAATAAAAGTCATCGAACGGGTACGGTATGAGCAACTATGTAACTAAAGAAGGAAACCATATCGAAATGAGGGGGGCACGGTGGTCGTGCAGGCAGCGCGTGTTCGGCTGGCGTAGCGAAGGTCCCGGGTTCGAAATCTTCCTGGTCCAAACGGGACATTGATGCGAACAAATAAACAAAAAACAAGACTCAATTGTCTCTTAGCCCACTCCTGTCCCAAGCCGACCTTTCTTACTTGCTGGTAAAATGGTGGAGTAACAAAACCCTATTCTACCCAACCAGTCCTGCCAAATGGTGGAGTAACAAAACCCTATTCTACCCAACCAGTCCTGCCAAATGGTGGAGTAACAAAACCCTATTCTACCCAACCAGTCCTGCCAAATGGTGGAGTAACAAAACCCTATTCTACCCAACCAGTCCTGCCAAATGGTGTAGTAACAAAACCCTATTCTACCCAACCAGTCCTGCCAAATGGTGTAGTAACAAAACCCTATTCTACCCAACCAGTCCTGCCAAATGGTGGAGTAACAAAACCCTATTCTACCCAACCAGTCCTGCCAAATGGTGTAGTAACAAACCCTATTCTACCCAACCAGTCCTGCCAAATGGTGGAGTAACAAAACCCTATTCTACCCAACCAGTCCTGCCAAATGGTGGAGTAACAAAACCCTATTCTACCCAACCAGTCCTGCCAAATGGTGGAGTAACAAAACCCTATTCTACCCAACCAGTCCTGCCAAATGGTGTAGTAACAAAACCCTATTCTACCCAACCAGTCCTGCCAAATGGTGTAGTAACAAAACCCTATTCTACCCAACCAGTCCTGCCAAATGGTGGAGTAACAAAACCCTATTCTACCCAACCAGTCCTGCCAAATGGTGTAGTAACAAACCCTATTCTACCCAACCAGTCCTGCCAAATGGTGTAGTAACAAAACCCTATTCTACCCAACCAGTCCTGCCAAATGGTGGAGTAACAAAACCCTATTCTACCCAACCAGTCCTGCCAAATGGTGGAGTAACAAAACCCTATTCTACCCAACCAGTCCTGCCAAATGGTGGAGTAACAAAACCCTATTCTACCCAACCAGTCCTGCCAAATGGTGGAGTAACGAAACCCTATTCTACCCAACCAGTCCTGCCAAATGGTGGAGTAACAAAACCCTATTCTACCCAACCAGTCCTGCCAAATGGTGGAGTAACAAAACCCTATTCTACCCAACCAGTCCTGCCAAATGGTGGAGTAACAAAACCCTATTCTACCCAACCAGTCCTGCCAAATGGTGGAGTAACAAAACCCTATTCTACCCAACCAGTCCTGCCAAATGGTGGAGTAACAAAACCCTATTCTACCCAACCAGTCCTGCCAAATGGTGTAGTAACAAAACCCTATTCTACCCAACCAGTCCTGCCAAATGGTGTAGTAACAAAACGCTATTCTACCCAACCAGTCCTGCCAAATGGTGGAGTAACAAAACCCTATTCTACCCAACCAGTCCTGCCAAATGGTGTAGTAACAAACCCTATTCTACCCAACCAGTCCTGCCAAATGGTGGAGTAACAAAACCCTATTCTACCCAACCAGTCCTTCCAAATGGTGTAGTAACAAATCCCCCAGTGGATGGCTGGCTGGGTTGATACTCCCTCCCAGAGGGAGAAACAGCTACCAGCGAAGTCTGTGTTATGTCGATTCCTCCGACTGATGAACAGTGTGGGGGCATCAGATAACGGCCATACACCCAGCTACATGTTTCCCGCAATAATTGTGGTGAAATAAACAAACAGAAGACGTGTAAATCAGCACACACACACACACACACACACAAAACAAAGATATTTCTTCACTGACAATTTACAGCCAGATAGGAGAACGCTTAAACTCAAGTTTCCCTTAAATAATGCTGTGCTCACCCATAATGTACATCAAGTGTAACATCACTATAGACCAGGGGTCGAGAACCCATGGCTCGCGAGCCAGATGTGGCTCTTTTGATGGCTACATCTGGCTCGCAGACAAATGTTCGATTATTAAAAAAAAAATAATTGTTAAACTTTTTTTATCTACATATCAATTGCATATCAATATTTCATTCTACACGTGAGCTAAAGTCTACTGCAGCTCAACATCAGAAGAATTTAGAGACATAATTATTGTACTTTTAGTTTTAAACATAATGTATGGCTCTCACAGAATTACTTTTCAAAATATGTGGTGTACATGGCTCTCTCAGAAAAAAAGGTTCCCGACCCCTGCTATAGACTATAGTATAGTTCAGCGCTCTAGCTAATATCAATTCAATATATAATAATGAGCGTGAGTTTGTTTTTTTCTATATATCTATATATAAGATAGATAGATCTGGATAGATATTTATTTATTTCTCCATAATAGAGACGCATAGGCCGTTTAATGTTTCGGAAAAAAAAAGTTAAATGTATAAATTGAAAACGTTCTCCAAACGAAACTTTTATTCTGTCAATAATATTGCTCTGTTCGTTTATTTAGTTTTTAAAATAACGTGTTACTAATGAGTTAAAGTTAATAAACTGGAGAGTCATTTTTTTTTTTTGAAGAGTGATGTCCCTTCCAATACTTCCATTGACTTTCAAAATGCTTTCAAATTAAGTTTGGTCCTTCCGGGGTTTTCCCTCGCTTAAAAAAATTACGTGTTTTTCGGGACTGGGTTTTCCCGTACTACGAAATATCATTATGTACTTTTTAAAACTTATTTACTTTTTAGAGTTTAGTATTTTTGTATCTTTTTTCCTTTTGATAGTATCATTATTAGTTTAATACTATTAGACTCTAATAAAAAGTCGAGTTGACACATGCATATTTCATGGCGACCGTAAAGGGTAAAAAAGAACATAACTCAATACCGTAAGAAACGGTCTCACTTTTAGTTATTATTGTAATATTGTTTGTTTTCTCTTTCTCTCTTAACAAAACACACTGTAGATATTTGTTTTCCGTCATTTTGACGGGCATAACTACTAGACTAGTAATGGAATAATTTAACAAGTGTTGGTCAATTTCGTCCAGCAAATACTTATTCCCAAAAAAAGAAAAAAAATCTCTACTAAAACAACACAGACTGAAAATGAAACTTGACTTGTTTCTTTAATTAAAACTCATTATCTCCTTTCAACTATCTATGTCTAAGTATGTTAAAACAATTAATTATTCCCCATAGCTTCTTTCTCGTACTGACTTTACAAAAGCTTTATCCGTTCTATTCCGGAGTACGTTTAATTGAAAGTTTTACCGTACACGAAAAGATACTGTTTTTATGACATTCTTTTTTTTTTAAACAAGTGTGATTAAAGCACTCGGTTATTTAACAAAGGCAAACGTTGATAATATGATTGTAAAAAAAAAAAAGAAAAGATTGCCAAGTTGTGATCGAAATCTCCGATAGGCCAAGTCAGTGGGTTATTAATTCGACACTGGTTTGTGGTATGGGGTGGGAGTGGAAGGGAGTCAATGGTGCAGAGGGGGGGGGGTGTAGTAGAGATAAAATTTCATTAAGTCGGCCATGATCAGAGGAAATGGAAACTCCATTAGTTCATCGCTTCCCTTTCAGGAGACGATTTGTTTACCTTCCTCTTAGTGAACTTTTCAAACAAACAAATAAAACTAGAGACGTTCCAGGAAGACTTGAACCTTTTTTTATACCCGCTTCAGGCTTTTTTTTCCATTTCAGTTTCTAATATAGGCCGTGGGGGAGGGGGGAATTGGGGGGAAAAAGGGGTAGAGGTTGGGGGGGGGGGGGTTATTGTAGGCTGTCTGCTGGCTATTCCCTTAACGCATTACATTTAAAGAGATTAAATAAAAAGATGATCGGGACGGAAAGCATTCTTCCTCGCAGCATCGCGTGGAGTTTGGCCATGGCTTTTAAATAAACATTGGATACTTTCTAAAATGCCCGTCAAGTCGTCTCTTTCTTTTTAAAAACATTGCAACACACTGCAAAATCATGAAACCACACAATTCGAGTATGACCTGTGCAAATTGACCTTTATTTATAGGCCATAATAGGCCACGAGAAAAGCCACAAAGTTAGAGGGAGGCGTGGTCATTCTCGAAAATGAGGGACGAACAAGAAGATTAATGTAATAAAGTCGCGTTTTGTCGGTGATAGTCATTTATCAGGGCTGCGATTGTTAGGGCCCACTCGGACAATGACGGGCAGAGCTTGGCTGATTCTTAGCTAGGACCTTTGGTTGTATCTTAGATAGGGCCACTGGCTAAATTATCAGCTAAACTGTCTAGCCAAAAAACATTTAGCTAGAGTGGGTAAATTTTTAGCGTGGGCCTCTGGCCGAATCTTTAGTTAGGGTGGGTAATTTTTTATTTTTTTTTTAAGCTTGGGCCTCTGGCTTAATCTTAAGCAAGGTTAGTTAACATTTTGTTAAGGAACCCATAAAAACATACATAGTTGTGGGGGTTGTGCGAGGATGGAACCTTTATCTACCACTTTCACCAATGCAACTGTCTATACCACAGAATAGATTAGATATAGAATATATTTCTATTCTGTGGTCTGTATCTCTTATGTTTTACTGGCAAAACACAAAATTACCAGCACATGATCGGCGAAGAAAAGTTAAAATCTCTGAACCCCACCAACACCTTCAAAAGCAATACAACCGGCGTTTTCGTGCGTCCTTATTTTATATAGGGTCCCCGTCGCTCACACGATATCTACTGACAAAGGCGGTGAACGGTTGGGGGGTACAGTTTCCTATGCACCCTCCTTCACCCCCATTCCTACTCCCCCTCCCCCACCAAACTCCTTCAATCGTTAGTACACAAAGCTCCGCCTTTGTCTGAAGCCAACAATGCCAGTAGATGAGGGACATTGACACCGGAGTCTTGTCGTTGTCCTCCAGCAGCCGCCCCCATCTCCTCCCCCCCCCCATCCATCCATTTCTCCCCGGCTAAACGGGTTGCTCCCCGCGAAACTCTACTAGACACGCCGCTGAGTTGGAAATGAAAGAAATAATTCTAGTCAGTTCAAAGAATAGATCTACCGTAATCGAATGGATCCACGCCACATTCCTTTTCTCACCCATTGGGACTGGAAATTGGAGTGATGCTCCGGGTTAGTTGACAGCACGGAGAAGTAGTTTATCATGGGGATATTGAAACACAGGTCTTATAAAATACACCAGTTTTGCAGTTCTAGGAGGCAACACGCCTGGACTGTTGACACACCGAAGACGCAAACACTGGTAATCTCTCACGGGTAATCCCCCTATAAGCAGGTCCTCCTCTCACCCTACCCCACCCCTTCTAAGCCCACACCTTCCGCTCTTCTGAACGCACAACACACAAGCTCGAAGCGAAAGTTTAAATTTAGAAATCTGAAACACAGGGAATTTCCGACCCCCCCCCTCATCCCTTTACCCCCTGATACACATTTCATTTCCTCTTTTAAAAAAAACGCAAAAACACAAATTCATAACGATTTTAAAGAAATATTCGAATAGGCTTAATGTAATACTGCAAACAACCAAAACACCCATCTTTTTTTCTTCTGATGACACATATTGGTAAGCTCAAGCACATCGACACTCACACAAGTTCAGGCTAACTACCTGGGTATTTGTTTTCTCCTTACTCCGACACATTCAAACAAAAAAAATAATAATACAGGCCCGGAAATAAATACGAAATGGAGACAATGCTTCTGAGTTACTGCACTCGACAATGTGCTCACGGTGTAACCTGTGCTGTTTCCATTTGCCAGTTGAGTAGTTGCTCGCTACTGAAACATAGAGCACGATGGGACTCCACCCTCCCCTCCCGGTCGTGCACGCCCCCCCCCCCAACCAACCCCCTTTTCACCTACCCGGGGAGAGCACAGACGCTGGTGACAACACGTGACCTAGTTATCACACCTGGACCGGTTACGACTCAACTCTTTAAAAAAAACAACACACACACACATGGTAAAGGTGGGAGAGGGCATCTTCTAAAAAAAAAAAGATTGGTAAACATAGAAATACAATTCCAGTTTCAAAAGAAATTAAGCAGATTTATATATAGACATGTAACATTAAATTCATAAAAAAGGAAATACATCGGTTTATTCACATATTATATCTAGAACAAAACAACTTACCTTGAATTTCACACGAGAAAACATCTCATAATAAATTCACTAAATATTGCAGAACAAAAAAACAACAAAGAACTCTGGTCAAACTACACAATGACACATTAAGGCCAAACTACCGTTACCGGTCCGCAAAAATATAAGTAGAATGATATAACGGAAGGTGAATAACCCGGGTTCTCCAACTACAGTAATAAAAGTCCATTCAAAAACAATTCACTTCTGAAACCGGTAGAATACTACTACTACTGCTTTCTTGTTTCGACCAATCAAAAGGAAGATTAATTTTGCGGGGTGGATTAACTTAGAGATGACAAAACACACGAGCTGAGAGCGAGAGCGCGAGATAGCACGCGCACACATACACACACCCAGAAGGGGAAAAGCACTGTGACAGTGGTCGTCGCGCAGACGACGAAATGAATGAGCTCCCGTTTAAAGGAATCGCGCGCGAGAATATGTGGAGAGGGAGGGCGGGGGAGAGAGGCGGAGGGAGGTGGGGAGGGGGTATCATTCACACTCACACACACACAAAGACACCGTCCCGATTCTTAGATTCTTTTTATGGTTCTATTTTTAGACGCCACGCGCTGAGCTGGCGGGTCACGCGACGCTGGAAGTAACCTCACTCGCGAGCTACTACGTCTTAGGAGGGACAAACAGAAAGAAGAAATAACCAGACAGGAGGAGAGAGAGAGAGAGAGCGAGATAGAGAAAGAGAGAGAGAGAGAAAGAAAGAGAGAGAGAGATGGAAATTAAAAAAAAGATCTGTTGGCCTACCCACAAGCAATCCTCCCCCATATCTCAGTCGGTGAACACAATCATTTAGAATCCGGAATTAATAATTTAAAGAAAAAAGAAGAGAAAAGAGAAAGGAAGATTTATTGATCGAACAAAACTGAGGACGATTCAGCCGACTTCCATTCAATTCCTGTCCGCTTTTCCACACAATTCCACAACAAGAACTGGGATAAATGGACATTTGACCGGTGCATCACTAAGTCATCGGTTCAAGCACATCGGTGGTATTGTGTGTCTGTGTGTGTGTGTGTGTGTGTGTGGCGGGGAGAGATGGGTGCTGTTTGAATAAGAATGTTCATAGAGCAACCACTTCCGGTTTACCCCTCCTTTTTACGTCCCTCGCACTGGTGATTATACTGGCTAAATAAATACAAACAACGACGTTCTCCCCCCCCCCCACACACCCCCCAAATCCAGCCTCAATTAATTTTTCCCCTCCAAGAACCGATACAATGCTTCTGAAAGACGAGTGTAAAACCTGGAAATGTGTATACTGTACTCACTGGTTCAGTGAATGAGGAGGAAAGGGTTAATGAATTGAGCGTCTTAATCAATCAAAACATGCAATCTAACAAAACAATATCAGCATACAATTACAATTTTGTATTTAATGTATATGCCTACATTTTAAAGTAAAATATACCCCCAACTATCCTACATCCTACACCTACAACTAACAGAGTAGAAAAACACACAAATTTGAAGAGTGTCACCTCTAACCCCCTCTCTGCCTGTGTGTATCTGTCTATCTCCCCTCTCCACTTCTCTCTCTCTCTCTAAGCAATATCTCTCTCTATTTATAAATGGTGATAAAGAAACCCAGATCTCATCACTAAATATCCAGAACAGATCTGGACAGGGTAATCAAAACCCCAGTATTGGCGGCTATACAGCCAACGTTGCGATTCAGAAGAACAAAACCAACAAAATATCCTCTAACTGTTACACATAGGTTCTCAACGGGGAAGTTATCGCCCCGACCGGGAGGGCAGTGAGAAGCTTTAGGGCGTTGACGTTTCCGGGGGAGATTGGGGGGCGGTGAAGGGCAAGTGGGTGGTACAAATGTACCTGATAAAATTCTAACGCCTCAGCTATTTGAATTGATTAGTTTTTGGATGAAATGTGATGTAAACGCAAGTACTGCTAAATATCTGATATCACCAACAGTAGGCCTACATATAATTATACTAATAAGAGATAGGAATAGCTATGAGTTTTCAGAGAAGTAGGTGTCAGTATTAGATAAGTATGGTCAGTGCGGTCGGCTGGTCCTGTGGTTCACTTCTGTACCATGGGCCTCAAAGACTGGCGAAGTGTGTAAACCGCCGATACGATCCCATTAAGATTACACCGGCGGGCGAACGCATGGTGGACAGCTCCCGCTGCGGGCTCGAGAATCATTGCACTGCCGAGTGGCCACGGGTCTCGGTGGGGAGGAAGCAAAGGACGCAACAACCCCGTCTCAAGAGCCACCCGTGCTTGGATGTCTGTACCTATAGTATAGGATTTGTGTTACCGGGTGACAAATGATTGTAGGCATACGGGCGAACGACCACGATAATGATCCTTATAAGAACCGCAATGTACAATCGCTAGCTGCGGAATCCTTACTGTTACAAGGCACGCCACGCCTTCTAATATTGGTGATAATTTTACCTCAGTTTTACTGAGATGTGTTGTATGGTACTCAGTTACTTGACCTACTAGATTTTTTTGGCAGTTTAATACACAAAAACGGAATAAATACGTAGTAATCATACAGATTTGGTAGTTAATGTGCTGTTTTAAAATATACATATAAATTCTTTAGTTATATAATATTTATATAATTTTTAAACACTTTTTACAGTTTGATCATTCCAAAGTTATAAATTGTAAGCCATTAATTTTTTTTATAAAAGAAAAAAAAAATAGAAATATTAACTCAAATGAAACGGGTTAATTATCTCCCTTTAATTAAAAAAAACGTTCCCACATTTATTCAATAGTGATGCCAAACAAGTTATGTTTTGTGATGTAACAAATAATACTGACTAATTATTGTTTCTTTGTATAAATTCAACATTATGGTATTCATAACAAGATTTTATTATTCGAGGATTAAAATAATTTACGTTAAACAGTTGTAAATAAACATTCCCTGTATTAACTGTTTGTCCATTTAAGGAGTTTTAAAGTTTATATTTTAAACATTAATGATTGCAGAAATTACATGATATGGTGCTATAAAATAAGTCTCTTATATTTATAAATTAATAATACAAATAAATTCGTTCTATAATTAATTGTATTTATGTTAATTAAAGAAGATAGGAATACAAACTCTATTAAATGTAATTAATGAGCGGTCAAATGTAGGTGACCTCTTTGTATGCTTAAAACAGCTTTGATGTGCGATCAAATCTGTCCACAGGTGTAAGTTGAACCAAAATCTGAAAGTAAAAAAGCGAATGCCTAGCAGTTGAGAATAGCAGACGACTTTCCT
This sequence comes from Anisus vortex, assembly GCA_949126835.1. Lineage (NCBI taxonomy): Eukaryota > Metazoa > Mollusca > Gastropoda > Planorbidae > Anisus > Anisus vortex. Next base: position 27,369,687 of record OX421499.1, read on the forward strand.
AAGCAGCTTCCTTTCAGGCACATTTGGATGTTGATTTTTCAAATGTTTAAAATTCAACTTGATCCTTTTTAAAATCGCCAATATTACTACACATAAAACAATATCTACATCTAAGAAGGTTGTGGTAATATCAAACCAGTTAGGGCCTATGCTTGATGTGGTATAAAAAAAAAATGAGTCCATCAATTTGAAAGTCTTGCCTTTGATTAGAAAACTCCGCTTTGCATGCTTCGATGTACTTTTGAAAAACTCAACTATCTATCTTAATATATTCTTTAATATATGGATGTAAATGTAGTTAAATGTTTTAAAATTGATTTCACGGCAAGATAGGCCTATGTCGAGTTTCAATGCAAATACACTCCTGTGGTCCTTGTAAATGCAAGCTGAACTCACTGAAATGTGTCAGAAACATCAGCTTGAACAGTCAGTTGTTTTTTTCATTCAGAACCGGAAAATTGTGTTGTTGTTTTTATTAATAAAAAAACACCTCTCGCGTGCAACTGAAAATCGCTCTGCGAGCCAAGTTTGGCACGCGTTCCCTTTGTTGCCGACCCCTGATTTAGAGTACATTGTGAGATTACCTAAAGACATCACAATTTTCTTTATATCTGGATGAGTTTACGCTGCCTGACAATTAAGCTTTACTTTTAGCTTACGTTTATTTGATTTTTAAAAAAAGACTTTTTAGTGTAAAAGTAATTCCTCCAGTGGCGATGGTATGGCGTATAGTGTATTTATGTTGTAGTTTTTTTTAAAGTAGTCTGTTCCAGATATATTGTCTGTCTATTGTGAGACAACATTTAGATACTAAAAGTCTTTTAACACCCTTCTTAAATTTTACTTCACGCAGCTTATAGACCCCCCCTCCCCTAAAAGTCTTGGTTATTATCTGTAGCGCCCACTACAATATTACAGCAGCTTACACATTTTTAATAAGTAATGCATTCAATGTTTTTGTTTAGACAGCTTTGAATTGATACCTTAATTCCTTAAATTAATATTTTTATTATTAATGTCTGTATTACTATTTTTGTCTCTATATAATTTTATATTGTTTGCCAATGCTATAATTTTCTTGTTTTGGTGTCGCCTATGCCTTTATTGTACTTATGTACTGTGTTGCAAAAAAATATAATAATTGTTGATTGTTCATTGCCGAGGGCTACAAGCGATGGCTACTGCACACAGAGGTGCGTTGGTTAGCAAAAGATGACCGTTTAAATACAATGTATGAGACTTGGAATCGATGCTCGAGTTTTTGAAAAGCAAATGTGATTCTTTGGGATAAAATCAGTTTCTCTATGTCCGTGAGTTTTGGCAACAATTTTGTATTGCATTCTTATCAACCTCTTTTGTGGAAAGTGTATTTCATGCTAGTACTATTTTGTTGTCAAAAAACAAAAAACAAGCTGCAAATAGTGAAGCGTGGGCAAATAAGGCTTTTGCAACCAAAATTGAAACAAATATAGACAAACTACTAGCAACACACCAGGCAAACGATTCACATTAATATTGATATTTTAAGCCTTTTGTTTAGGTAATTTTTTGATCTATTAATTCTTACAATACGTTTCAATTTTCAAATTTTTTTTTTAAGATAATAAATTAGATTGACTGAACCTTTAACTTCAAGAGGGAGGGGGGTGCTAAAAACAGTTTGGGGGGGGGCGGTGAGCGAAATAAAATTGTAAAAAGGGCGGTGAGCTGAAAAAGGTTGAGAACCTGTGAGTCAAACAGGAGCAGATAAATCAGAAAAACAACACCGAGTTTCTCACCCTTCTAAACCTTTCGTTTCCAGTTTTCGTTTTCTTCACTATTCAATAGTTACAGGAATAGTTTGCAAAGAAGAGTAAAAACAATGTTATAGTTATACTGATTTATCAGAAATATTCACACAAATGTTATAGTTATACTGATTTATCAGAAATATTCACACAAATGTTATAGTTATACTGATTTATCAGAAATATTCACACAAATGTTATAGTTATAGTGATTTATCAGAAATATTCACTCAAATGTTATAGTTATACTGATTTATCAGAAATATTCACACAAATGTTATAGTTATAGTGATTTATCAGAAATATTCACACAAATGTTATAGTTATACTGATTTATCAGAAATATTCACACAAATGTTATAGTTATAGTGATTTATCAGAAATATTCACACAAATGTTATAGTTATACTGATTTATCAGAAATATTCACACACGTTTTTTGTTTCCTTTTTAAAATATAAATAATATAAATATTTGACAGCCAGATTCTGGACATAATAATCTTTATTTAAGGGATTGTTATTATTTCTTCAAACAACAATTTTGTAAGATTTTTTTGTGTTCAGTGTTTTGGCAAAAAGAGGCTGAACCGGTAGTCTGCTTTAAGCCACCCATATGCTCTACCAGGCCATAGTTGTCGCGTCCGTCGTAATATAATTAACAAGTCGTGGGAATTCAGAGGCAACTTTAGGTCGACAAAAGTGTTCTTTAAAATTAAAATAAAAACAATCGACTAAAAAAACAATTTACACTTACTGGAGTCTAGAACACTTACTGGAGTCTAGAACACTTACTGGAGCCTACTGGAGTCTTGAACACTTACTGGAGTCTAGAACACTTACTGGAGCCTACTGGAGTCTAGAACACTTACTGGAGCCTACTGGAGTCTAGAACACTTACTGGAGCCTACTGGAGTCTAGAACACTTACAGGAGTCTAGAACACTTACTGGAGTATAGAACACTTACTGAAATCTTGAACACTTACTGGAGCCTACTGGAGTCTTGAACACTTACTGGAGCCTACTGGAGTCTAGAACACTTACTGGAGTCTTGAACACTTACTGGAGCCTACTGGAGTCTTGAACACTTACTGGAGCCTACTGGAGTCTTGAACACTTACAGGAGTCTAGAACACTTACTGGAGTATAGAACACTTACTGGAGTCTTGAACACTTACTGGAGCCTACTGGAGTCTAGAACACATACTGGAGCCTACTGGAGTCTTGAACACTTACTGGAGTCTATAACACTTACTGGAGTCTAGAACACTTACTGGAGTCTAGAACACTTACTGGAGTCTAGAACACTTACTGGAGTCTACTGGAGTCTAGAACACTTAGTGGAGCCTACTGGAGTCTAGAACACTTACTGGAGCCTACTGGAGTCTAGAACACTTACTGGAGCCTACTGGAGCCTAGAACACTTACTGGAGCCTACTGGAGTCTAGAACACTTACTGGAGTCTAGAACACGTACTGTAGTCTAGAAAACACGACTAACCAAAGCCTAAACCTAAACACTGTGTGAATAATTATATCATACGTTGTGTGAATAATATAAATTATATAGTTTCTGACAAAATACTCTTTTTTTTAAGCACACTGTTATAACCATAGACTATAATACACATGGATCGCTTGCTTTGGTTTTGTATGCTATTATCTTCTTTTTTTTTTTTTTGTTGCAATTCCCGATTCTAAATAAAGTAATTGTCATACTAGTTCCGTTTTATTAAATCGCATTTTTTTCGACTTTAAATGAATACTTTTAGGCCTATTAATCCTATTATCATTAACTATAATAAGATGGACCGCCTGCTCTATTTTTATAGCTTTTGTTTTTTTTTCCGTGCGCACACAACACTGATCTATAAATTTGTCCGCTCTGTACAACTTTCGATTTTAATTTTTCATTGAGAAAATCATAGCGATTAAAAAAAACGGAACTTGTATATCAATAACTTTATTTCTTGTTTAGCAATTACTTTATTTAGAATCGGGAATTCCGAAAATCAGTGTTTCAAGTCATCATATAGCAGAAATACTAAAGCAAGCGGTCCATGTATATTATAGTCTATGGTTATAACAAATAATTGTACTGAAATATCTAAGTCTAGAATCTCGCAAGCGGAGAGTGGATAAAAAATGGTTCTTAAGAATATCATTGAAGGAGACCCTCAGTAAAAACTACAACAACAACAAGAGAAAAAGCAAATAAAACAAAACCTTAGATCTATTAATTTTTGTGAAACGCTTGGGATTCTCTAGAGATCAATTTTATTGGAACATGGATACTTTATCTTTTGGACCGTACAAAACAAAAAATGGAAGACTAAAGATACTAAAACGGTGTGACCAGAAAATCAACCATGCAGGTTCTAATGCCAACAAAAGAAAATATTGCTAAAACAAACAAAAATAAGAACAAGATACTAATGGAAATACTGGAATCAAGAATAACGGCTATTACTAAATAGTCGTAAACCGAGCTATAGCTGATTGAGAACCCCTCCCCCCCCCCCCCCTAGATCTATTTCTTGTATTGTATGTATGCAAGTGATAAAAACCAACAGTGCAAATTACTTAATCCAATATTCCCAAGAACGTCTGAGAAAATGTCCTGGAAGGCCTACGGATGTTAACATAACACTATGGGTGTTCTGTTGGGTAGAATTAATTTAGGCCAGACGCCCAAATTCTGAAACACTCCAGAACATACATACAGCTTCGGTGTCTACTGCGTCCTTGGAAAGGGATTGCGTTTCTCCCAGAATATATCACCACTACACAAGAAAACAACAACCGTTACAACGGCAGGATGACCTCGGACGACAACAACGTCCCCCCCCCGGGGGGGGGGAAGGGAAGACATGAGGGAGGGGAGGCCCATGTCATGTTTGTTTACACTGTTTATCCCCCCAGTCGCTGAAAGAAAATGTGAAGGTTTGAGAGACAAGGAAACATGTAGACAATGCGGTGGTTGACATCATGTATTTACGTACTTGACTCCTTCTCCCCGCCCGCCCCCAGTCTATTGACTCACTCCCCGCCCCCCCCCCCAGTCTATTGAATCCCCATCCCCTTCCCCACGTCTAATGACTCCCCATCCCCTTCCGTACTTCTATTGACTCCTGTCGACTGTTTCCCACAAGCGTAGGGCGGTGTTTCTGTACTGTTGTGGAGAAAACGTTAAGGATGTACAGAAAGTGATGACAGTTAGATTGCTGCCGTACAATGCAGATAGATGAATGACATCTAGCTATTGGTCAATATTTATATAGATATCTATATTGTTATGTGTGTGCAACGTTTTGTTATAACATGTGTTACCAATACATTTTTTGGTACCGGTAGGCCTATAGAGAAACGTGTTTGAAAAACTTGAAAATTACACGCCTGAGCTAATGGAAAACTGTAATCGGAAAAGTGGATCAGATATTTCTTACCTTAATCTCTAAACCGTGTTCTCACAGTTGGCAATAGACCAAGTCTTACAAAATACAAACTTCCTTTTCTCTTTCTGTGCTTTTTGATGAAAACAAACATTTAAAATCTAGATGTACCGGTACCGGTAAATTCTCTGAAGCTCTATCGGATTTTTTTACAACTTTGCACAGCGACTGCAATGTCTTTATGTGTGAGAGTGTTTGTGTCAGTGTGTGTGTGAGTGTATGTGTTGGTGTGTGTGTGTGTGTGTGCGTGTGTGTGTTTTTAAACATGCATATCTTCGAACATAAGAAAAAGGTTTTAAAAAAAACACAAAGACAAAGAGAAAGCTAAGACCTCGTGCGATTGTGTATTACCGGTAATAAAAGGGGCCTGGAGGGGTTAATGTCAGGAATGCATGGAAATGACGTAATCAATTCAAAGGGTTAAACTGTTACTAGGCAACGGGAAAATCGGTTATAAATGTAAACGAGCCGCTGCCATCATCTTATATACCCTATAAAGCAAAGTCCCGGTGAAAGTTATCAAAGGCAAATTTATTAACCACCACTCTAATTATATTATGTATCTTGACGACCGCGGAACACTGCACCTGACATGTCTGTCGGAACTGCACAATCAATGTCCCGCTGCTCATTACACCCAGTCCAGTGAAAGTGGTAGAACATGAACTATATATTGCACACTTTTGGTTTTAACTGACCCAAAGCATACAACAAAATAGACCGTTCTAACTGCGATGATGCTGTAGGCCAGGGGGCGGCAACCTTTTGATTACAGTGTGCCAAAATAGGATTTCTAATTCAATAAGCGTGCCAAAAGCCTAAAAGCTATCCTGCATTAGCAGTCAACTTCTTGTAGAAGTACTTAAATTGACTTTTTGTGTGTGGTAGTCTTTCACGTGCCATTGAAAATTTCTCTGCGTGCCAAGTGTGGCACGCGTGCCGTAGGTTGCCGACTCCTGAAGTAGGCTTTTTCGGGGGTTTCTTGTGTTGTCGTTACTTGAATAACTGGGTTTTCCATAAGATGGGATCCACAATTAGGTTAGTTTCATCACAACGTGCGTCACACGTGACAGCCGTATTACGCTCATGATAAACGAGACAAACATTTCAACGCAAGCTACATTTATATTTGTGTCTTCTGGATCAAGACGGTCGAGATTAAAGCAAAGTCCTTCAATGTGGAGAAAAATAAAAAAATAAAGATTACCCATTGAAGCTTCGTCTAAGTGTCAAGATAGTTGAAAGCTACAGCCATAGTACAATTATATACACATTTACATATGATAGACCTTCAATTGAACCTTTTCTAGTGGTTTCTATATAACTGATCACAGGGCTGTGGTTACGGCATTCGAGGGGATGTGTGGCCAGCACAATGCCCAGCCGCCTTTACTTTACCCCAACTAATGTCAGGTACCCATCAGATCTGGGTAGGGTTTCTGGATCACATCTGTTTCAATTGTAACGTTACATAAATAATGCAATACACCGCCTAAGCATTTAAGTAAAAAAAAAAGGTTGCCAATCCTAAATCGTTGAAGTAAAAGAAACCTTATACAAGATTCCCCAAGAGAAAATGTATGTTTAACCAGTGGAAAAAAACGTAATGATCGCTTTCTTAAACATTGGAATGTAAAAAATAATAATTGAAATTAAGTCGATTGGATCACCTTACACTTCATGCAAACAAATAGTTTAAAAACTATCACTGTCAGCTGCTAGCTAAAAATGTATAAACATTATTTTATACATAGAAATATCAGTAAAGAAAAGCACTTAGAGTCCTAATGTTTTGTCTAGGAAAATGTAGCAAAACTTCAAAATGAGGTAGCTGTTTCTTTATAGTATGTACTTTGTGTATTAGGGTTAAGTTCAAGGGTCTCATGAAGTCTCATCAGACAATGCATTGGGGAATGTAACATTACATTACAGAAATAACATGTAACATTACATTACAGAAATAACATGTAAAATTACATTACAGAAATAACATGTAACATTACATTACAGAAATAACATGTAACATTACATTACAGAAATAACATGTAACATTACATTACAGAAATAACATGTAACATTACATTACAGAAATAACATGTAAAATTACATTACAGAAATAACATGTAACATTACATTACAGAAATAACATGTAACATTACATTACAGAAATAACATGTAACATTACATTACAGAAATAACATGTAACATTACATTACAAAAATAACATGTAACATTACATTACAGAAATAACATGTAACATTACATTACAAAAATAACATGTTACATTACATTACAAAAATAACATTTAACATTAGAGAAATAACATGTAACATTAGAGAAATAACATGTAACATTAGAGAAATAACATGTAACATTACATTACAAAAAAATCATGTAACATTACAGAAATAACATGTAACATTAGAGAAATAACATGTAACATTACATTAAAAAATATTATGTAACATTACAGAAATAACATGTAACATTACATTACAAAAATATCATGTAACATTAGAGAAATAACATGTACCATCATTACAGAATTAACATGTAACATTACATAAATAATACGTAACATTACATAATCACAGTAACACTAGCATGTAACATTACATTACAACAATAACATTTACACGAATGCCCATTCTGTTTCTTCTCCCATTCCGAGCAAGATTATGAGTTTATTTCTTGTGATGTAACTCGCGGTACTCATATAGAAAGACCAGAAACTTTGACATAGTATGATTTAAAACTCAGACTGATGGAATAATCACTACAAGGGAGAAACCAGTATGAGTTCGCCAACATTTCTTGCACTGTTTGTAGTACTCAGTGTCTGAGTAAAAAAAAAACAAGAGAAAAGAAACAGAGAGAGATCAGGAAAACAAACAGACAAGAGAAGGGCAATAGACGTGACCCCTACAGAAAGTGCGTTTATTGGTAAACTTTAACGTACGGCATAAACTCAGCCCAATGCAGACACACACACACACACAACAATACAACAACATAACACATACACAAACTTGGACGATGAACAAGATGTCTTGAGAATATGCCAATTGTTGCATGACAATCAGATGACTTGATAATCACGTTACTTGATAATCTCGTGACTTGATAATCTCGTGACTTGATATGCTCGTGACTTGATAATCTCGTGACTTGAAAATCACGTGACTTGATAATCTCGTGACTTGAAAATCGCGTGACTTGATAATCTCATGATTTGATACTCACGTGACTTGATAAGCACGTGACTTGATAAGCACGTGACTTTATAATCTCATGATTTGATACTCACGTGACTTGATAATCACGTGACTTCATAGTCACGTGGCTTGATAATCACGTGACAGATAGAGTTCTTGTTTGTTGTTGTTTTTTAATAGTTTTTAGGTGGAGGGCAAAGCGATTAAGATTTCTTCTAAAAGTACATTCCTAAAATGGGTAAACTTGGTAAAGGATAGTAATTCTCATTTATTCGTCCATGTTCAATATCCGGAGAAATCAGTGAACAGAATGAAAATCACTACAACAATCACATTGTATGTAATGTCATGAACAATCCAAGCCTATATATATATATTATATATATATATATATAAATATATATATATATAATATGCAATGTAATCAACGTGAGTTAGCGATATGTAATATAAAGACATAACGACAATGTATTCCTCAGTGGATGGATGGACCTGGGCATTTGTGTCGGCTGTTTATGGTCTTATTTCAAACATAATAATATATATTATAAAAAAGCGAAATATTGAAACGTTTGAAATAAAATAAAAAGATTTTCTCTAGGCGTCATAATTTTTATTTTGTATTTGTGGAAAATTGAATGACGAATCATGCAGTCTGGGAGCTGGACTCTTAGACAGGAGGGGGGGGGGGGGGGTGAAAGTCGGGGCTTATAGCCTACGTCAGAAAGAGAAAAAATTCCAAGACAGAGATAAATGGAGATTTCTTTTGTGTGTAGAGATCTTTAAAAAAAGAGGGTGTAAAGATAAAACTGTATAATGAAAATATATGCGAAAAGAAAGCATGGAGAAAAAAAAACGAATCTACTCCAAGGTTATTGTCAAATATCTCTGCAATGTGTGAAGATGTTTACTGGAATTCACTTCCATATTGGTGTTTGTCCTTTTGGTCAGATTGACGACTTCCCCCCTCCCTCCCCCAGCCCCTCCTGCTAGTATTGACCAAAGTCTCCACAGCCAGTCACCCTGGAATGGCGCGGCGAGTCTCGACTTTTTTTCTCTTGCGAATGACTGGCACCTCGTGTATGGGCCTCGTTACGTCAACTCAACCATATTTGACAGTGAAAAGTTGGACCCGTAATTGCCGTGCCAATCAAAAGAGCATCATCGGTTCCCTTCTCTCGCCCCTCCGCCCCCCCCCCCCACACTACCACCACCATCACACACGCCCCAACTCAAACGTCCTTTACCTTGAACAACCCTAAACACACCTCCTTTCTCACCCTTCTTTAAAACAACCAGATGAGCCTAAGGCTCTTACGTCTGGGGCGTCACGCGGAAAGGGAGGGTGGGTCAAGAGGGGCACACCAATACCCTGTCCGAGACATGCGGGTAGGTCAAGCTGCATAGCATAGGTTAGGATCTCTCCCGACCAACCGCCCTGTCAATTCTAGATGGAAACCGTTTTACCTGAAGAAATAAAATCTTGAAGACTCAAATACTACGATATATGCGCAATTTCAAGAGTTAATACACATGGCTGTAAGTGATTGATTAAACCCAGATCTCGGTACTATGGGAGTTAATACACATGGCTGTAAACTGTAAGTGATTGATTAAACCCAGATCTCGGTACTATGGGAGTTAATACACATGGCTGTAAGTGGTGATTAAACCCAGATCTCGGTACTATGGGAGTTAATACACATGGCTGTAAACTGTAAGTGATTGATTAAACCCAGATCTCGGTACTATGGGAGTTAATACACATGGCTGTAAACTGTAAGTGATTGATTAAACCCAGATCTCGGTACTATGGGAGTTAATACACATGGCTGTAAGTGGTGATTAAACCCAGATCTCGGTACTATGGGAGTTAATACACATGGCTGTAAACTGTAAGTGATTGATTAAACCCAGATCTCGGTACTATGGGAGTTAATACACATGGCTGTAAGTGGTGATTAAACCCAGATCTCGGTACTATGGGAGTTAATACACATGGCTGTAAACTGTAAGTGATTGATTAAACCCAGATCTCGGTACTATGGGAGTTAATACACATGGCTGTAAACTGTAAGTGATTGATTAAACCCAGATCTCGGTACTATGGGAGTTAATACACATGGCTGTAAGTGGTGATTAAACCCAGATCTCGGTACTATGGGAGTTAATACACATGGCTGTAAGTGGTGATTAAACCCAGATCTCGGTACTATGGGAGTTAATACACATGGCTGTAAGTGGTGATTAAACCCAGATCTCGGTACTATGGGAGTTAATACACATGGCTGTAAGTGGTGATTAAACCCAGATCTCGGTACTATGGGAGTTAATACACATGGCTGTAAGTCGCTCCCCCTACGACCATTTTCGAAAAAAAGGGCCTTTTCGGGAAAAAATAATTTTATAATTTTAACAAGCCATGTAGCACAATTTATATTGTTTCTAATATTTATTTTTTTTAATTGCATTTCAACCATTTAATTTGTTACAATATGCTTAATGAACCTTGTTAGATCTAGTTAATCTTAGTTTAATTTAATTTGATACGAAGTGAAAGTCACACTCTAGCAGGGGTCGGCAACCTTTTGCTAATGGTGTGCCAAACTAGGATTTCTAAATCATTCAGTGTGCCAACAGCCTAAGGGTCAACCTGCTCTATTATACTTGTTTTCTTATCAGACAAGTAAGTAATTCAAATCCGCATCTAGACAAAGGCCAAAAGCAACGGAAATCTCTAGAGAAAATCGTTAAAGCGTTTTATATTTAATTTAAACAAATAATGTGTTTGTGATTATCATCCTTGTTATTAGCATTTATACCAAATACAAAATCATATTACCAAACTTTCACATTATGGTAACTATTTAATAAATGTTATCATTTAGTTGTAGAGATACATATCTATCAACTGATAAAATTTATTATATTATTTTGTTCTCAGTTTCACTGAGATACGTTCTTTACTTTTTGTCTCGACATCCTACGACGAATGACGTTTAGCGGAATTGATACAAAGTAATCATACAAACTAAGTAGTTAATGTAATGTTTAGAAAATGTGCATAATATATTATATAAGTCATATAATATGTATACAATTTTCAACTACTTTTTGACAGTTTGGTCATTATAAATTTATAATTTGTATGCCATTTAGTCTTTTATAAAATAAAAATAAAAATATTAGAAATATTAGCGGAAATAAAAGTTGCTAATTATCTCCCTTTAATTAAAATAAAGATTCTAAATTTGATTCAATTGTGATGCCAAACAAGTAATGTTTTGTAATAAAACAAATATTACTGACTTATTATTATTTCTTTACATAAACTAGCGTTACAAGATTTAATTATTAGAGGTATAAAATTAATTTACGTTAAATAGTTGTAGGTAAACATTTCTTGCATTTATTATTTGTCCATTCAACCTTGAGGAGTTTATCTCTTAAACAATTTGGCACATTTCGATGCCCATTTCATTAAAGGTTTAAAATTCAACTGGCTACGTTTTAAAATCGCCAATATCCTTACACTTAATAAGTATCTACATCTAAGAAGGTCGTAGTAAGATTAGGCCAGTTATGCTTGATAAGGTATGAAAAAAACATTTGAAAGTCTTGAAACTCCGCTTTGAGTGCTTTGATGTGCTTCTAAAAAAGCCCAACTATCTGTCTTAATATATGCCTTTGTAAAGGGAAGTACATACAGTTAAATGTTGTGAAATTGATTTCACTAAATATAAATATTACTGAAAATATAGTTTTTTTTTTGTTTTCATCAATAATAAATCACCTCTTGGAGGTCTCTCGCGTGCCATTGAAAATTGCTCTGCGTGCCAACTTTGGCTCGCGTGGTTTAGGTTGCCGACCCCTTTTCTAGTGGATACCAGGTCATAAGCAGGAACTTAGAGTGGACAGGAATGGCCAACCGTTTGTGCCTAACTTTTACGGTGATGTATCAGTGGTGCGTGGACACAGCAGATTTAGTTCTCCAAGCCCCAAAAGAGTACGCTCGCTCGCATTCTCAAAAAAATCTGGGGTTTAAGTCTGGTGTACTCACCGAAAAGTAATAATGTGACTTAAAGCGCGCTGGCTTTCTCCTTCTCGGCCGTATACGTGTAGTGATCGAAAACATCGTTACAATAATTTCGAAAAAAAAAGATACCCACATAATTTAAAAGAAAGAAGAAAAGAAGAGAAATAACTTGTTTTAAAGAAATTCCCTTTGCTAAGGATATAACCATCGGGCGTGGTGTTTTAATAGCTGAGAGGAAAAAATTAAAAAAAAGAATAGAGCGTTCCTATAACGTATCATATTTTGTAATTGACACATAGATACAGTAAATAAAAATGTTGAAACTCTACTTTTTTAAAAAATCTCTTTAAAAATGTCTATATTGGCGATTTATCTCGTCTTTCAAAATTAAAACGAAGAAGAATTAAGTCCTATAGAAGCATTCGCATTGATTCTATAAATATTTTTCGACACTAGATACTGTTACGAAACGTAAATTCCCTACATTGTAATGTTAATAAACCAACTAAATCATTTAAGCGAATTGCGTTTAAACGATATAAAATATTTCTCAGCTCAAGGTTTCCCCCCCCCCCCCGGGTTTTTCCTAACCTAATTTGAGCATTATTGTTTTTTTATTAACCTCGATAAAAACATGAACTGCCCACGCACCTACAGCGTGTCAAGGCCGTCCGGTCTCTCCTTATTTTGTTAGAGCATTATTGCTTGTTCTTAATAAAAAACAATCTGATCACGCAGTCAGCACGCAGGCTTGATTAAAATTCTCGTGTCACTAGGCTGGCTGGATTTTCCAACGATTGACCCATAATATATTTCTACGCGATTCGACACTTTTAGGTTAGTTCTTGGCGTACAGCCGATCGGATAACATCTAAGATTCTGAGTCTCTGAGTATCGCTTCTATTTGATTTGTAGTATAGAATAAAATTTATTATTCTACTATTAACTACAATGCTATATGTTCATTGAGGATATTCATTACTAATTGGAATATGTGTATTTCTTGATTGTGTATATAATATTATTTGGATTCCTATTGGATTGATTTTGTAAATTAAACCAAATTTATCGTTGCTTTCTACACAACTTGGTTAACGTCAATATTTCAAAGTTATATACATGTGTGTATGTGTAATATTTATTCAACTATATTAATAATCTACACTACCACTCAACATCGAGGTTCTTGCTGTATAATATGAGCCACATAAATAATTATACATGAAGTAAATCAACTGAAAACTCTAAAACTACGCTATGTGAATTGCCAGGGGATTATAAGAACCAGGAATACTCTAGACAACTACAAATAAACTTCAGAATGATATAATAAGATCTTCACTAATACAAGGATACTCACACTAACAATAACAATACTTTAACTATCATTTTCGTAAATTGAATGGGGGCTCTAGCCGTAATAACATTATAAATTATAATTATACTTGTGTGATAAATAGAAGGTCTCATCCATGATTTATTATGGTGAATAAATTGCCTTGTAATAATACTCATCCCGAAAATGAGCAGTAGATGCAATCAATTTTGCAGAAATTCCCATCACTAATAGTTGCTAGTAAAAATCGTGAATGGTAAAAAAAATACTGCACTATTATACAGTGTGTGTATCCTGAGGCACAGGATTTTCTCATAACACTTGATACGTACGAATTCTTAGTTCTTCTATTAATCTGGCAAAATTTCTAAAAGTGGGGCCTTTTTCCTAAAAGTACCCTCCCGCGAGCGTCAAAACCTGGTTACGCCACTGGACAGAAGTCGGTATAATGAAATAATTGCATGCAAGGCCGTTGAACTAAAAGACACACTCACACACACACACTTCGTCTGCAATTATCCGCATCTAGTTGGTAATAATGAAGAATACAACGCACTATAAAGTATAAGCGACTTTGTATCTCTTTCATAATGCTTCAAGAGCCAGTTCTGGTTCCTGGTTATTGAAGGGTGTGGTCCACAGGTCAAATAGGACTTATATTGGTACCTTAAGAATTCCCGACTCCATTAAGTGGAGCAAGAAACTTTTTCAACAGCGGTGCACAGAAGTCTCAATGCCAAAAAAAATATATCCAGACCCCACCATTTCATCACTATCTTGTTATATTGATCCCGATATCCAAGATAACAACCAAAATAATAACCAAAACACGTACTTTAAAAAGTAAACTACCCTTCGGACCAGTTTCTGTGGCCACGGCATACTAGGGGAAGTGTGGCCAGCACAATGCCCAGCCGCCTTCACATTACCACAACTAATGTCACAACTAATGTCACAACTAATGTCACAACTAATGTCACAACTAATGTCACAACTAATGTCACAACTAATGTCACAACTAATGTCACAACTAATGTCACAACTAATGTCACAACTAATGTCACAACTAATGTCACAACTAATGTCACAACTAATGTCACAACTAATGTCACAACTAATGTCACAACTAATGTCACAACTAATGTCACAACTAATGTCACAACTAATGTCACAACTAATGTCACAACTAATGTCACAACTAATGTCACAACTAATGTCACAACTAATGTCACAACTAATGTCACAACTAATGTCACAACTAATGTCACAACTAATGTCACAACTAATGTCACAACTAATGTCACAACTAATGTCACAACTAATGTCACAACTAATGTCACAACTAATGTCACAACTAATGTCACAACTAATGCAGACTCGAGTCCACAGGGGAAAAGTCCAAAGCCTCCACCAGGATTCGAACCCAGAACCTTCGGATCGCCAGTCGAACGCGTTGCCGCTCGACCACCGTGGCTCGTGTACTTTAAAAAAGTACATTAAGATGTTAACATGTTAAAAAACATTAAGACTCTACACCTGTACGGTGTCATTAAGACTGTACACCTGTACGGTGTCATTAAGACTCTACATCTGTACGGTGTCATTAAGACTCTACACCTGTACGGTGTCATTAAGACTCTACACCTGTACGGTGTCATTAAGACTCTACACCTGTACGGTGTCATTAAGACTCTACACCTGTACGGTGTCATTAAGACTCTACACCTGTACGGTGTCATTAAGACTCTACACCTGTACGGTGTCATTAAGACTCTACACCTGTACGGTGTCATTAAGACTCTACACCTGTACGGTGTCATTAAGACTCTACACCGTTACGGTGTCATTAAGACTCTACACCTGTTCGGTGTCATTAAGACTCTACACCTGTACGGTGTCATTAAGACTCTACACCTGTCTTATAAGTTTACAGACGTTCCTTCTAGATAGAAGATTATTATGTCCAATATGCCCAAAACTCCTGCAGGGCGACATGGATCCGTCGGTGGCTAGGGATAGAACCCGCGACCTGTCAGTTGGTTTTTGGTTGACAGTCCGGTGAACTAACCGCTGGACCAGCCTGTACGGTGTCATTAAATATCTTTTTTTCATACAACGATGTGTAAAGAAACTATTGAGATTTTGTATCTATTCCAGTCATTTTAACATCTTTTTTCAAAGTTGTTTAAGTTTGTATAGACTCTAGCTTATTGTTGTTGCGTGTCATACAATTTCAGAATCATTCGAAGAAAGAAATACTTTTTTTTTAAACAATTCGTTAACAGGGATATGTTGTCTTGATAAAAAGTAGTATCAGATATAAAAGCCTCTATCAAATAATATCTCTCTCTCTCTTATAATTTCACAATTTTACACTCTCTCTCTATATATATTTAATTATGTCGTTCATTCCACCTCGCTTACTTTTTCACGCTATCTCTCTCTTTCTCTCTCTTATAATCTCGTTAAATAAAAGACAATGTCACACATAAATTCACTCACACAATCTCTCTGTTTCCTATTTGTTATCTGAACTCATTCACATAAACGTACTCTCTCTCTCTCTCTCTCTCCTAGACGCAATCCCTTTCTCTCACTCAATTCATTTTACTCCCATTTCTCTTCTTGTCTCTCTCTCTCTCTCATTCCTATACACTCTTTTACCCACATACCTCCTCTCACTCTCAAACGTTCTGCCTCTCTCTCCCTCTCTCATATTCTCTCTCTCACTCTCTCATATTCTCTCTCTCACTTCAGGTGCATGTCCATATATAGGCAAACGTATCGATCAATAATAACAAAAAAAGAAACAAAACAATTTTACCCAATACCACTGTTCAATGTAAGATGTAATTGAAAAAAGTAAGATTTACATCAAAAAATAATTCTGAATGCAATCACAAAAATCGACCCCCCCCCCTTCCCCAAAAAACAACAAAACAACATAAAACAACAAAAAAAAAAAAAAACTCAAGTGAACCCATAAACCCGAAACGGGAAAAGCGTGTGTATAAATATAATTAATGAGAGCTAAGAACAGAAGATAATAATACAAAAACAAAACCAAAAAAAACCCAGCCAGAATAAAATGTACAGATCCACCCAGGCAGAATTTTAATATCGCTTAGTGCGGTTATGGAATGAAAACATGAAATGAAAAACAAATTGTACAAAGGGAGGGAATAAGCGTGGTCGAATGTAGAAGAGTGGCTCACCCCTTGACTTGACCTAGATTACATATCCCGCAGGCTGGGAAAATAAATGAAAGAAGATGGCGTCATCAATACAAGAGGATGTTAGTCGTATAGCTCAATTGTTTAGAAAGGAAACCAACAGGTTTAATCCGCAAAATTTGAATGTAAAATATAAACTATTACCCTAAACACACAAGGATTTAATCTGCACAGTTGGCAAACATCAATTTCTAAATGTGTCAAGAACATCAATTTCAAAATGTGTCAAATAACATCAATTTCTAAATGTAGCAAAGAATATCAATTTCTAAATGTAGCAAATAATATCAATTTCTAATTGTGTCAAAGAACATCAATTTCTAAATGTATCGAAGAACATCAATTTCTAAATGTGTCGAAGAACATCAATTTCTAAATGTGTCAAAGAAAATTAATTTGTAAATATCCCCCCAAAAAACATCAATTTCTAATTGCATCAAAGAATATCAATTTCTAAATGTATCAAAGAATATAAATTTCTAAATGTATCAAAGAACATCAATTTCTAAATATCCCCCCAAAAAACATCAATTTCTAATTGCATCAAAGAATATCAATTTCTAAATGTATCAAAGAACATCAATTTCTAAATGTATCAAAGAACATCAATTTCTAAATGTTTCAAAGAGCACTAATTTTTAAACGTATCAAAGAACATTAATTTCTAGATGTATCAACGAACATTAAGTCTAAATGTGTGAAAAAAACATAATTTTCTAAATATGACAAAAGAAAAAACATTTCTAAATTGTGGATTTAGGCTTGGAAACGAAAAATATTCCTATCTATGGAATGTTATAGAAG
Source organism: Anisus vortex (assembly GCA_949126835.1). Taxonomy (NCBI): domain Eukaryota; kingdom Metazoa; phylum Mollusca; class Gastropoda; family Planorbidae; genus Anisus; species Anisus vortex. The sequence continues at coordinate 27,387,549 of OX421499.1, forward strand.
TGTTAAAGGAATGTTTTAGGAAGATCATATAAATCTTAAATGAGTGTTAGAGAAGTGTTATGGACATTTTAAAGGGGAGCTTTTTTTTTTTCAAGGATTTAAGGCGAAAAGTATGTACCGATTAAGTATAAACAAAAATGTCTTAACACCCTACTAAACACACAAACAAACACACACACATACACACATTTATAATGTAAAGCATTTAGAATATAAGACATTTAGATTGCAAGTCTTTTAAAATGCCAGACAATGAGAATGTATGACATTTAGACATCTGTGCTAACAGCTAGCATGATACAGGGTAATGGAAAACACACTAAATATATACGCGTACACTAACATCCTAATAGTGTTATTTGATTATTTAATGTGTGTGTGTGTGTGTGTATTTTTGGCAAAAGCTATATTCCGAAACACACAAAATATTGTAATTCACTTATCTGGCACAACACTTAAGTGTCAATGAAGTAGCCCCCCCCCCCCCCCAAACACACACTCAAAATATTCCGCCTATAAGCACTTTCTGACAATCACGAGCTAGGGCACCCAGGACAGATAACTCAGTTTTCTCCAGGGAGGATAGAGAGACAGAAATAGAAAGTGTGAGAGATAGAGAAAGAGAGAAAGAAAGAGAGAGAGAGAAAGAGAGAGAGAGAGAGAGAGAGAGATCTCAGATTTTTGGTGGCGTGACAGTAAAGAAAAAAAAAAGATGTTTAAAAGTTAATTGAACCAAGGGAGAGGGGAGGGTAAGTGTGGCACAAGTCCAGCCCAGTCGTACTGTGGTGTTGGTCATTAAAAATTAAACCGCTTTTCAAAGGTCGCGTACAAAACACGATATGGCCTTCCCCCCCCCCCCCCCATTCGCTAATCCAATCAAACCAGTTCCGGAAGTGACGTGACAGTGGCATAAAAAGATGGCGTTGGGGGAACTACCAAAAAAGTAACTAATGGGTAACTTGATTTGGCAGAGAAAGAAAGAGAGAGAGAGAGACGTAGATGGTGAGAGTGATGTAGAGAGACCTAAAGAGATGCATAAAGAAATAAACAGAGAGAAACAGAGAGAAAGAGAAGGGGTAGAGGGGGATGTTGAGTGCGGTAGAAAGAGGGTGAGACTTAAGAGACTGTGGGCGAAAATATGGAAAGAGTGAAAAATGGGACAGAGAAAGAGAGATGGAGAGAAATAGAGAAAGAGAGAAAGAGCCGAGCAATGAGACATATAATAGAGACCTACTATATGCGTTGAATCAGTAGAAAAATAATTTGCAATTACATAATACTGTCACATTACATGTTGGGCGATCTGGGGAAGTTGTACAGTTTTAAAAACAACAACAATGAACACTTATTTTGGGTTCTAAAATTTCTTATCAATTTCCTTTATTCTAATTGTAGTGCAACTAAGTAAGTAAGGTATCCCCGGTCAGACCCAAATTGATCTTTAGGGCATGTGAAGCAGCGACCACAAGTTCTCCGTGGCCCGCAACATACTAGCGGATTGTGTGGCCAGCGCAATGTCGAGCCGACTTTACTTTTCCCCCCAAACAGAGTTGCCAGATACAAAACCCCAAACAGAGTTGCCAGATACAAAATGAGAGCTGTGCAGACACAGGGACACCTTCCAAGCGCCGAGAGCAAATCTTCGTCTACAACCAGGATGCGAGCCCGAGACCTTCGGTATGGTAGTCGAGCACACTGCCGCCAGGCCACAGAGCCCAATGTAATTATACTCTGGCATTACGCGTGAGAATCCATATTAATGAAATGAAGAAAACAAAATCAGTAGATAAAAGAAAAGTAAACAAAATATATATTACAGAACGTTCTAAAAGCGTTTATCCTGTTCATATGAAAGGGGATAAAGAAAAACAGAACTGGTTAGTTGGTCAATTAAAGGGAGGGGAGGGGGGCCATAAAAACAAAAGACGATGAGGTGGAAAGGACACTAGGACTATAACAGCAAGAAAAACAACAAACAAAGAAACAACAACAAGAACAAGAACGACAAACAACTGAAATCACCATTAACAGCAATATTTAAATAAAAAAAATTCATATCAAAAGACATCAACTGCAACGACTTTAATTACAAAACATCAACCACAACTACATCAAAGGCACACGTCCAAAATGATAAATCAAAATAAACAACCATATTAAACATCGACAGCGTACACACTACACACAATCTAAAAAACAAAAAAAATCATCAGCTTCAAAACGAACCATCGAACATAAAACTCATCAACAGCAAAAAATTAACGCAGGAAATGGGCAAGTTAATACGTTAAAACGATATGAGTTTAATGTGTCTGGTTATAAATATAACGTCGCTTCAGTAATAATGTTACTGTTGACTCCCCTTCCCAACCCCACAACCCTCTTTCTTATAGCGATGAACTCTAGTTGTCACTCACTTGCAGAGTATGCCACCAAACGTTAAATAATTTACTTTATGTCAAGCAGATCGATACATTACATTTATTAGATGTCTATAAAAAAAAAACTTAATTAAATGTTAGTTGCTTGTTTTTTTTAATTATTCTAAACGTTGTAATTGTAATTTGGAGTTAGCGCCAGATAGAAAACTGTTTGCAATTTTAGCTCGGGGGGCTAAGATCTTCTGCCTCACTGTCTCTGCGTCAAGGTATTTACTAAAACAAATCATGCCCCCCGCCCCCCCCCCCCCCAGCCATGAAGCGATTTGTCACTATATTTACTGGAACATTATGTTTCAACTGTTATATGACATCAGATTTACTGAGACTTTCACATTCCCACTACTGTAATACGCATACAGGCACGTCAGGGTAGCTATATAATAAATAGGTTTGTACGCGGTAAACCAAACCACACCAACAAAGCAAACCACACCATCAAAGCAAACCACATCAACAAATCAAACCACACCAACAAAGCAAACCACACCAACAAATCAAACCACACCAACAAAGCAAACCACACCAACAAAGCAAACCACATCAACAAATCAAACCACACCAACAAAGCAAACCACACCAACAAAGCAAACCACACCAACAAAGCAAACCACACCAACAAAGCAAACCACACCAACAAAGCAAACCACACCAACAAATCAAACCACACCAACAAATCAAACCACACCAACAAATCAAACCACACCAACAAATCAAACCACACCAACAAATCAAACCACACCAACAAATCAATCCACACCAACAAATCAAGCCACACCAACAAATCAAACCACACCAACAAACCAAACCACACCCACAAACCAAACCACACCAACAAACCAAACCACACCAACAAACCAAACCACACCAACAAACCAAACCACACCAACAAAGCAAACCACACCAACAAAGCAAACCACACCAACAAAGCAAACCACACCAACAAATCAAACCACACCAACAAAGCAAACCACACCAACAAATCCAACCACACCAACAAATCAAACCACACCAACAAATCAAACCACACCAACAAATCAAACCACACCAACAAATCAAACCACACCAACAAATCAAACCACACCAACAAATCAAACCACACCAACAAATCAAACCACACCAACAAATCAAACCACACCAACAAATCAAACCACACCAACAAATCAAACCACACCAACAAATCAAACCAAACCAACAAACCAAACCACACCAACAAAGCAAACCACACCAACAAATCAAACCACACCAACAAATCAAACCACACCAACAAATCAAACCACACCAACAAATCAAACCACACCAACAAATCAAACCACACCAACAAATCAAACCACACCAACAAATCAAACCACACCAACAAATCAAACCACACCAACAAATCAAACCACACCAACAAATCAAACCACACCAACAAATCAAACCACACCAACAAATCAAACCACACCAACAAATCAAACCACACCAACAAATCAAACCACACCAACAAATCAAACCACACCAACAAATCAAACCACACCAACAAATCAAACCAAACCAACAAACCAAACCACACCAACAAAGCAAACCACACCAACAAATCAAACCACACCAACAAATCAAACCACACCAACAAATCAAACCACACCAACAAATCAAACCACACCAACAAATCAAACCACACCAACAAATCAAACCACACCAACAAATCAAACCACACCAACAAATCAAACCACACCAACAAATCAAACCACACCAACAAATCAAACCACACCAACAAACCAAACCACACCAACAAATCAAACCACACCAACAAATCAAACCACACCAACAAACCAAACCACACCAGCAAACCACAAACTAAAGAACCAGCTCAAAGCAAATAAGTAAAGAAACCCGTGTGGGTTGAGAAAACTTACAACAACAAGTCAAATTGACCATTACACGATAGAGCAATAAACGAAATGAGTTCTTGCCCGGCGGGTAAAAAAAAAGGGGCGAGGCCTGGATGAGGGTCAAGAAAGAAGGTTTTAGCGTAAACGGAGAATCAATACCGCCCACCGTGAAGGGAAGGGGGCGGGCGGGCGGGGGGGGGGGGGGAGAAGGCTAGCGAAGCAGTCAACGCCTAGAGAAGGTCGGATACGGATATATTGTCAGGGGCTCACCAGCGTGATCATGGCGACAGCCCAATTGAGAGGCCCGGCTAAGTTGTCCGAATGGTTTTTTTTTGTTTGTTTTTTTGTTAGTATGATTCATTGATTGCTTCAAGGCACTAAATTAAAAGAGTTAGATTTTTTGTGTACAGAAATGTGCGTGTCATTGATGTTTTTGTTTTGTTTTTATTTTTGCAATGGATTATAGAGAATGAGTGTGATAAATTGCAGACCGTAAATTTAAACAAAGAAAAAAAGATAATACATTTTAAAGATACAGAAAATGGATATTGCAGATACATCATGAAGTTTTACTTGTATTTTTACCGAGAGTTTGTTTTTTAAAAGCCACCTTTAAATTTAAATAGTTTTATTACATATATTATTTCAATGTTAGAAATCCTCAAAAGTAAAAATAAAAACAAAAAAAAATGAAATTCTTTAAATAATACACGCAGACATGAGATCATTGTTTTAAAATTCCGAATCATTGGAACTGCTCCAAATCTAGGATGCCAATTTTATAGCATATAGCAGCTCACACACACACTCACAGAAAGAGACACACACGGAACTTCTTTGCTGAGCAACACACGAACACACACACACTCACCACAACACACAGAGATCCACACCCACATGGCGGTTAAGAATGTAGGTATTTTGACTTGACACGGACCAACAGCATATTATGATAAACAAGCATAAACAGTGACGTCAACACGTGCAATCTGTCAATATTGGCTTTCAATTATTATTCCCTGATAATAACAACAACAAATACCCCCCCCCCCCCACACACACACAAACACGCAAAACAACAACTACATATGACTAGAAACCAACTAGTAAAGTAAAACGCGGGACCAAATTGACCAATAGGGTCGGTGAGGCAGCTTTCGCCAGTTTCTGTGGCCACGGCACACTAGAGGATTGTGTGACCAGCACAATGCCCAGCCACCTTTGCTTTACCCCAACTAATGTCAGGTACCCACCAGAGCTGGGCAGACTCAATGACACCCTACAGTCCAGGGCACAAAACCGAGCCTTCATCAAGATTAGAACCCAGAGCGGAACGCCTTGCCGCTCGGCCGCTGTGCCACAAGAAACCAACTAGAGGCCAGATTATCGAAAGAGAAAATAAAATAATTAAAACATCCCATGTTTAACACTACATACTTGTATAAGAGCAGAGAAAAAAAAACATATCAAATATAAAATGAGCTGCAAAACATGGTGTTGTGTTATCTATGGATTAATATAAGGCTCCATACAACAAGTACCGTAACTAGATGGATTAATATAAGGTTCCATACAACAAGTACCGTAACTAGATGGAGGTGGGGGGAGGCGTGGATGGAGAGGATGCCGCAGGCGCCGAAATGACATTTTCCAATTTAAATAAATAATATAAAAAAAAATAATTATTAATTAAATAAGACAAAATGTGCGGATTATTTATGGATTATAACTTCAATATATAACTTCAAAATATAACTTCAATATATAACTTCAATATATAAAAGGCGATTATTTAGCACATCTCTCAATCATACGGACGTTAGATGTGACTAAAGAAAAAGAATTCTAGATTGGATAGAGGCCTATTTCAACCCCCCACCCCCACCCCCGCCTCCTGCGACTCACGGTGCCATTCCCCCCCCCCCCCCAAGTAACGCCACAGCATATAACAATTGTTTTGGACATCCAATCAGATCAATGTCTAGTTCAATTATTGGGGGGGGGGGGTCAGTACAATTCAAACGATGGTCTAGATTAGTCTAGGTAAAAATGGGAGCTGTGCTTTGATAGTAAATGAAAGAAATTCTTGTTGACAAATCGGTAGGACAATACAGATAGACATCTTAAAATACATTATATATTATTCGCAGATGATTGGAAATATGTGCTTTGTATGTAGATACCAACAATTTATAGGAAGACTCAATAAAATTCATTTTCCTTCCAAGAGTTACTGCAAAATGTCCTAAATTTTGGCTCGGACCACGGAATAGCGCAGGACGCAATAATCTTCTTTATAGAAGGAGCGTCTGTAATATTTAAGATAAGATAACAACTCTCATTGGTCTCCCATCGACTTATCAACACAAGATCAAAGTTTCTTGACTAGATATGAGGAGCACAGAGATACTTCCCACATGTCTACACTGAAACCGGAAGTTGTAAAGATTGGAATAACTAAGGGGAAGGGAGGAGGTGTGTTCTTGAAAGGAAAACGTTAAAACTAAAAATAGAATTTCTAATTTAACTTCTAGGTCTGAAGATAAAAGAAACACGATCGCCCTGACTCAGGGGAGGAGTGACAAGACCGGTTATTTCTTAGCAGCTCTATTAAATTAGGCATGTTAAACTCACGGCCAGCAAAGGCGCAGCACGCAACGAACGTCTTAGGGGGCCCGCCAATATCAACACATGCAGACCAGACGCCTTATACGCATAACTACTGGACATATTTGTCTTAGCTTAAAAGTATGTTATTTTTCCGGTATAAGTGACACAAAAAAAAAGACAACACTTTTGATTATCTTTTGCAAGCATAAATTAAAAAGATGGTTTGAGGAAGATGTTAGTGTAGGGGTGTAAAGAGGGAGACAGTTATAGGTACAAAATAAAAAATAAAAAAAAGACTATAAACTAACAGTTCATGGTGTTTTGTTGTTCATATTTAAAAGAAAATATATTTTTGGCTATTCAGTCTGCTGTTATTGGAGAATAAAGATAAATAGATAAATAAAGTCTTTAAAACAAGATAGAAGCAAACTAAGTATGTCGAAGTTGTCAGAACGTAGAACTATGGTATGTTAAACTAGGTATGTATGTTGCAGAAGTCTAGATCTATTGTATGTTAAACTAGATATTTAGGTTGCAGAAATCTAGAACTATTGTATGTTAAACTAGGTATGTATGTTGCAGAAGTCTAGAACTATTGTATGTTAAACTAGATATGTATGTTGCAGAAGTCTAGAACTATTGTATGTTAAACTAGATATTTAGGTTGCAAAAGTCTAGAACTATGGTATGTTAAACTAGGTATGTATGTTGCAGAAGTCTAGATCTATTGTATGTTAAACTAGGTATGTATGTTGCAAAAGTCTAGAACTATTTTATATTTAGCTAAATAACTAGGTGTGTATGTTGCAGGAGTCTAAAACCATAGTCTGTTTAACTAGGTATGTATGTTGCAGAAGTCTAGAACTATTGTATACTTAACTAAATAACTAGGTATATATGTTGCAGAAGTCTAGAACTAGAGATTATCAAATAATAGATAATACATATGAAATATATGTAGACCTACAGTGTGCTTTGTTACACAACAATATATGATATTGTATCTGTGAACTGTGAAGATTTCAGTGTCCTTCTAAGTGTTACTGCAACCCAGGCAGTAATATAATATAAATGCTTTGCATACAATGCACAACATTTTACCTGAGTAAAACAAAAACCCCACTGGGCACACTTCTCCCCACCTCACCCTATGACATGCTGATGTTGTAGCCTTCGTGTCGTTCCCATTACCCGGACTATCTTTTCAAAGTTAGTTACATGTCTCAACAACAACGACAGACTTGGGTAGGTTTCAAAAAACCAAAAGGTGTCTGGGAGAGAAGTAAGAAAATAGGAGAGTAGGAAATACTAATGTGTTCAGAATATTTTTTATAAAATGTACTTTACCGTATACAGCGGCGTATTCCTTTCCTGTTAGTGCAAGCGGCGTATATCCACACACGGGGGACGGGATGGGGGTTGAGTTTATCATCGATATTGTCAACAGGTGGACCGTGCAGGTGTGGACGTTCATCAAGGAACAGAAGAGGAAAAACACATAGGAGGGGGAGGGGGAGAATAAAAAAAATGTGTTAAATATTCTGTTGGTTTATATTGGAAACAGTTCTGCAACTCAAACATTTTAGTTTTTAATGCAGTTAGTGTTTTGGCATTTCTTAATGTGTAATTCAATTAATACACAATTAGTAATGTAGTCCCATTATTTGACATAGTGTAGGCCTAGTGTTACATGTAAAATCATGTAAATGTAATGTTGTGTTGTTGTTTTTGGTAGTTGCAGTTTGTGTAGCAAACTAAGGAGCTTATATTGTAGCTTATCTGGAATTTTAATGTAGAATTTTAATGCAGTTTTTTTAAAATGTTGAGCAGCTTTCAATAACATAATTATATATAGATCTATACAAATATAAATTTTATTTTTGTGCATTTTATGCGCAATTTATTCTTATTTTATGCTATATTTGGGGCATGGTGGCCGATCGGCAGCGCGTTCGGGTGGCGTACCGAAGGTCCTGGGTTCGAATCCTGGTGAAGGCTTGGATTTTTTCCCGGGATTCGATGGTGTCCCTGAGTCTACCCAGCACATTAGTTGGGGTAAAGTTAAGGCGGCTGGTAATGTGTTGGCCACACATCCCCTAGTATGCCGTGGTCACAGAAACTGGTGATCGCTGCTTCACCGGCCACATGATCAATTTGGTTGGACTGGTACTTTACTTTATGCTATACTTTACTGCATACTCAATTTCAGATTAAGTATATATAATATAAAAAAGTGGACATTGAAAACAAAATTTTGGGTGCCCCAGCACTAGGTCTTCACTTGTATATGGATGCTTTAAATTCTTGTAAAACCCAAGGATTCTTTCACCAGGCTTGGGTGTTTTGCCAGACACCAATGATATCCCTTATAATATATCTTCCAGTTTTAGCTACTATTACACAACAGAAATGAATACGCTGTCCGTTATAAAATGGTATTGAATTTTTTGGTGCAAACTATTTCGGTTTATAACACTAACCTAAGACATTTTTTGTTTCTTTTATTAAAGAGAAGACTTATTGTAATAATATAAAGAACAAAATAACACAGGGTAAAATATGAGTCGTCCACATGCACAAAGTGCTAAATCATCAGAAATCAGTTTATAATAGTCACAATTTAGCAATTTTTTCTTAGGCCGTCATATTTTCCATCAAATATATCAGAGCAGGGGTCGGCAACAATTTAATTTTAATAACAGTGTCCCAAAGTGGGATTTCTAATTCATTCAGCGTGACAACGGCCTAAAAGTCATCCTGATCTAGCACTTAATTTCTTGTTGAAGAGACCTGAATAGACTTTCTGGGCCTATTCCGTGCGCCATTGAAAATCCTTCGGCGTGCCTGCACGCGTGTTATAGGTTGCCGACCCCCTGTATTAGAGTACTTAAACTTTTTGTCCGATGAGTTAAAGATCAGTAGAAACTAATTTGTAACGACAGTGCGGATAACTTTCTAAAAAAATGACTTAACACATTTTGCAAGTGGCCTATTCTCTTGGAGTTTACTCACTAAAAGAAAACAAATATAGAATTTATGTTTCAAATCTTTGTTTAAATTTAAAATTGAGCTCGTTTATCAGACTTTTCACATTTTTATAGGTAGTAGAGGGGAAAATAGATCGGCCATTTTATTGACTGAGACTCAAAGCACAACCCCGTCAATGTAAATATAGATCAGTGCAAGTCCTTAATTAATTATACTGTACAACTCCAAATATTTAATTTAAAAAGATAAGAAACAAGCATAATTCAATGTGCTAGAAAAAAACACCCAACACCACATGCATTAAACTAAGAACACTACAATATTAATCATATCATCTAGATTTTCTTTTGCTACAGTTTCACTGAGGGGGGTAATAAAACACAACAGAAAAGCATAATATTATTTTAAAACAAAATCCTTCATTAAAAAGCTGAATTAAAAAAACAAAAACAATAAAAAGCAATCTAATTATAATGTGAATAAATAATTTTAAGCCACATGATAAAATAAAAATATGAGAGACTTTTTTTTTTGCATGCAATGAATCTTGGGGGTGGGGGGGGGGTTGAGGGGGGGGGGGGAGGGAAACGTACCAAAGACATTTTGCAGACCCTTATTACTGTTGTGTCTGTTAAAGGGCAATAACCGAACAAAATTAAACCATTATTATTCAACAAGGGCCACATGATGCTCATTCTAATAGCCAGCACATTTTTTAATAATTTATTACTTTAAAAAAAAATTAAAAAAATATAAAAAAAAAAAAAAAAGCAAAGGGAATTCATTCCATTTTTTTTATTTAACTTCATCATTCAACATCATGCATTATGGAACAGGCAGTTCAAAAAATAATTTGGTCCCCGAATAATTTTGACCTTAATGTAAGTTAAATATAATTAGAAATCAATACTTTATGTGTGGGGGTACTTAATTGGACATTTTTTGGAATTGATGGCAGTTTTATTTTTGCAAATTTACATATTTTTTAAAAACTGGTTTTCAGAGCCTAAAATAATTGATTGTGTCTGGCACAACAATTCTATGGAAATAGAGGCTTTGAATGTTCAATGTGTGGTGTAAAATAGATTTTAGGTTTACTGAACACAGAGTTTGATTTACTGAACACAGGGGATATGTGAATATAGATTATAGGTTTACTGTACACAGAGTTAGCTTTACTGAACACAGAATTAGATTTACTGAACACAGAATTAGATTTACTGAACACAGAAGTTAGATTTACTGAACTCAGAATTAGATTTACTGAACACAGAATTAGATTTACTGAACACAGAAGTTAGATTTACTGAACACAGAATTAGATTTACTGAACACAGAATTAGATTTACTGAACACAGAAGTTAGATTTACTGAACACAGAATTAGATTTACTGAACACAGAATTAGATTTACTGAACACAGAATTAGATTTACTGAACACAGAAGTTAGATTTACTGAACACAGAATTAGATTTACTGAACACAGAAGTTAGATTTACTGAACACAGAGTTAGGTTTACTGAACACAGAAGTTAGATTTACTGAACACAGGGTATATGGGAATATAGATTTTAGGTTTTCTGAACACAGGGGAAATGGGAATATAGATTTTAGGCTTACTTAACGCAGAGGATATGGGAAAATAGATTTTAGGTTTACTAAACACATGGGATTTGGGAATATAGATTTTAGGTTTACTGAACACAGGGGAAATGGGAATATAGATTTTAGGCTTACTTAACGCAGAGGATATGGGAAAATAGATTTTAGGTTTACTGAACACATGGGATTTGGGAATATAGATTATAGGTTTACTGAACACAGTGATAGGTTTACTGAACACAGGGTTAGGTTAACTGAACACAAGAGTTAGGTTTATTGAGCACAGGGTTAGGTTTACTGATAAGAGTTAGGGACTACTGATGAAAACCAGATTAAAAGCTAACTAAAAAGTTTACAACAGACAATACACCAAACCAGAAACTAGTTGAACATAAAATCAACAACACACTAACACAAAAGGTAATTTAGTGCACACAGAAAAATATTAAAAAGTGACTAATTCAAGAAGGACATGCGCTAGAGGTAATTATATTTATTCTTCATAGTTATGCTTATTTCTGTCTTTATTTTCAAAGAGAGTCAACTATTTTTTTTTACCTGGCTGTAAAATAATTTCATCCTGTTTGGAATATTTTTTTTTCTGTTTCTGACTGGTCCGATCTGTAAGGGAAATAATTCTCTTGGAAACATCTGATCAGTAGCCAAAATAGTTTGTCTTTCATGTCAAAACTAAAACTTTGTATGCACACACACAAAAAACTATTTTTAAATTTGAAAAACTTCTACAAAATTTTTTTTTTAACTGCCACTCAATTGTAATTTAAACAAGAACAAAAAAAAATTATTTGAAAAGTAAATACTGTTTTATAATTGGCTTAAATACTACCAAGGAATACAAGTTCTGGAATTTTATACTATATTTCTTTTTATATAAATAATATCAAAACAGAATTTTTTTTTTAGTTTTAAAACATGAAACAAGTAACTAATTAAATGTCAACTAGAAATAAACTATTTATGGAACTTTTGAAATAAAAGAAGTTTTAACCAACACTTAATTATTAAATGTTGAAACAGTGGAATGCAAGATTTTTCACTGTAATCTATCTAGCCAGAAATAGGTACATGCTTGGGGTATTTTGTAGAGTTATAAAATATTATAACTAGAAAAAAGACTACAGCAAGTAAGGTTGTTTTTGTTGTTTTTTTAGCAGGCAGATTAATAACAAACTCAATACAATATTTACAAAGCATTCAGTGCTATAGATATAAAAATATATCATATGTATATTTATAACTTAATTCAGTCAAGCACATGCATTTCAAACCAAAAGTACTTTCTAATATTTTCCTCTTTTTTTTTGCTCCATATGATTTTTGCTCTATTCTATATTAAATTATTATATTCTATATTATTTATTTTAAATATTATATTATATTTATTATTATAATCATATTTTACATGATTATTAGTTTTCAAAAAGAATATAAATATGTCTAAGATTAAATTGTTCAAGGGATAGACTGAGGTTATTTTTTTCCTTTTTTCTCTCCGATCAGAGATCAAATGCTGAATCTTGATATTAGTTTTGAACTGAATAAAGGGCCTTATGAACATTCTGCAAAGGCAAGCTTTGAAAGGCAGTAGTCTGCCAGTTCCCCCCCCCCTTTCAAGTAGATCTTGCAATGTTCGATACAACCTTAAGAAAACCTCAAACAGCTCTGGGGTCTAAATAAAAAAATGCAGTTATGGTAATTTTTTTCCATTGACCCATGAAGCCTTTCGGTGACCTGGAGTTGAAATCAGAACCTTACCGCTAGCAGCCCACTTTTTAAGACTTTTTTTTATTTATTGGTAAATTTTAATTATTTTTTTTTAACAAAAAACAAATGGGTAGGCTATGTATCTAAAAAAATATTTAAAGTTTTAAAAATTGAAAAAAACAAACAAGGTCTTTCTATAGTGTTTTGACCAGTTTACCTTTCTTGGATGACACTTGAATGCTTGCTTGTGGCACTGATCCGTATCCCTCACCAAGGTCTGTGAAAGGAAGCTCCTCTTCATCAAACGGCTTTGAAACAATAAATCTCGCCCCGGCCATGATTCTAGCCCAGATGGATGAACTGGATTGGCCTGTGTGTGAGATAAAACATGGTCATGTTGTTAGAAAATCTCAAACGATCAATTTTCTTGTATCACCTGTGTAGGTTTATGTCCTACAGTCTCATTTAAAACTCAAGTAAAGTTGATTCTAAATTAAAGTGTTTACTTTTGTACTTTTAGACGAAAAAAAATATATTGTCAAATTCATTTGACCGGTAATCAGCAGATAAAACCAAACAAATTCATTATAATATTTATTGATTTAACATTAGTTTAAACTACTTATATATCTGTCACTAACAAATCAAACTGCCCTAAAGTCCAGGGCATAACATGGAAGGAGTGGGTCAAGGGGGAGCACACCAAGAAACAGATGGGTCACACTGCGTACAGTCATTTTATTATTTCCTTAAGATGTTTCTTGATTACCTGACCCTAGTGTATGACAATAAGTAAGTAAATCCTCCCCCCCCCCAATCCCCTCAAAACAGAGCGTATTAACCTTTTTTTTAACTTATTCTGATTTTTTATTCTCTGTATTTGCTCTTTTCACATCAATACATGTACAGATTTTTAAGCTATACAAATTATGAATGTAAAAATTATGTATAAAATTAAATACAAAATCTGTAAAAAAAAAAATATAATCGTTTTTCATTTGGTTTTGATTAAAAATTTAAAAAAAAAGGGTTCTGGATTTAATGAGCCACAAAATGAAGCTAGTTGTTTAGTTGAAATAAGTTGCTTAAAAAAGAGGGGCCAGAGGAGAGAATCATGTGAAAACTTACAAAGAAAACTATTCTTTGTTACCTCCCTTGCATGATGGAGCCATTATGTTTCTAGAGCTAAACTATTTTACACACACACACACAAAACATTGAGGAGGAAACAGACAAGTTTTATGTTTATATTAAAATGTTAATGGTGACCATTTTAAATTACCTCTTAAATATTTATGGAGAGGTTTGTTGTGTAACGATTTTTGTAACATTTTTTTACAGAAATGATTTAGTATCAACATTAGAAAAGTTATTTAAAGCACATTTTTAGAATCAATTAATTTTCTCAGTTTAAATACTTTTTTTTTACTTCCTTATAACGTAGTCATGAATGAAAGTTAATAAATTCTAGAATTCTATAGTAAAAAAAAATATATATAAATACACATTGTGAGTATATTTACTTAAAATTTGGTTTTAGTATTTGAAACAATAAAGTAATTATGATGGTGAAAAATCTATATAAATAAACAAAAAAAATAAATATAAACAAACATGCTACCAGAATAGTGTTTAATTTTACTTTAGAAATTGTTTATGACCTACATTTCATTTCTAAAGTAAAAATTTAATTAATTAAAAACTACTGACTCTACCTGTGTGGTTTTTGGTACTAAGCTTATATGGGGGGGGGGGGGATATTATATAGTAACAAATATTAGTACATATGATTATGTAGTAATGTTGTCAATTCATTTTACTTTCTGGAGTAAAAATGGAATTTGTCCTATTTAACCTATTTAATTTAATCAAATAATCATCATCACAATCAGACTCTGATCTTGTCCTCATGCTAAAGCACTACTTTATTTCAATAGTGTCAGCTATGTCCTTTTTTTCAAAGATAATTAATGTTTTCATATTTCTTTACACATTAAAACAAATACTTTTTATACTATATCTAGGAAATGAATTACCCAATAATATATTTTTCAAGTATCAATTAAAAACAATTTATGTTTGTCTTCATAATACATTATAAAAGCTATATAAAAATGGCTGTAATTTTCACATCTTCCACTCCTAAGCTTTAACAACAAAACCTTTATACACAGTATGTTGAAAATGCTCAGTTAAAGG
Source organism: Anisus vortex (assembly GCA_949126835.1). Taxonomy (NCBI): domain Eukaryota; kingdom Metazoa; phylum Mollusca; class Gastropoda; family Planorbidae; genus Anisus; species Anisus vortex. The sequence goes on from OX421499.1 coordinate 27,402,982, forward strand.
AAGTTCAAAAATGCAAAAACCAAAAACAAGGGAGACAACAAATAATATATTTCTGTTTGTACCAGCATTCTAGCTCAGAATCTCAAAATCAAAACTGCCATGAAGGCCAGACAATTACTTGAAACAAAACAACAGGGGTCTGCTTGTTTGGATGTATTTGTTTTAGATGATAGAATAAACAACATTTTACTATCAATTTAATCTGTTGATTAAAACTAACATTTAACTTGTAAAGTTATTAGATGGAAGTTTTGGTTTCATAAATGAAAGTTTCTTATTGTATAAATGAAAGTTTCTTATTGTATAAATGAAAGTTTCTTATTGTATAAATGAAAGTTTCTTATTGTATAAATGGCCCTAACGTTTAAATGGCAACAAAGTAAATAAACAGCCCTTTTATAAAAAAAAATTACAGGATGCAATGGAAGCTGTAACGTATATCCTCGCCAGGCCACATACGGCCCACTAGCCATGTGCTTAAAACCCCTATTTTAACCAAACGTTATCAGACACATTGAGATTTAACTGATTGATAGATTTAGTTGTTTTGTTTCCAATGATGGTATAATCTGAAAGATGGGTTTTTATTTTTACATACAACATATTGCAGAAGAAATCACAATATCTGTGTTTTTATTTCTGTATTTCAATCAAGGCTTGAAAAGCAATGTAGGCTATATACATTTTTTTATTCATTAAATAAGTTTGGTTTGTTTAGTCGACATGTAAGCCCAAGGTGCTTTTTAAGCAAGTAGTCAAAATAGTTTTTCCGCTAGACTGAATACATTTTCTAAGACCTTTTTTTGTGGTTTTACAACAGCATCTGTAAAAAAATTTTGAAGATCATTCCAGGAATGTATCTTACTGCCAACATTGTCATGTGTGATTTTTTTTTTACTGTTATCGAAATCCTGGATTAATTACGATAGATTAAAATACCATGAAAATGGTAAATAGCTTTGAAATGTAGATATAGGGCCTACATATGCCAAACAATAAAATTTGTTGTAAACTATATGCGAAACAGAAAAGAAAAAAGCTAATAGTGATTTATATTGATGATTAAAAAATATGTCATTAATATTTATTTGTAAACATTTAATTTAAAACCGTGTCTACAAAACTTTACAAAAGAAAGTCAAATTACGATCATTCCTAATAGAAAATCAGTAAAAATTAGATTTCACTGCTTCAATATTGTTTCTATATATTTGCACACCCATATTATTACAACTTGATAATTAATAGTAAATTTAAGTTTCTAGGCTTCTTATTATTGCTATTTTATAGCAGGTCATGGAGACTGTGTTATTCATTAAGTTGTTAAGCGGGACTGTTATAGACTGAAGATTTTTGATGCATGAGAAATAAAACCTCACAACAAAAATATTTTTTATAAAGCAGATTTCTTATTAAACCTTTCAAATAAAATTAATGTCTTCAGTATCAAGAACTAAATCATCAAGAAATTCATTTCTATAAATGTATTGTTCATTTAGAGTGCATAAAAAAAAGGATAAAATCTGATGAATGTTGAAACAAAGATGAAAAGGCGGAATAATAATTTAGTAAAGTACCCGTCGGACCGAGTTGATCCATAGGTCCGATGAAGCAGCATTCACCAGTTTCTGTGGCCATGGCATACTAGGTGATTGTGTGGCCAGCACTATGCACAGCCGCCTTTACTTTACCCCAACTAAGGTCAGGTACCCATCAGAGCTAGTTAGACTCAGGGACACCCTCCAGACCCGGGAAAAAATCCTAGCCTGCACCAGGATTCGAACCCGGGACCTTCGGCTCACCAGTTGAACGCGCTGCCGCTCGGCTACCGTTCCCCATGAATAATAATTTGGCGACGGATAATTATTCCAACGAGCTCTAGGTATAATCCTGTTAAGGCTATTGAATTAAATAGCCATGATGCCTGACAATAGCTTGGGAAACGTACAGGCAATACACTGGCCACACTATCTCCTTATGGACAAGAAACTGGTGAAGTATGTTTTAAAAGCTTTGAATTAAAATGGTCTTTATGGATTGCCTTTAGATAAACTGTAAAGCAATGAAAAACAAGGACATTTATAGAACAAAATAATAACAAACAGTGTAAAAACAGCAGTATTAGGCCTACTCCATTGTACAAAGATCTAAACAGTTAGGCAAATCCTATATTACAGCGCTTCCTAAAATGTGCTGAATGGTGTCCTGGAAAGCAGTGTCATCTTTACAAGAGCACTTCTAAAATGTTGCAATTGCTTAAAAGTATGTTTGTCTGTGTTTGAATTGAAATTTGATAAAATGGGACACCTGGGGCATTGACTTATTGAAGGGAGCCTTAAATTTGTTTACTTCAAACTTCAAAAATGGAGCTGCATGGTGGAAACATTTTCAAACTGTATTATATTGATATATTATAATAATTTTTTGCTGCAGACTTGTGGTATGAGAGCCTTCTCATCATTTGGCTCAAAGGTATGGAACTTGCCCCCCCTCAAGCTCAGACAACCGCCTGCTATAACAATTACTACAATGTGTTTTGTTAAGAGAGAGAGAGAGAGAGACAAAAGACAACATTACAATAAAAACTGGAGTGAGAAGGTTTCTTTTCGGTATTTAGTTTTTGTTCTTTTTAATTGTTTCTGGTGGCCCTGACCCTGGCATATGCATAAGAATTTCTAACGTCTGGCCTAAAAGACTGGCCTAGTGTGTAAACCGCCGATACATTCCATTAAGAATACACTGGCGGGCGAACGCATGGGGGACAGCCTCTGCAGGGGGTCTGAGATCCATTACACTGCCGAGAGGCCACTGGTCTCGGTGGGGAAGAAACAATGGACGCTGCAATCCCTCTCAAGAAACACCCGGTGCCTGGATGCATGTACCTAAAGTATAGGATTTGTGCTACTGGGTGACAGTGCGAGCCACCACAATAATCATCCTTAGGGGATTGCCCAAACCTAAGCGTTACGCCTGGACACAAGAGCCGAAAGACTAGACCGGGTTTTTTTAAGAGACTTTTTAATTCGATATTAAAATGTAGCGAACAGTTGTGTTGACTTGACTTGTTATTAATAATATTAAATTAACAATGATATACTATCTAAAAAAAACAAAACACAAATACAAAACAATTAAAAAGGTAATTAATTAAAAAAAATATTAGAAAATAATATTTCAATGCAATAAAAACTATGGTGATAATGATTTTTTTCGGAATTTAATTTTTGTTCTTGCTTTTTGTATCAATAAAACAGTATTGAGAATGTTTCTTACGGTATTGAGTTTTTTATATTGTGTCCGGTTGCCCTGGCACATGCACACAAATTTTTGCTGTCAGGCTTGTGCTATTTAAAAGTAATCATTTATAACTTATCACTTGTCCTTTATAATTAGTATAATTTAATTTATAGAGTGTATAAAGTCGCCTATTAATGGACGTTCTCAATAGCGACGTGAATCCATTAAATAACTAAAACATTTGGTTACTTTTACTCAAAAGGATAATGCAAACATCTATAATGAAGAAAGAAATGATTTGATAGACATTACGTCATACGGCAGTATTTTTTTAAAGTACACCATTCAAACTCTCCAAGCCAAATTGCGGTGCATAACTTTTAAAAAGGTCTCGCCACATTAAAAAAACAGCAGCAGAATGGGGAAAACCCGATCAGACCCTCGCGTTCAACATAGTAAATGAACGGAAATGGCCATTTGCTATGTACGGCTATATTTATTTGCATAGTTGGAGCTAACATTTTGGATTTCTTAAATCAACACATTTATGATTATTATAAGTCATAAAATAAAATTCTCTATTGAAGGACGTTTCCGATTTATACATTTAACTTTTGGCCCTATTAGTCAAACGGCTTAGGCGCCTTTAGGGGACAAACATATATATAAATAAATAAATATATAAATATAAACAAACTCACGGTAATTACATATGTTGATTATTTATAAATATATCTGGGCTTAAATCCTTTAGTAAATGAATTTAGGCATACCAAAGTTATGCCCCTAATTAGACCTATTTTATTGTACATACACATTAATGTGTGCCTTTGTTTTGATATAACTATAATATATTTTTTATTTTAGCTATATAGACTTTAATTAAATAAAGTCTTTCAATGTTTGCATTTATTTATCATTTATTGCATGCAATTAAGTCGTGAGTAGAAGTATAGAATGTTATTTATTGTATCATAGAATCATAACCCTACATTCCACAATGTAGGCCTATGTCAAATGCCCAGGACGTAGGACATAGACATAGAGTTAGGCTACTGCCTAAGGTATCAGTATCAGTTATATAAATCAATAGTATAGTCAATAGTCTATGATAGGCCAATGATAGATGATACGATTTATAAAAACAAGTTATAAGTATGGCATTGCTAGGGTAAAAGTAACAAATAATAGAATTATAATTAGGCTTATAACTTATATAACTGTCTTATCAAATCATCATGATCTTCATCGTCACCAGCCCAGTTATAATATTTAAAATAACTTAGTTCTATATTAGGGCCTATCCTATAACTTATAGGCTATAAGTAAGTTATTTATATTTTTATAGGCCCTATATTCTATAATATAGGCCTATAGACTATAGGTATAGGCTAATATAAAATGTAACAAAACATGTAGTCATGTAGTAGTAGGACCTAGCCTATATTTTAGGGTCAACATAAATATATTGATGTAATTTGTTCGTGTAATAACACGCTTCCACGATATTTTTAATCATAAAATGAGTGTGTCCCAAAATAGCTTTTTTCAATTTAGACCCGTAGCCCGTTGTGCCGTAGTGGCGTAGTCGTAGTTTAGTCAGTAGTCAGTAGAGTTTAGAGTTTAGACCTAGATCTACACAAAGATAAAAAAAAAAAAAAACTGAATTAGCAAGTTATTTTCGTCGTTTGTACGAAAAATATTTGTAAAACGTTAAGCAATGATTTACCTTAGCAATCGAAAAGTCAAGCCTAAAGTTTAAAATTAGGCCTGTATTACTACTTGTGATATATGTTAGCACCGATAAGATCTGATCAGAATGTTTACACTGTGACTATTCTATTGTTTATCATTCAAGGAAGTGGAGTTTTGGAAATATGATTGATTCCAGACCCTGAAGAGTTAAGGGAAGGGAGGTCAGTCTGATAGTTCTTTATCAACTTATTTCTTTAACTAAACTATTTACAAAAATCACCAGGGATACAGAGTTATACTTTTACTGTACTTTTACAAATAGGCCTATATATTATTTTCATGCCTCTCACTCTCTTATCTTTATCTTATCTTATCTTAAAATAATATATTATAGACGCTATAATTCTATAAAGAAGAGTAGGCTATTGCGTCCTATGCTCATCCGTGGTCCGAGTCTTTAGTATTAATAGTCTTGCAGATGTATTAATGTTTTAAAAGACGTTATTAACTTAATTTACTGGTTTTAGGCCTAGGCCTACTGGTTTGTTCAGGCAACCCATTCCATGCCCGAATGCCACTCGAGAAGAAAGAGTATTATATGCATTTTTTTTCTCGCATAGCTGCATATAAGGGACAAGAAAAGTGTTTCCGTCCTTATGCTCCCACTTTCTGTTTTTCAGTAATTCGTGTGTCTCGTTTTACCCCGCTATCTCATTTTACCCCAGTTTCCCCTAAAGCTCCCCGATTTGACAGTCCGGTGAACTAACCGCTGGACCAGCCGATTATTGAATGGTATTTCTAAATTAGATTTTAATGACTTATGTAGGCTATTATTACTAGCCTACTTTACTCTTTGCTCTTCTGTCCTCTAAACTAGGTTTAGTAATTTAACTATTGATATTACTCTTGTCAGTTGTGAATATGCTCTAGTAATGAACCTTGTGGCTTGAGATCTTTACTAAATTGGTTCTAATTTTTTTAATGTTTTCTTTAGTTGATGGGTCCAATGCAGGCGATTCATAGGCCTAGGCCCTATTCTAGCCTAAAGGCCTAACTAATGTGAGATATCATTTTAATTTTATAGCATATTCTTACAGCATCATTAGTCACCATAAGCCTATATATTATAACGTCCTTATGTTTCTTGCATGTCAATAATAATAGCCTGTAGTGACAATAATAACCTATAAAATCTTTGCCTTAAACAATTTCTAGGGTTGAGCGACATTTATTGAAAGAAATATGACATGTTCATGATTTAACATACAATAAACTGAGCGTTGCTATCAGTGAAGGAAGTAGTGATAGCCTAATGGTGCATTAGGAGGGGGGGGGGGGACGAAATGACGTCTATTTAAAATGTAAGCTTTCATTTATTAGTTGCCTATTAGTAGGCCTCAGCTGATGTAGAAATAGATTAAAGGAAGTGTCACCACATCTCCTAGTTACGCCCCTGGTTCAAGCCTGGTTGCAATTATGTTTTAATAATTTCAATGTACAATAACTACATCGACGTATCCTATATATTTGTTTAAGCACAATACTATAATTCTATAATAGGGCCTACACATGGACCGCTTGCTTTAATATTTCTGCTATATGATGACTCGAAATACTGCTTTTCGGAATTCCCAATTCGTATAATACTTTGTACTTCCGTTTTATTGAATCGCTTTGATTTTTTCAATGAAAAATTAAAATTAAAATCGAAAGTTCTATACAGCGGAAACATTTAAGAAATAAGGAGGTGCGTAGAAGTAATTTAAGACAGCGTTATTGGTTGCGCACGGGAAAACAAAGTAGGCCTACCTGTAAGCTCTAAAAATGGAGCAAGCGGTCCATCTTATTATAGTTATAGTCTTTGGTTTAAGCAGCCTAATAGGCCTATTGTTGTGGATCAAGAAAGGCTTTTTGTCTCTTAATAAACTTAATTAATTGATGAGCCTATCCCTTTCAACAATAACCTACGTTTTAGATATTTAATAATCGCACAAAAATAAAAATAAAACCCCGTGAACGAAAACACTGCAAAGGGATATTTAAACCAATGGTCGGCAACCTTCGCCACGCGTGACAGACTTGGCACGCCGTGGGGTTTGCAATGGCACGCGGAAGAGGCCCAAAAGGTCTATTCAAGTCTCTTGTACAAGAAATTTAGTGCTTCAGTGGGATGACTTTTAGGGCTGTGTGGCACGCTGAATGAATTAGAAATCACACTTTGGCACACTGTTATCAAAAGGTTGCCGAGCCCTGGTTTAAACCATAATGGTTTAATTACCAGTGCAGGAAAATCTTATCTAGACCTGAACAATATTATTTTTTTTTAATAATGTATTTGTTTGTATGTGTCTGTATGTGTGTGTGTGTGGGGGGGGGGGGGGATTATGCAAGGTAGTCTCTCTCTCTCTCTCTCTCTCTCTCTCTCTAGGCCCTATATATATATATATATATATATATATATATATATTTATATATATATTTATATATATATATATACATAGGTATATAATCCAGAACAACCATCTTTAAAAGAAAAAAAAGGTAGGTAGCCCGGTGCAACAATTTGATCCGCACAGGGTCGTTGAAGAAGCATTCACCAGTTGCCGTTAGACAATGCCCAAAAGACTTTATGTTTCCCAAACTAATGTTAGAGACCCTATCAAAGCTTAGTAGACTACTTAGACTGATAGTGGTTTTTTTAAGTGTCTGTATCTCTTGAATTATTTTTCTGTATTTTTAGACAGTTTATGTTAGCTTTCTGTTTATTTATTTCTCTCCTTATATATGTAGGCCTATATGCCATGCCTATTTATCTATGAATTATTATATCTATTTTTCTATATTTCTATTGTTCTATTTTTCCATTTATCCCATTTGTTGACTACCTATAATAGGCTTAAAAACAACATCTATGTAAAACAAAATTCAGAACTCTTTCAAGTGGCAATAATTTGTCTTTTCAATCGTGGACGCACACACACACAAACAGACAGACACAAACACATGCATACACATAATGGACACACATACACACAACAATACACACACTGATAAGCTGTCCTACTGATAACATAATATATATAAAAAAAAATCCAAGTAAGACCAATTTGATTTATAAGGCCCGTGAAGCAGCGTTTACGAGATAACCTGGTCAGGACACAGGCTACACTAGGGGATTGTGTGACCATCACAAAGCCAAGCCATATTTCCTTTGCCTAGACTAATGTCATGTTTTCATCAGAGCTGATGGGTAGGCTCAGGGACACAAAGATTAGAAACAACATATACATAGGCCTACATAAAGTGTTATGTATAAGCTGTTCGTGACAAATCTTAAAACATGGAAAATGGTTAAATTTAAACTTCGTGTCTTTTGATGTTACGCATGTATAGACATTTCTAAAGTCAACTAAGTGGGGAAATTAATATTGTGTTTAAAAAATGGCGTGAAGTGCCTCTTACGATCTATATAGTAGAATTCGAACGGGCGATTGAGTATTTATAGAATTAGTAAAGTTAGTAGTGTGTATGGTGCTTAAGTTTGGCGTGATTCTTTCCTGCAGTTGCCCTTATTGTACGTCTATGTATCTTCAGTTGTTCTTTTGCTACGTTGAAAATTCGCTGTGCTGTTAAACTTTATTCTTTTTATTGTTACAGTAGGTTGTTTGACCAGTTGATTTTTAACTCATCCCTCCTAGACTTGCATATACCATCCATACCATAATAAACAAACAGCCCTTTAATAAATAAAAAAAAATCCATTTTTATAGACATAGTACTAGTCTATATGGTACTAATTGGAAACGAACTGTATTTTAAATAAATATACTTACGTCTGTTGGTTGCCATTTTTTCAGAGGTTTGTCCTCCTTGCTGTCTAAACTTCATTTAAAATCCGTGGTTAATATATCCAGTTAAATATATGATCTAAAAAAAAGGAAACAAAAATTAATCTAAGTAAGCCTATTAACCCAAAAAAATTTTTTCAAATGAAATCAAACGAGGTGTTAGCACTATTAATAAATATATGAAGGATTTAAATATAGGCCAAGTGGCTTATAAAGGAATTCTAGATTTTCGTCCTCATTTCAAACTATATTTTTAATAGATTGGAAAACAGTCGGTTCACACTGCGGTGTCAACATCTTCCAAAAGATTCTGATTAGAAAATATTGTGACTTTTACGAATTCCTTTAAAATAAAAGGGAATTAATCAGTGTGCTTAGAATATAAAACTGCATTGCTTCCCTTGCGCTGTCTAGTAAGCAGTACCAAAAAACCCACTGATCTAAGCCACTGCTCTATAGATCAGTGATGAAAACCCGCATTTTTATTAACTGGGTCGCGAAAGCATAAAAACATACTGAGGTATCTCATTTTAAATAGAGAAATAGATAGGCAGATAGAAAGACCGACACACGGAAAGATAGATAGAATAGATAGATTATGTAAATTAAAAAAGCTATTATATTTCTAGCAAGAAGAAGGTCCTAGGCCTATTGGCTAGGCTACGCAATCATTTATAAAACTAAAATCCATAACAATATTCATACAGGTTTTGCATTTTGAACACATACCCGCATTACAAACTATTCAATTAACGAAATAACTTTCATTAACTCTTAGTGTTCAAAAATAGGGAAAATAATCTTTCGGATCATGTCTATACACGGCGCTATTGATACTGTGATAAGTTTAACCACGGAGCTAGGGATACTGTGATAAGTTTAACCATGGAGCTAGTGATACTGTGATAAGTTTAACAGTTTAACCATGAAGCTAGGGACACTGTGATAAATTTAACCAAGGAGCTAGTTACACAGTGATAAGTTTTACCATTGTGCATTGTATTGGCAGACCTGCCTACTTTCACAAAAAATTCGTATTGTCTCAAAATGTTTACCAATTTTAAACTTTCTGAGCCCCTCATTTATTTCTTACACTGCAATTATAATATCATCATTCTCAATGGATTGTCCTTTCGGTTCCTTGTGGAACATATTGCCTCCGTCAGAGCATGCCACTCTCCACGGTCAGTCGTATTAGTCTTTCCAGCTCTTTCCTGTTCGTCTAGCCTTATGCAACATGCTTTGTCTCCAGGTTTGCTTGGGTCCTTCCTCTGTCGTTTGGGTTTCCAAACTATCCAAACCTGGGGTTTCCACTCTAAGGCCTCTCTAACTTTGTTGTTGCTATCGAAGGTGTGTCCGATCCATCTCCACTTTCTTTCCAAGATTAGTTGTTCTACTGTTTTTTTGTCCACAACCTTTTCCCCACAGCTCGGGGTTTACTTTCTAATTGTACCACACTGTATTTTCAATATATTATTATTTCTCAGGAATCTGTTAACAAAGGACTGGAGTCTATCTCTTGTTATCAGTGTTGTTCTGTTGTAATATGTGGCGGAAAAAAATCCATCAACTTTTTAAACATTTCATTTATGTCAATATGTCACGTTGGACATAGACTCTGGCATACTCGGTCAGAGAAAAAAACAACCCAAAAAAACTAATGAATAATGCCCAATTGCTAATAAGTTTAAATAAAAATAGTTTTTGAAAAACTGCTCAAAATAATTTAGGCCTATATAAAAGAACCGCAATGAGAAGGTCATATACTAGAACTAATTGACACCATTGAGATAAAATAAGGCAGAGCTATAATTTAGCATTGTATGAATATATAACTTAATCAATATGTAGCTTATATTATGTCTACATGGCCTAATTAGTGGAGTAGTTATATATTTTTACAGTGCCTACCCACAATAACGTGAGTTCTACTTCGTAATTATCGTTTATATCTACAAACAAATAGTTAGACTAGATGTATAACATTGATATAGACTGAAAGAAAGTTTAGATTAGATGTATAAAAAATAGCCTACAGATTAGATATAGATATATTAAATTGATTAAATGAGATAGATTTATGAATAGATTGATAGCTATTAGCATAAAATAAAATGTTTTATAACTCACCAAGATAACTATATCGATAACGATAACTCACCTAATTAGTGATAATTTATAAATAGTAAACCAGCTCTAATGTTATCCGCTAAATTAAATGGCGAAATATGTTCTATAACCTGATGGCCCAATAACATCTTGAGCTCACAGTATGCAATATGCGACACACCGACGTATTGTTAACACACACTTGAGAAAAACATTGATTTGTTCTTTTCTTTATGGCTTTACTCTTTGTATGTGTGTGCAAACTCTTCGTATGTGTGTGCAATTTATTTGTTTTAATCATATGTGTAAAGCTTGGCTGCTGAACTATAAGTATATTTTTATGTACTGGACTTAAGCATGAGTAGGCTATTCATTCTTTCTATCTTATTGTTTAACTTTTTGTGTTTAAGAATGTTTTTAATCTGTTTATATATCTATTTGTCTATCTATGTGTCTGCCTATCATATTGTTTATCTGTTTGTCCGTATATCTCGCTATCTATATGTGTGTAAGTCCGACTTTCTGTTTCTTAGGTTTGGCCTATCTATCTATTCATCTTGCTAGCTAGCTAACTATCTAGCTATCTATGTGCCTGTCTGTTAGACCGAATATTTGTTTGTCTGATTGTTTATCTATCTATCTATCTGTTAGACAATCTGTCAAAGTGTTCTTTGAGGGACATATGGTGTGATTAGTTCTTTGAGATAGGACGGAAACTCGTTATTAAAAATGCACTGATGGCAAAGTAGCGCCACTTTATACTCAATTCTGGCTTTCACGGGGAGCCAATGGAGCGAGCGAAGAAGGGCGGTTCCCGAGTCTCGCCTTGATTTGCGCATGACCAAGCGCGCAGTACTGGTCTGTATTCTCTGTAGCCTGGCGATTTTGTCTTCGGGCAGGCCGACTAGCAGGGAGTTACAATAGTCGATACGAGAAAGTATCAGAGCGACTGCCAGTGTCTTTGCAGAGTCAGTGGACAAATAGGGACGTATTTGGCCCAGTCTACGCAACTGTAGATATAGACATCTGCACATATGAGAAATATACAAATGTCATTATTAATATGAATGTCAGTCAATGTGTTTGTCTGTTCTGATGATTATCTATCAGTATCTCTATCTTTTTGTCTTTATGTCCATCTATCTAAATACATATCTGTCAGTCTATCCATAAAACTGTATACATACATATATATATTTATTAATTTATTTATATAATATGGCCTATACAACACAAGTATAATGGAGGCATTGTAACAAGTCAGTGTAAACACCTGTTGCTTGGCTCACACACACATCAATACTTTAATACTCACACACATTCGTAGTAAGTAAGAAAAGAGAAGGAGAGATAGAGAAGGTTAAAAAGAGGAGAGTGGTCGAGGAGGGGAGGGAGAGAGAAAAGGACAGAGAGAAAGAGAGAGAGAGAGAGAGAGAGAGAGAGAGAGAGAGAGAGAGAGAGAGAGAGAGGGAGATGGTGTAAACTGTCTTCTAAAGGTTACCAACAAGAGATATGTGTTTATATAACCTAATAGAACAACTATAAACAACTCCTTTCTTATATCCAACGTCGGACTAATTTAATCTATATGGCCCGTGAAGCAGCGTTCACAAAATTTCCGTGGCATAGCCTTTTTAGAGGATTGTCACAATCACACACATTGTGTCACAATTAAAATGCCCTACTGACAGGTACCCTGCGATGATGCCCTCTAGGCCCGGGAACGAATCCTACACCTTAACCCGGATTCGAACTCTTCGGTAACAAATATTACAATAAATTTTTGTTTTGACCAAAGCACCAATCATTCCGTATGTAATGTAAATAATAAAAAAAAAGGTTGTTTGGGGGGTGGGGGTGGGGTGGAGGAAGGTCTGTAATGCTTTCACACAGCCATTTTGTACATAGCAACCAAATTTAAATACTAACATTATGTCTATTTACTTCAATTTCCTGTGATTTCAGACTTTAAAAAACAACATGGAGAGAGATGGGGAGATGAGTCCTATCAGATGTAACATGTAAGTATTTCATCTTGACCTGAGAATGATTTTTATGCTCACCATGAAGCTGATCGATATAGACATTCGTGGTGATTATAAAAACATAAGCAACGTATGGTAATAGTGTGTTCATTATATAGACTGCTATTATGTATGACTGATATTACAAGGCAATTTATTCACCATAATAAATCACGGATGAGACCTTCTATTTATCACACAAGTATAATTATAATTTATAATGTTATTACGGCTAGAGCCCCCATTCAATTTATGAAAAATAATAGTTATAGTATTGTTATTGTTAGTGTGAGTATCCTTGTATTAGTGAAGATCTTATTATATCATTCTGAAGTTTATTTGTAGTTGTCTAGAGTATTCCTGGTTCTTATAATCCCCTGGCAATTCACATAGCGTAGTTTTAGAGTTTTCAGTTGATTTACTTCATGTATAATTATTTATGTGGCTCATATTATACAGCAAGAACCTCGATGTTGAGTGGTAGTGTAGATTATTAATATAGTTGAATAAATATTACACATACACACATGTATATAACTTTGAAATATTGACGTTAACCAAGTTGTGTAGAAAGCAACGATAAATTTGGTTTAATTTACAACATCAATCCAGTAGGAATCCAAATAATATTATATACACAATCAAGAAATACACATATTCCAATTAGTAATGAATATCCTCAATGAACATATAGCATTGTAGTTAATAGTAGAATAATAAGTTTTCCATAATACAACTCAAATAGAAATGATACTCAGAGCGGAGAATATTTGATGTTACTAGATCGAATGTACGCCAAGAACTAAACTAAAAGTGTCGAATCGCGAAGAAATATATTATGGGTCAATCGTTGGAAAATCCAGCCAGCCTAGTGACACGAGAATTTTAATCAAGCCTGCGTGCTGACTGCGTGATCAGATTGTTTTTTATTAAGAACAAGCAATAATGCTCTAACAAAATAAGGAGAGACCGGACGGCCTTGACACGCTGTAGGTGCGTGGGCAGTTCATGTTTTTATCGAGGTTAATAAAAAAACAATAATGCTCTCATTAGGTTAGGAAAAACCCGGGGGAAACCTTGAGCTGAGAAATATTTTATATCGTTTAAACGCAATTCGCTTAAATGATTTAGTTGGTTTATCAACATTACAATGTAGGGAATTTACGGTTCGTAACAGTCGCCCATACCAAAAGGAAAAAGAACATTGCATACTAAACAATAGAAGTGTGCAATTTCTTTTAGAACCGCCTGCACTTAACTTTAGTTCTAAACAATATACAAAAAAAAAAAACTGACTCCACCTGGGTAGTCCGTTAAATAAGACAAGTGAGGGAAATAATTTATTCTATTAAACCCTCATCATATAGGATCTCAAGTTATCCTTAGACCATAACACATGTTCGCGATATTCTAAAAAAATTATACTCTGAGATATCATTCCTTATAAACATCATCATCTTATTTATAAGGTAAAAATCAACATAACTAATGTTATCATATTAAACAATTCAATCATTAATTAATTCAACTTAAATGAAATTAATATTTAAATAAATTTTAGAGTAAGAATTTAATCTTAAGTGTGTAAGCATGTGAAGTGTATGCACATTACTCTATTTTGTATTTTACATAATCACAACTATAGTTTGATTGTTTCAAAATAAGGATGTACATTTCTGTTCATTCATTATCTTACTAATAAAGAAAAATTATGTTCATAAATCCATAATATTTATAAGTAACTTATTAGGTTCTTTCTTTTTTCCTACAACAATAATAATATTTGTTTTAGCAAATGGAAATATTCATGGCATAAAATAAGGCATAAGATATTGCATAAAATAATCACATCATATTCATATATTCATGCATTTATATTTTAAATGATCCAATTCTCTTAGTTAGGATTATCAGAATATATACATGAAGTTATCCCCTTATACATTTTTTTTCATGCGCGATAGGGTGTCCGCGACGATGTGATCTTTTACCAATACGTAAGTTATTCTTAAGTTGTATGGGATTAACCCTATACGGATGTTGTTTGACAGGTTTAACATTATCATCTTTAAAAACTACATCATGGGTAACCAAAGTTGTTTTGTTAGAAACATCACTAAACAAATTTACATGATCATAGATTAAACCCTTGATAGAAGTCTGTTCACCTGAGTCTAGATGTGCCAGTTTATCATTGAGGTTTTTAAGTGCTTCAGTGTTTTGAAGTTTACTTTCTATGATTGTCTTTTGAAATTTAGGCGGGGGTGTTTCAACAGTTTTGATAGCACTCACTGGCCTAATGTCAGTTTGTTCTTCCCTAACAACATAAGGTTTTAGCATGTTTATATGGCACAGTCTCTGTGTTTTCCTTCTATCAGGGGTTTTTACAAGGTATGTTACATCACTGATTTTATCTAAAACCTGATATGGTCCTGTATATTTTGCACTCAGGGGTTGTCCAGACAATTGGGTCAACATGAGGACTTTATCACCAGGATGGAAACATCGGGATCTGGCCTTGACATCATAGTACCCTTTCATTCTTTTCTGAGCCTGCAAAAGATTATCTTTAACATGATTAAAAGCACGATAGATTCTATTGCTAAATTGTTCCACATAAGCTACGAGTCCAGTCTCTTCATCAGAATTTAACAAGGTTTCCTGCAACAGTTTTAGAGGTCCTCGAACTGAATGTCCAAACACTAACTCGAACGGACTGAATCCAAGAGATTCCTGCACAGTTTCTCTAGTCGCGAAAAGAGCGAATGGAATACCGCGATCCCAGTCTTCAGTGTTCTCAAAACAGTATGTGCGGAGCATGGTTTTCAGAGTCTGATGATATCTTTCTAGGGCACCTTGGCTTTGCGGATGGTACGCAGTTGAAGTTGCATGTTGGATGCCTAGTTTCTTTAAGACCTGGTTAAACAGCTTTGATGTAAAGTTAGATCCTTGGTCTGACTGTATAGTCTTTGGAAGACCGTATCTTGAACAAAATGCAATCAGTGCGTCAGATATCTTATCTGCGTTAATGGTGCGTAGCGGAATAGCTTCAGGATATCTCGTGGCAGTGCACATTATAGTGAATAAGTACTGGTGTCCTGTCTTTGTTTTAGGCAAAGGACCCACACAGTCTATTAGCAAGTGGCTAAATGGTTCTGCAAAGGCAGGTATTGGCTTTAGAGGTGCTACCGGTATAGTCTGGTTAGGTTTACCAACTATCTGGCATGTATTGCATGACTTGCAGTATTTTGTGACGTCACGATGTAGTCCAGGCCAATAGAAGTACGGAAGAATTCGACGGTAAGTCTTGTTCACTCCTAGATGACCAGCATATGGCGTGTCATGAGCCATGTGTAAGATGTCATTACGATATATGGCTGGTACCACAATCTGACTTCCTTCTCTGCAATTGTCATTATCACATTTCACATCTCTCCATTTTTGCATTAATATTCCCTCCTTCAGAAAAAATCCATTTCCTTTAATTTCTGCCTCCTGTTCAGTTATCACCTTTTTCTTCAGGTGTTTAATTCCTGAATCTCTATTCTGTTCTAATAGGAGTAATTGTCGAGGTGACAAATTACTTTCAGTAGTCTTGACTGAGGGACCACTCAAAATGTCAGCCAGGAAAGTTGCCTGTAGGTCAATTTCTGGTTCTATTTTTGACTTTGACATGGTTTCGACAGACTTTTGTTGTTGGGCCATACCTCTAGTGACGATGCATATAGGTTTGATAAAGCTCTCACTTTTATTAAGGCATTGTTTTTTCTTGGATATGGAATGCACCACATCTCCAGCAATATCATTTCCCAGTATTAAAGAAACGCCTTTAAACGGAAGTGATTTGTATACACCCACAACTACATTTCCAGTGAAGTACGCACTCTTCAGCTGTATTTGATGCAAAGGAACTTGTACATTTTTCCTTGATACACCTTGAATAGTAAGATCCTGTCCTGTATATGTCGATTGTGACGTAGGAACAGTATTCTCTAAAAGTAGTGAAACCTCAGCCCCTGTATCACGGAGTATTCTGATGTTCTTTTCACTAGTGACACCATTTATTATGGATGACACGGTACCTTCTTCAATGAATGGTAAACAATTGCTTGGTATCTCAGTATCGATGAGATCTGTATCCAAGTTATTTTTGTAAGAGGTATGTTTAGTACTCATGGTGGTTCTATCTGATATAGACTCCTTGGAGCTCAGATTAGAATTAGAATTATTGAAAACCATTGTCTCTATTTCAGGAACTATTTCTGGTTTCAAGTTTCCTAGATACGTGTGTTTTGTCAGGTTATCTGCATTAGCACTAGGTATCTCTGTTTGAGTTCTAATATCCTTCTTTACATTTTCATGAGTTCTTTGTTTTGGCATTGCTACATACGATAAGACAACATTCTTTTTATTCGGGTTCCCATTCAATATCCAGCACTTTTCCTTAGTATGTCCAATTCGTTTACAATGGCTACAGGTTGGCTTGGAATTAGTTGGACCTTCATTGCTCTGCTGATGTCTCTTTGATTGATAGGATTCATTTGGATTCATGGTTTTCTTTTCTACCTTCATATCTCGATTCTGGAATTTAGATTTATCTACTGTTGCAAATTTATTGCTGGAATGGATAATAACATATTCGTCTGCCATTACTGCTGCTGTTTCTACTTGTTCTACACCTTTGTCTGCTAAATGTATTCTTACATCACCTCTGATGTTATTGTTAAAGTCTTCCATTAGCATAAGATTAGCTAATTTATCAAAGTCTTTGTTTACACCTTTGGATCGAATCCATCTTTCAAAATATTTCTTTTTCTGTCTTAGAAAATCAACATGGGATTGTTCCTGTTCTTTCTTAGACTCACGAAACATTTTTCTATATTTTTCAGGTGTTAGTGCATAACTTAGCAGTACTCTATTCTTGATCAGTTCATAATCATACAATTCCTCTTCAGTAAGACTTAATACAACATCAAGTGCCTTTCCTTTGTTCAGAGCTGAGCGTAGAAGTATAGCTTTCTTGCCCTCGGGAAATTGATAGTCTCTAGCGTTTCTCTCGAAAATCATGAAGAACTCTTCCACCGAATTATCTTCAAAAACTGGAATATGTTTCTTAAACTTATACAGTTCTGCATCTGCTTCAGAGCTTGCATTCGAATGATTTGACGTACGAGACCTTGCTATCTCAATTCTTTCTTGGCTTGCTATTTTCTCTCTTGCTATTTCTCTTTCCATCTCAATTCTCTTGTCTTCTCTTTCCAATTCTAATCTCTTGTTTTCTCTTTCCAATTCTATCTCCATCTTCCTCATCTCAAGTTTAAATTTCAATTCTTCACTTAAGTCACCAGTTGTATGCTTCACTCTTTGTGTTATAGGAAAAAGTAATTCATCATCTGATTCATCATTAATGTTATCATTAGCAGTAGTTTCTTCAATAATTAGTGTACCTTGTTTTCTTAAACACTCAGTTACCTCTTGAAGTAATTTAGTTTTTGATGGACTAGTTTCTGTGATAGAAATGCCCAATGATTTAGCCAATTCTTTTAATTGTATCATTGACATTTTATTAAGCTGTTCTGAGGTTAGATCAAATATCTCTGGATCCAATGTAAGATTATTTGTGGCCTCCATTTTATATATTATTAAAAGTTACTATAAATCTTGTTAATAATACAATAAAGAGTCCAACTTACTTTCTGTCCTTTGAATAATTCACTACACCACACAGTTCAGATTTGTCACAGCAAGGTTATAAAAATAATACTTTCTTAGAGTTACTTTGTTTGATAAGGTAATACACAGGATAATTTTCCAGGCTGAATAGTTAAGTTTTCCGATTCTCAAAAGCAATGTTCAATTCAATCACAATCTTTAGTATATTGTATATTGTTCATATTTTCCAACACAATCCATACAAGTTACGCGTATGTATTACGGCAGTTGTAAATAGTTTGTGTAAATAGTATAACGATTCTTGAAGTTGAAGTAAATCCTCTAAACGTTTGTTAGTAAATCACTGACGAGCAAAACCCATTTTATTACAAGGCAATTTATTCACCATAATAAATCATGGATGAGACCTTCTATTTATCACACAAGTATAATTATAATTTATAATGTTATTACGGCTAGAGCCCCCATTCAATTTATGAAAAATAATAGTTATAGTATTGTTATTGTTAGTGTGAGTATCCTTGTATTAGTGAAGATCTTATTATATCATTCTGAAGTTTATTTGTAGTTGTCTAGAGTATTCCTGGTTCTTATAATCCCCTGGCAATTCACATAGCGTAGTTTTAGAGTTTTCAGTTGATTTACTTCATGTATAATTATTTATGTGGCTCATATTATACAGCAAGAACCTCGATGTTGAGTGGTAGTGTAGATTATTAATATAGTTGAATAAATATTACACATACACACATGTATATAACTTTGAAATATTGACGTTAACCAAGTTGTGTAGAAAGCAACGATAAATTTGGTTTAATTTACAACATCAATCCAGTAGGAATCCAAATAATATTATATACACAATCAAGAAATACACATATTCCAATTAGTAATGAATATCCTCAATGAACATATAGCATTGTAGTTAATAGTAGAATAATAAGTTTTCCATAATACAACTCAAATAGAAATGATACTCAGAGCGGAGAATATTTGATGTTACTAGATCGAATGTACGCCAAGAACTAAACTAAAAGTGTCGAATCGCGTAGAAATATATTATGGGTCAATCGTTGGAAAATCCAGCCAGCCTAGTGACACGAGAATTTTAATCAAGCCTGCGTGCTGACTGCGTGATCAGATTGTTTTTTATTAAGAACAAGCAATAATGCTCTAACAAAATAAGGAGAGACCGGACGGCCTTGACACGCTGTAGGTGCGTGGGCAGTTCATGTTTTTATCGAGGTTAATAAAAAAACAATAATGCTCTCATTAGGTTAGGAAAAACCCGGGGGAAACC
The DNA here is from genome assembly GCA_949126835.1 of Anisus vortex. Taxonomy (NCBI): domain Eukaryota; kingdom Metazoa; phylum Mollusca; class Gastropoda; family Planorbidae; genus Anisus; species Anisus vortex. The sequence goes on from OX421499.1 coordinate 27,422,868, forward strand.
TTGAGCTGAGAAATATTTTATATCGTTTAAACGCAATTCGCTTAAATGATTTAGTTGGTTTATCAACATTACAATGTAGGGAATTTACGTTTCGTAACAGTCGCCCATACCAAAAGGAAAAAGAACATTGCATACTAAACAATAGAAGTGTGCAATTTCTTTTAGAACCGCCTGCACTTAACTTTAGTTCTAAACAATATACAAAAAAAAAACAACTGACTCTACCTGGGTAGTCCGTTAAATAAGACAAGTGAGGGAAATAATTTATTCTATTAAACCCTCATCATATAGGATCTCAAGTTATCCTTAGACCATAACACATGTTCGCGTTATTCTAAAAAAATTATACTCTGAGATATCATTCCTTATAAACATCATGATCTTATTTATAAGGTAAAAATCAACATAACTAATGTTATCATATTAAACAATTCAATCATTAATTAATTCAACTTAAATGAAATTAATATTTAAATAAATTTTAGAGTAAGAATTTAATCTTAATTGTGTAAGCATGTGAAGTGTATGCACATTACTCTATTTTGGATTTTACATAATCACAACTATAGTTTGATTGTTTCAAAATAAGGATGTACATTTCTGTTCATTCATTATCTTACTAATAAAGAAAAATTATGTTCATAAATCCATAATATTTATAAGTAACTTATTAGGTTCTTTCTTTTTTCCTACAACAATAATAATATTTGTTTTAGCAAATGGAAATATTCATGGCATAAAATAAGGCATAAAATATTGCATAAAATAATCACATCATATTCATATATTCATGCATTTATATTTTAAATGATCCAATTCTCTTAGTTAGGATTATCAGAATATATACATGAAGTTATCCCCTTATACATTTTTTTTCATGCGCGATAGGGTGTCCGCGACGATGTGATCTTTTACCAATACGTAAGTTATTCTTAAGTTGTATGGGATTAACCCTATACGGATGTTGTTTGACAGGTTTAACATTATCATCTTTTAAAACTACATCATGGGTAACCAAAGTTGTTTTGTTAGAAACATCACTAAACAAATTTACATGATCATAGATTAAACCCTTGATAGAAGTCTGTTCACCTGAGTCTAGATGTGCCAGTTTATCATTGAGGTTTTTAAGTGCTTCAGTGTTTTGAAGTTTACTTTCTATGATTGTCTTTTGAAATTTAGGCGGGGGTGTTTCAACAGTTTTGATAGCACTCACTGGCCTAATGTCAGTTTGTTCTTCCCTAACAACATAAGGTTTTAGCATGTTTATATGGCACAGTCTCTGTGTTTTCCTTCTATCAGGGGTTTTTACAAGGTATGTTACATCACTGATTTTATCTAAAACCTGATATGGTCCCGTATATTTTGCACTCAGGGGTTGTCCAGACAATTGGGTCAACATGAGGACTTTATCACCAGGATGGAAACATCGGGATCTGGCCTTGACATCATAGTACCCTTTCATTCTTTTCTGAGCCTGCAAAAGATTATCTTTAACATGATTAAAAGCATGATAGATTCTATTGCTAAATTGTTCCACATAAGCTACGAGTCCAGTCTCTTCATCAGAATTTAACAAGGTTTCCTGCAACAGTTTTAGAGGTCCTCGAACTGAATGTCCAAACACTAACTCGAACGGACTGAATCCAAGAGATTCCTGCACAGTTTCTCTAGTCGCGAAAAGAGCGAATGGAATACCGCGATCCCAGTCTTCAGTGTTCTCAAAACAGTATGTGCGGAGCATGGTTTTCAGAGTCTGATGATATCTTTCTAGGGCACCTTGGCTTTGCGGATGGTACGCAGTTGAAGTTGCATGTTGGATGCCTAGTTTCTTTAAGACCTGGTTAAACAGCTTTGATGTAAAGTTAGATCCTTGGTCTGACTGTATAGTCTTTGGAAGACCGTATCTTGAACAAAATGCAATCAGTGCGTCAGATATCTTATCTGCGTTAATGGTGCGTAGCGGAATAGCTTCAGGATATCTCGTGGCAGTGCACATTATAGTGAATAAGTACTGGTGTCCTGTCTTTGTTTTAGGCAAAGGACCCACACAGTCTATTAGCAAGTGGCTAAATGGTTCTGCAAAGGCAGGTATTGGCTTTAGAGGTGCTACCGGTATAGTCTGGTTAGATTTACCAACTATCTGGCATGTATTGCATGACTTGCAGTATTTTGTGACGTCACGATGTAGTCCAGGCCAATAGAAGTACGGAAGAATTCGACGGTAAGTCTTGTTCACTCCTAGATGACCAGCATATGGCGTGTCATGAGCCATGTGTAAGATGTCATTACGATATATGGCTGGTACCACAATCTGACTTCCTTCTCTGCAATTGTCATTATCACATTTCACATCTCTCCATTTTTGCATTAATATTCCCTCCTTCAGAAAAAATCCATTTCCTTTAATTTCTGCCTCCTGTTCAGTTATCACCTTTTTCTTCAGGTGTTTAATTCCTGAATCTCTATTCTGTTCTAATAGGAGTAATTGTCGAGGTGACAAATTACTTTCAGTAGTCTTGACTGAGGGACCACTCAAAATGTCAGCCAGGAAAGTTGCCTGTAGGTCAATTTCTGGTTCTATTTTTGACTTTGACATGGTTTCGACAGACTTTTGTTGTTGGGCCATACCTCTAGTGACGATGCATATAGGTTTGATAAAGCTCTCACTTTTATTAAGGCATTGTTTTTTCTTGGATATGGAATGCACCACATCTCCAGCAATATCATTTCCCAGTATTAAAGAAACGCCTTTAAACGGAAGTGATTTGTATACACCCACAACTACATTTCCAGTGAAGTACGCACTCTTCAGCTGTATTTGATGCAAAGGAACTTGTACATTTTTCCTTGATACACCTTGAATAGTAAGATCCTGTCCTGTATATGTCGATTGTGACGTAGGAACAGTATTCTCTAAAAGTAGTGAAACCTCAGCCCCTGTATCACGGAGTATTCTGATGTTCTTTTCACTAGTGACACCATTTATTATGGATGACACGGTACCTTCTTCAATGAATGGTAAACAATTGCTTGGTATCTCAGTATCGATGAGATCTGTATCCAAGTTATTTTTGTAAGAGGTATGTTTAGTACTCATGGTGGTTCTATCTGATATAGACTCCTTGGAGCTCAGATTAGAATTAGAATTATTGAAAACCATTGTCTCTATTTCAGGAACTATTTCTGGTTTCAAGTTTCCTAGATACGTGTGTTTTGTCAGGTTATCTGCATTAGCACTAGGTATCTCTGTTTGAGTTCTAGTATCCTTCATTACATTTTCATGAGTTCTTTGTTTTGGCATTGCTACATACGATAAGACAACATTCTTTTTATTCGGGTTCCCATTCAATATCCAGCACTTTTCCTTAGTATGTCCAATTCGTTTACAATGGCTACAGGTTGGCTTGGAATTAGTTGGACCTTCATTGCTCTGCTGATGTCTCTTTGATTGATAGGATTCATTTGGATTCATGGTTTTCTTTTCTACCTTCATATCTCGATTCTGGAATTTAGATTTATCTACTGTTGCAAATTTATTGCTGGAATGGATAATAACATATTCGTTTGCCATTACTGCTGCTGTTTCTACTTGTTCTACACCTTTGTCTGCTAAATGTATTCTTACATCACCTCTGATGTTATTGTTAAAGTCTTCCATTAGCATAAGATTAGCTAATTTATCAAAGTCTTTGTTTACACCTTTGGATCGAATCCATCTTTCAAAATATTTCTTTTTCTGTCTTAGAAAATCAACATGGGATTGTTCCTGTTCTTTCTTAGACTCACGAAACATTTTTCTATATTTTTCAGGTGTTAGTGCATAACTTAGCAGTACTCTATTCTTGATCAGTTCATAATCATACAATTCCTCTTCAGTAAGACTTAATACAACATCAAGTGCCTTTCCTTTGTTCAGAGCTGAGCGTAGAAGTATAGCTTTCTTGCCCTCGGGAAATTGATAGTCTCTAGCGTTTCTCTCGAAAATCATGAAGAACTCTTCCACCGAATTATCTTCAAAAACTGGAATATGTTTCTTAAACTTATACAGTTCTGCATCTGCTTCAGAGCTTGCATTCGAATGATTTGACGTACGAGACCTTGCTATCTCAATTCTTTCTTGGCTTGCTATTTTCTCTCTTGCTATTTCTCTTTCCATCTCAATTCTCTTGTCTTCTCTTTCCAATTCTAATCTCTTGTTTTCTCTTTCCAATTCTATCTCCATCTTCCTCATCTCAAGTTTAAATTTCAATTCTTCACTTAAGTCACCAGTTGTATGCTTCACTCTTTGTGTTATAGGAAAAAGTAATTCATCATCTGATTCATCATTAATGTTATCATTAGCAGTAGTTTCTTCAATAATTAGTGTACCTTGTTTTCTTAAACACTCAGTTACCTCTTGAAGTAATTTTGTTTTTGATGGACTAGTTTCTGTGATAGAAATGCCCAATGATTTAGCCAATTCTTTTAATTGTATCATTGACATTTTATTAAGCTGTTCTGAGGTTAGATCAAATATCTCTGGATCCAATGTAAGATTATTTGTGGCCTCCATTTTATATATTATTAAAAGTTACTATAAATCTTGTTAATAATACAATAAAGAGTCCAACTTACTTTCTGTCCTTTGAATAATTCACTACACCACACAGTTCAGATTTGTCACAGCAAGGTTATAAAAATAATACTTTCTTAGAGTTACTTTGTTTGATAAGGTAATACACAGGATAATTTTCCAGGCTGAATAGTTAAGTTTTCCGATTCTCAAAAGCAATGTTCAATTCAATCACAATCTTTAGTATATTGTATATTGTTCATATTTTCCAACACAATCCATACAAGTTACGAGTATGTATTACGGCAGTTGTAAATAGTTTGTGTAAATAGTATAACGATTCTTGAAGTTGAAGTAAATCCTCTAAACGTTTGTTAGTAAATCACTGACGAGCAAAACCCATTTTATTACAAGGCAATTTATTCACCATAATAAATCATGGATGAGACCTTCTATTTATCACACAAGTATAATTATAATTTATAATGTTATTACGGCTAGAGCCCCCATTCAATTTATGAAAAATAATAGTTATAGTATTGTTATTGTTAGTGTGAGTATCCTTGTATTAGTGAAGATCTTATTATATCATTCTGAAGTTTATTTGTAGTTGTCTAGAGTATTCCTGGTTCTTATAATCCCCTGGCAATTCACATAGCGTAGTTTTAGAGTTTTCAGTTGATTTACTTCATGTATAATTATTTATGTGGCTCATATTATACAGCAAGAACCTCGATGTTGAGTGGTAGTGTAGATTATTAATATAGTTGAATAAATATTACACATACACACATGTATATAACTTTGAAATATTGACGTTAACCAAGTTGTGTAGAAAGCAACGATAAATTTGGTTTAATTTACAACATCAATCCAGTAGGAATCCAAATAATATTATATACACAATCAAGAAATACACATATTCCAATTAGTAATGAATATCCTCAATGAACATATAGCATTGTAGTTAATAGTAGAATAATAAGTTTTCCATAATACAACTCAAATAGAAATGATACTCAGAGCGGAGAATATTTGATGTTACTAGATCGAATGTACGCCAAGAACTAAACTAAAAGTGTCGAATCGCGTAGAAATATATTATGGGTCAATCGTTGGAAAATCCAGCCAGCCTAGTGACACGAGAATTTTAATCAAGCCTGCGTGCTGACTGCGTGATCAGATTGTTTTTTATTAAGAACAAGCAATAATGCTCTAACAAAATAAGGAGAGACCGGACGGCCTTGACACGCTGTAGGTGCGTGGGCAGTTCATGTTTTTATCGAGGTTAATAAAAAAACAATAATGCTCTCATTAGGTTAGGAAAAACCCGGGGGAAACCTTGAGCTGAGAAATATTTTATATCGTTTAAACGCAATTCGCTTAAATGATTTAGTTGGTTTATCAACATTACAATGTAGGGAATTTACGTTTCGTAACAGTCGCCCATACCAAAAGGAAAAAGAACATTGCATACTAAACAATAGAAGTGTGCAATTTCTTTTAGAACCGCCTGCACTTAACTTTAGTTCTAAACAATATACAAAAAAAAAACAACTGACTCCACCTGGGTAGTCCGTTAAATAAGACAAGTGAGGGAAATAATTTATTCTATTAAACCCTCATCATATAGGATCTCAAGTTATCCTTAGACCATAACACATGTTCGCGTTATTCTAAAAAAATTATACTCTGAGATATCATTCCTTATAAACATCATCATCTTATTTATAAGGTAAAAATCAACATAACTAATGTTATCATATTAAACAATTCAATCATTAATTAATTCAACTTAAATGAAATTAATATTTAAATAAATTTTAGAGTAAGAATTTAATTTTAAGTGTGTAAGCATGTGAAGTGTATGCACATTACTCTATTTTGGATTTTACATAATCACAACTATAGTTTGATTGTTTCAAAATAAGGATGTACATTTCTGTTCATTCATTATCTTACTAATAAAGAAAAATTATGTTCATAAATCCATAATATTTATAAGTAACTTATTAGGTTCTTTCTTTTTTCCTACAACAATAATAATATTTGTTTTAGCAAATGGAAATATTCATGGCATAAAATAAGGCATAAGATATTGCATAAAATAATCACATCATATTCATATATTCATGCATTTATATTTTAAATGATCCAATTCTCTTAGTTAGGATTATCAGAATATATACATGAAGTTATCCCCTTATACATTTTTTTTCATGCGCGATAGGGTGTCCGCGACGATGTGATCTTTTACCAATACGTAAGTTATTCTTAAGTTGTATGGGATTAACCCTATACGGATGTTGTTTGACAGGTTTAACATTATCATCTTTTAAAACTACATCATGGGTAACCAAAGTTGTTTTGTTAGAAACATCACTAAACAAATTTACATGATCATAGATTAAACCCTTGATAGAAGTCTGTTCACCTGAGTCTAGATGTGCCAGTTTATCATTGAGGTTTTTAAGTGCTTCAGTGTTTTGAAGTTTACTTTCTATGATTGTCTTTTGAAATTTAGGCGGGGGTGTTTCAACAGTTTTGATAGCACTCACTGGCCTAATGTCAGTTTGTTCTTCCCTAACAACATAAGGTTTTAGCATGTTTATATGGCACAGTCTCTGTGTTTTCCTTCTATCAGGGGTTTTTACAAGGTATGTTACATCACTGATTTTATCTAAAACCTGATATGGTCCTGTATATTTTGCACTCAGGGGTTGTCCAGACAATTGGGTCAACATGAGGACTTTATCACCAGGATGGAAACATCGGGATCTGGCCTTGACATCATAGTACCCTTTCATTCTTTTCTGAGCCTGCAAAAGATTATCTTTAACATGATTAAAAGCATGATAGATTCTATTGCTAAATTGTTCCACATAAGCTACGAGTCCAGTCTCTTCATCAGAATTTAACAAGGTTTCCTGCAACAGTTTTAGAGGTCCTCGAACTGAATGTCCAAACACTAACTCGAACGGACTGAATCCAAGAGATTCCTGCACAGTTTCTCTAGTCGCGAAAAGAGCGAATGGAATACCGCGATCCCAGTCTTCAGTGTTCTCAAAACAGTATGTGCGGAGCATGGTTTTCAGAGTCTGATGATATCTTTCTAGGGCACCTTGGCTTTGCGGATGGTACGCAGTTGAAGTTGCATGTTGGATGCCTAGTTTCTTTAAGACCTGGTTAAACAGCTTTGATGTAAAGTTAGATCCTTGGTCTGACTGTATAGTCTTTGGAAGACCGTATCTTGAACAAAATGCAATCAGTGCGTCAGATATCTTATCTGCGTTAATGGTGCGTAGCGGAATAGCTTCAGGATATCTCGTGGCAGTGCACATTATAGTGAATAAGTACTGGTGTCCTGTCTTTGTTTTAGGCAAAGGACCCACACAGTCTATTAGCAAGTGGCTAAATGGTTCTGCAAAGGCAGGTATTGGCTTTAGAGGTGCTACCGGTATAGTCTGGTTAGGTTTACCAACTATCTGGCATGTATTGCATGACTTGCAGTATTTTGTGACGTCACGATGTAGTCCAGGCCAATAGAAGTACGGAAGAATTCGACGGTAAGTCTTGTTCACTCCTAGATGACCAGCATATGGCGTGTCATGAGCCATGTGTAAGATGTCATTACGATATATGGCTGGTACCACAATCTGACTTCCTTCTCTGCAATTGTCATTATCACATTTCACATCTCTCCATTTTTGCATTAATATTCCCTCCTTCAGAAAAAATCCATTTCCTTTAATTTCTGCCTCCTGTTCAGTTATCACCTTTTTCTTCAGGTGTTTAATTCCTGAATCTCTATTCTGTTCTAATAGGAGTAATTGTCGAGGTGACAAATTACTTTCAGTAGTCTTGACTGAGGGACCACTCAAAATGTCAGCCAGGAAAGTTGCCTGTAGGTCAATTTCTGGTTCTATTTTTGACTTTGACATGGTTTCGACAGACTTTTGTTGTTGGGCCATACCTCTAGTGACGATGCATATAGGTTTGATAAAGCTCTCACTTTTATTAAGGCATTGTTTTTTCTTGGATATGGAATGCACCACATCTCCAGCAATATCATTTCCCAGTATTAAAGAAACGCCTTTAAACGGAAGTGATTTGTATACACCCACAACTACATTTCCAGTGAAGTACGCACTCTTCAGCTGTATTTGATGCAAAGGAACTTGTACATTTTTCCTTGATACACCTTGAATAGTAAGATCCTGTCCTGTATATGTCGATTGTGACGTAGGAACAGTATTCTCTAAAAGTAGTGAAACCTCAGCCCCTGTATCACGGAGTATTCTGATGTTCTTTTCACTAGTGACACCATTTATTATGGATGACACGGTACCTTCTTCAATGAATGGTAAACAATTGCTTGGTATCTCAGTATCGATGAGATCTGTATCCAAGTTATTTTTGTAAGAGGTATGTTTAGTACTCATGGTGGTTCTATCTGATATAGACTCCTTGGAGCTCAGATTAGAATTAGAATTATTGAAAACCATTGTCTCTATTTCAGGAACTATTTCTGGTTTCAAGTTTCCTAGATACGTGTGTTTTGTCAGGTTATCTGCATTAGCACTAGGTATCTCTGTTTGAGTTCTAGTATCCTTCTTTACATTTTCATGAGTTCTTTGTTTTGGCATTGCTACATACGATAAGACAACATTCTTTTTATTCGGGTTCCCATTCAATATCCAGCACTTTTCCTTAGTATGTCCAATTCGTTTACAATGGCTACAGGTTGGCTTGGAATTAGTTGGACCTTCATTGCTCTGCTGATGTCTCTTTGATTGATAGGATTCATTTGGATTCATGGTTTTCTTTTCTACCTTCATATCTCGATTCTGGAATTTAGATTTATCTACTGTTGCAAATTTATTGCTGGAATGGATAATAACATATTCGTCTGCCATTACTGCTGCTGTTTCTACTTGTTCTACACCTTTGTCTGCTAAATGTATTCTTACATCACCTCTGATGTTATTGTTAAAGTCTTCCATTAGCATAAGATTAGCTAATTTATCAAAGTCTTTGTTTACACCTTTGGATCGAATCCATCTTTCAAAATATTTCTTTTTCTGTCTTAGAAAATCAACATGGGATTGTTCCTGTTCTTTCTTAGACTCACGAAACATTTTTCTATATTTTTCAGGTGTTAGTGCATAACTTAGCAGTACTCTATTCTTGATCAGTTCATAATCATACAATTCCTCTTCAGTAAGACTTAATACAACATCAAGTGCCTTTCCTTTGTTCAGAGCTGAGCGTAGAAGTATAGCTTTCTTGCCCTCGGGAAATTGATAGTCTCTAGCGTTTCTCTCGAAAATCATGAAGAACTCTTCCACCGAATTATCTTCAAAAACTGGAATATGTTTCTTAAACTTATACAGTTCTGCATCTGCTTCAGAGCTTGCATTCGAATGATTTGACGTACGAGACCTTGCTATCTCAATTCTTTCTTGGCTTGCTATTTTCTCTCTTGCTATTTCTCTTTCCATCTCAATTCTCTTGTCTTCTCTTTCCAATTCTAATCTCTTGTTTTCTCTTTCCAATTCTATCTCCATCTTCCTCATCTCAAGTTTAAATTTCAATTCTTCACTTAAGTCACCAGTTGTATGCTTCACTCTTTGTGTTATAGGAAAAAGTAATTCATCATCTGATTCATCATTAATGTTATCATTAGCAGTAGTTTCTTCAATAATTAGTGTACCTTGTTTTCTTAAACACTCAGTTACCTCTTGAAGTAATTTTGTTTTTGATGGACTAGTTTCTGTGATAGAAATGCCCAATGATTTAGCCAATTCTTTTAATTGTATCATTGACATTTTATTAAGCTGTTCTGAGGTTAGATCAAATATCTCTGGATCCAATGTAAGATTATTTGTGGCCTCCATTTTATATATTATTAAAAGTTACTATAAATCTTGTTAATAATACAATAAAGAGTCCAACTTACTTTCTGTCCTTTGAATAATTCACTACACCACACAGTTCAGATTTGTCACAGCAAGGTTATAAAAATAATACTTTCTTAGAGTTACTTTGTTTGATAAGGTAATACACAGGATAATTTTCCAGGCTGAATAGTTAAGTTTTCCGATTCTCAAAAGCAATGTTCAATTCAATCACAATCTTTAGTATATTGTATATTGTTCATATTTTCCAACACAATCCATACAAGTTACGAGTATGTATTACGGCAGTTGTAAATAGTTTGTGTAAATAGTATAACGATTCTTGAAGTTGAAGTAAATCCTCTAAACGTTTGTTAGTAAATCACTGACGAGCAAAACCCATTTTATTACAAGGCAATTTATTCACCATAATAAATCATGGATGAGACCTTCTATTTATCACACAAGTATAATTATAATTTATAATGTTATTACGGCTAGAGCCCCCATTCAATTTATGAAAAATAATAGTTATAGTATTGTTATTGTTAGTGTGAGTATCCTTGTATTAGTGAAGATCTTATTATATCATTCTGAAGTTTATTTGTAGTTGTCTAGAGTATTCCTGGTTCTTATAATCCCCTGGCAATTCACATAGCGTAGTTTTAGAGTTTTCAGTTGATTTACTTCATGTATAATTATTTATGTGGCTCATATTATACAGCAAGAACCTCGATGTTGAGTGGTAGTGTAGATTATTAATATAGTTGAATAAATATTACACATACACACATGTATATAACTTTGAAATATTGACGTTAACCAAGTTGTGTAGAAAGCAACGATAAATTTGGTTTAATTTACAACATCAATCCAGTAGGAATCCAAATAATATTATATACACAATCAAGAAATACACATATTCCAATTAGTAATGAATATCCTCAATGAACATATAGCATTGTAGTTAATAGTAGAATAATAAGTTTTCCATAATACAACTCAAATAGAAATGATACTCAGAGCGGAGAATATTTGATGTTACTAGATCGAATGTACGCCAAGAACTAAACTAAAAGTGTCGAATCGCGTAGAAATATATTATGGGTCAATCGTTGGAAAATCCAGCCAGCCTAGTGACACGAGAATTTTAATCAAGCCTGCGTGCTGACTGCGTGATCAGATTGTTTTTTATTAAGAACAAGCAATAATGCTCTAACAAAATAAGGAGAGACCGGACGGCCTTGACACGCTGTAGGTGCGTGGGCAGTTCATGTTTTTATCGAGGTTAATAAAAAAACAATAATGCTCTCATTAGGTTAGGAAAAACCCGGGGGAAACCTTGAGCTGAGAAATATTTTATATCGTTTAAACGCAATTCGCTTAAATGATTTAGTTGGTTTATCAACATTACAATGTAGGGAATTTACGTTTCGTAACAGTCGCCCATACCAAAAGGAAAAAGAACATTGCATACTAAACAATAGAAGTGTGCAATTTCTTTTAGAACCGCCTGCACTTAACTTTAGTTCTAAACAATATACAAAAAAAAAAAAAACTGACTCTACCTGGGTAGTCCGTTAAATAAGACAAGTGAGGGAAATAATTTATTCTATTAAACCCTCATCATATAGGATCTCAAGTTATCCTTAGACCATAACACATGTTCGCGTTATTCTAAAAAAATTATACTCTGAGATATCATTCCTTATAAACATCATGATCTTATTTATAAGGTAAAAATCAACATAACTAATGTTATCATATTAAACAATTCAATCATTAATTAATTCAACTTAAATGAAATTAATATTTAAATAAATTTTAGAGTAAGAATTTAATCTTAATTGTGTAAGCATGTGAAGTGTATGCACATTACTCTATTTTGGATTTTACATAATCACAACTATAGTTTGATTGTTTCAAAATAAGGATGTACATTTCTGTTCATTCATTATCTTACTAATAAAGAAAAATTATGTTCATAAATCCATAATATTTATAAGTAACTTATTAGGTTCTTTCTTTTTTCCTACAACAATAATAATATTTGTTTTAGCAAATGGAAATATTCATGGCATAAAATAAGGCATAAGATATTGCATAAAATAATCACATCATATTCATATATTCATGCATTTATATTTTAAATGATCCAATTCTCTTAGTTAGGATTATCAGAATATATACATGAAGTTATCCCCATATACATTTTTTTTCATGCGCGATAGGGTGTCCGCGACGATGTGATCTTTTACCAATACGTAAGTTATTCTTAAGTTGTATGGGATTAACCCTATACGGATGTTGTTTGACAGGTTTAACATTATCATCTTTTAAAACTACATCATGGGTAACCAAAGTTGTTTTGTTAGAAACATCACTAAACAAATTTACATGATCATAGATTAAACCCTTGATAGAAGTCTGTTCACCTGAGTCTAGATGTGCCAGTTTATCATTGAGGTTTTTAAGTGCTTCAGTGTTTTGAAGTTTACTTTCTATGATTGTCTTTTGAAATTTAGGCGGGGGTGTTTCAACAGTTTTGATAGCACTCACTGGCCTAATGTCAGTTTGTTCTTCCCTAACAACATAAGGTTTTAGCATGTTTATATGGCACAGTCTCTGTGTTTTCCTTCTATCAGGGGTTTTTACAAGGTATGTTACATCACTGATTTTATCTAAAACCTGATATGGTCCTGTATATTTTGCACTCAGGGGTTGTCCAGACAATTGGGTCAACATGAGGACTTTATCACCAGGATGGAAACATCGGGATCTGGCCTTGACATCATAGTACCCTTTCATTCTTTTCTGAGCCTGCAAAAGATTATCTTTAACATGATTAAAAGCATGATAGATTCTATTGCTAAATTGTTCCACATAAGCTACGAGTCCAGTCTCTTCATCAGAATTTAACAAGGTTTCCTGCAACAGTTTTAGAGGTCCTCGAACTGAATGTCCAAACACTAACTCGAACGGACTGAATCCAAGAGATTCCTGCACAGTTTCTCTAGTCGCGAAAAGAGCGAATGGAATACCGCGATCCCAGTCTTCAGTGTTCTCAAAACAGTATGTGCGGAGCATGGTTTTCAGAGTCTGATGATATCTTTCTAGGGCACCTTGGCTTTGCGGATGGTACGCAGTTGAAGTTGCATGTTGGATGCCTAGTTTCTTTAAGACCTGGTTAAACAGCTTTGATGTAAAGTTAGATCCTTGGTCTGACTGTATAGTCTTTGGAAGACCGTATCTTGAACAAAAGGCAATCAGTGCGTCAGATATCTTATCTGCGTTAATGGTGCGTAGCGGAATAGCTTCAGGATATCTCGTGGCAGTGCACATTATAGTGAATAAGTACTGGTGTCCTGTCTTTGTTTTAGGCAAAGGACCCACACAGTCTATTAGCAAGTGGCTAAATGGTTCTGCAAAGGCAGGTATTGGCTTTAGAGGTGCTACCGGTATAGTCTGGTTAGGTTTACCAACTATCTGGCATGTATTGCATGACTTGCAGTATTTTGTGACGTCACGATGTAGTCCAGGCCAATAGAAGTACGGAAGAATTCGACGGTAAGTCTTGTTCACTCCTAGATGACCAGCATATGGCGTGTCATGAGCCATGTGTAAGATGTCATTACGATATATGGCTGGTACCACAATCTGACTTCCTTCTCTGCAATTGTCATTATCACATTTCACATCTCTCCATTTTTGCATTAATATTCCCTCCTTCAGAAAAAATCCATTTCCTTTAATTTCTGCCTCCTGTTCAGTTATCACCTTTTTCTTCAGGTGTTTAATTCCTGAATCTCTATTCTGTTCTAATAGGAGTAATTGTCGAGGTGACAAATTACTTTCAGTAGTCTTGACTGAGGGACCACTCAAAATGTCAGCCAGGAAAGTTGCCTGTAGGTCAATTTCTGGTTCTATTTTTGACTTTGACATGGTTTCGACAGACTTTTGTTGTTGGGCCATACCTCTAGTGACGATGCATATAGGTTTGATAAAGCTCTCACTTTTATTAAGGCATTGTTTTTTCTTGGATATGGAATGCACCACATCTCCAGCAATATCATTTCCCAGTATTAAAGAAACGCCTTTAAACGGAAGTGATTTGTATACACCCACAACTACATTTCCAGTGAAGTACGCACTCTTCAGCTGTATTTGATGCAAAGGAACTTGTACATTTTTCCTTGATACACCTTGAATAGTAAGATCCTGTCCTGTATATGTCGATTGTGACGTAGGAACAGTATTCTCTAAAAGTAGTGAAACCTCAGCCCCTGTATCACGGAGTATTCTGATGTTCTTTTCACTAGTGACACCATTTATTATGGATGACACGGTACCTTCTTCAATGAATGGTAAACAATTGCTTGGTATCTCAGTATCGATGAGATCTGTATCCAAGTTATTTTTGTAAGAGGTATGTTTAGTACTCATGGTGGTTCTATCTGATATAGACTCCTTGGAGCTCAGATTAGAATTAGAATTATTGAAAACCATTGTCTCTATTTCAGGAACTATTTCTGGTTTCAAGTTTCCTAGATACGTGTGTTTTGTCAGGTTATCTGCATTAGCACTAGGTATCTCTGTTTGAGTTCTAGTATCCTTCTTTACATTTTCATGAGTTCTTTGTTTTGGCATTGCTACATACGATAAGACAACATTCTTTTTATTCGGGTTCCCATTCAATATCCAGCACTTTTCCTTAGTATGTCCAATTCGTTTACAATGGCTACAGGTTGGCTTGGAATTAGTTGGACCTTCATTGCTCTGCTGATGTCTCTTTGATTGATAGGATTCATTTGGATTCATGGTTTTCTTTTCTACCTTCATATCTCGATTCTGGAATTTAGATTTATCTACTGTTGCAAATTTATTGCTGGAATGGATAATAACATATTCGTCTGCCATTACTGCTGCTGTTTCTACTTGTTCTACACCTTTGTCTGCTAAATGTATTCTTACATCACCTCTGATGTTATTGTTAAAGTCTTCCATTAGCATAAGATTAGCTAATTTATCAAAGTCTTTGTTTACACCTTTGGATCGAATCCATCTTTCAAAATATTTCTTTTTCTGTCTTAGAAAATCAACATGGGATTGTTCCTGTTCTTTCTTAGACTCACGAAACATTTTTCTATATTTTTCAGGTGTTAGTGCATAACTTAGCAGTACTCTATTCTTGATCAGTTCATAATCATACAATTCCTCTTCAGTAAGACTTAATACAACATCAAGTGCCTTTCCTTTGTTCAGAGCTGAGCGTAGAAGTATAGCTTTCTTGCCCTCGGGAAATTGATAGTCTCTAGCGTTTCTCTCGAAAATCATGAAGAACTCTTCCACCGAATTATCTTCAAAAACTGGAATATGTTTCTTAAACTTATACAGTTCTGCATCTGCTTCAGAGCTTGCATTCGAATGATTTGACGTACGAGACCTTGCTATCTCAATTCTTTCTTGGCTTGCTATTTTCTCTCTTGCTATTTCTCTTTCCATCTCAATTCTCTTGTCTTCTCTTTCCAATTCTAATCTCTTGTTTTCTCTTTCCAATTCTATCTCCATCTTCCTCATCTCAAGTTTAAATTTCAATTCTTCACTTAAGTCACCAGTTGTATGCTTCACTCTTTGTGTTATAGGAAAAAGTAATTCATCATCTGATTCATCATTAATGTTATCATTAGCAGTAGTTTCTTCAATAATTAGTGTACCTTGTTTTCTTAAACACTCAGTTACCTCTTGAAGTAATTTTGTTTTTGATGGACTAGTTTCTGTGATAGAAATGCCCAATGATTTAGCCAATTCTTTTAATTGTATCATTGACATTTTATTAAGCTGTTCTGAGGTTAGATCAAATATCTCTGGATCCAATGTAAGATTATTTGTGGCCTCCATTTTATATATTATTAAAAGTTACTATAAATCTTGTTAATAATACAATAAAGAGTCCAACTTACTTTCTGTCCTTTGAATAATTCACTACACCACACAGTTCAGATTTGTCACAGCAAGGTTATAAAAATAATACTTTCTTAGAGTTACTTTGTTTGATAAGGTAATACACAGGATAATTTTCCAGGCTGAATAGTTAAGTTTTCCGATTCTCAAAAGCAATGTTCAATTCAATCACAATCTTTAGTATATTGTATATTGTTCATATTTTCCAACACAATCCATACAAGTTACGAGTATGTATTACGGCAGTTGTAAATAGTTTGTGTAAATAGTATAACGATTCTTGAAGTTGAAGTAAATCCTCTAAACGTTTGTTAGTAAATCACTGACGAGCAAAACCCATTTTATTACAAGGCAATTTATTCACCATAATAAATCATGGATGAGACCTTCTATTTATCACACAAGTATAATTATAATTTATAATGTTATTACGGCTAGAGCCCCCATTCAATTTATGAAAAATAATAGTTATAGTATTGTTATTGTTAGTGTGAGTATCCTTGAATTAGTGAAGATCTTATTATATCATTCTGAAGTTTATTTGTAGTTGTCTAGAGTATTCCTGGTTCTTATAATCCCCTGGCAATTCACATAGCGTAGTTTTAGAGTTTTCAGTTGATTTACTTCATGTATAATTATTTATGTGGCTCATATTATACAGCAAGAACCTCGATGTTGAGTGGTAGTGTAGATTATTAATATAGTTGAATAAATATTACACATACACACATGTATATAACTTTGAAATATTGACGTTAACCAAGTTGTGTAGAAAGCAACGATAAATTTGGTTTAATTTACAACATCAATCCAGTAGGAATCCAAATAATATTATATACACAATCAAGAAATACACATATTCCAATTAGTAATGAATATCCTCAATGAACATATTGCATTGTAGTTAATAGTAGAATAATAAGTTTTCCATAATACAACTCAAATAGAAATGATACTCAGAGCGGAGAATATTTGATGTTACTAGATCGAATGTACGCCAAGAACTAAACTAAAAGTGTCGAATCGCGTAGAAATATATTATGGGTCAATCGTTGGAAAATCCAGCCAGCCTAGTGACACGAGAATTTTAATCAAGCCTGCGTGCTGACTGCGTGATCAGATTGTTTTTTATTAAGAACAAGCAATAATGCTCTAACAAAATAAGGAGAGACCGGACGGCCTTGACACGCTGTAGGTGCGTGGGCAGTTCATGTTTTTATCGAGGTTAATAAAAAAACAATAATGCTCTCATTAGGTTAGGAAAAACCCGGGGGAAACCTTGAGCTGAGAAATATTTTATATCGTTTAAACGCAATTCGCTTAAATGATTTAGTTGGTTTATCAACATTACAATGTAGGGAATTTACGTTTCGTAACACTGACAGGATGTGAAATCAAGCTTTAGGTGTCGTTATCGATATGAACAAGACGCTGTTGGTGTTGTTGTGTTTTTTAACGAAATACCAAGCCGGGCCTAAGTAAAGAGATGACAATATGGCAGACACATATTTTCATGCTTTAGACATGCCTGTGTGTGTGTGTGCAAAATTCACAAAACTATAGATAGATTGATAAACAGATAGTCTTTTACAATATTTAGGTTATATTCAATGAACTGATAGAAGCTTACCATGACAACAGCATTCAATAAACTGAAAGAAGTTTACCATGACAACAGCATTCAATAAACTGAAAGAAGTTTACCATGACAACAGCATTCAATTAACTGAAAGAAGTTTACCATGACAACAGCATTCAATAAACTGAAAGAAGTTTACCATGACAACAGCTTTCAATAAACTGAAAGAAGTTTACCATGACAACAGCATTCAATAAACTGAAAGAAGTTTACCATGACAACAGCATTCAATAAACTGAAAGAAGTTTACCATGACAACAGCATTCAATAAACTGAAAGAAGTTTACCATGACAACAGCATTCAATAAACTGATAGAAGCTTACCATGACAACAGCATTCAATAAACTGAAAGAAGCTTACCATGACAACAGCATTCAATAAACTGAAAGAAGTTTACCATGACAACAGCATTCAATAAACTGAAAGAAGTTTACCATGACAACAGCATTCAATAAACTGAAAGAAGTTTACCATGACAACAGCATTCAATAAACTGAAAGAAGTTTACCATGACAACAGCATTCATTAAACTGAAAGAAGTTTACCATGACAACAGCATTCAATAAACTGAAAGAAGTTTACCATGACAACAGCATTCAATAAACTGATAGAAGCTTACCATGACAACAGCATTCAATAAACTGATAGAAGTTTACCATGACAACAGCATTCAATAAACTGATAGAAGTTTACCATGACAACAGCATTCAATAAACTGAAAGAAGTTTACCATGACAACAGCATTCATTAAACTGAAAGAAGTTTACCATGACAACAGCATTCAATAAACTGATAGAAGCTTACCATGACAACAGCATTCATTAAACTGATAGAAGCTTACCATGACAACAGCATTCAATAAACTTATAGAAGCTTACCATGACAACAGCATACATTAAACTGATAGAAGCTTACTTTGATAACAGCATTCATTAAACTGAAAGAAGTTTACTTTGATAACAGCATTCATTAAACTGAAAGAAGTTTACTACGATAACATAATTTTATAAACTGACATAATCTTACTATGATAACATAATTTTATAAACTGACAGAATCTTAATATGATAACATAATTTTATAAACTGACATAATTTTACTACGATAACATAATTTTATAAACTGACAGAATCTTACTATGATAACATAATTTTATAAACTGACAGAATCTTACTATGATAACATAATTTTATAAACTGACAGAATCTTACTATGATAACATAATTTTATAAACTGACAGAATCTTACTTTGATAACATAATTTTATAAACTGATATGACGAGAATGTATTTGACAGATGGTTAGGAAACCATTCCATGGGACCTGAATATATTCTATTGTAGACTTGGCTGTTTAGAATATCTACTCTAAAGCCCTAGTCAATAAAAGCGGTAACATCTCCTCAAATAATAATTGTATTACAATTCCGAATATTTGAATGCATTAATCTCATATCTTAAATTTAAAAAAAAAAAGACCGCATCGCTTACAAACCTGCAGTTAATTCCATTATAAATTCTAATGTGGAGAGTTTAATGAGTTTATTTTTTTAAGTTCCAATTATAAATATTGCAGACATCCATTACAAGAACTGTCCTATGTGTGTAGTGTATTGGTGTGTCTCGTAAATTTTTCTTATCTAGAAACAGATAAGACTATTATCATTGAGAGTTGCCTTCTCTTCATTTATTTATATCAATTTTTGACGATTGGATTTGAATCGCGATTTTTAATTGCAATCACTGACCTATTAAAAGAATAGTTAGGTTTGGTGCCTCCGTAATAAAACTCGGGTACTCGACTGAGAATTGCCGTAAGGACAGACACCCTTATAATATAACTTTTTTTTATCTTATGCATTACATACGCTCCTTCTATAAAGAAGATTATTGCGTCCTACTCCCATCTGTTGTTTGAGTTTATAGTCCTGCATTTGTATTAATGTTTTTATGATGTTTTATTGGTTTTACTGGTTTGTTCATGTAACCCATTCAATGCCCGAATGCCTCTCGGGAAGAAAAAGTACTTATATGTATTTGTTCTCGCTTAAGGGATAAGGGAAATGTTATATTAGCCTAAGGGAAATGAAAGCAATGGTTAGCCTATAGGCCTACTATTAAAACAATGAAAGGGGAGGGGGTAGTAATGGTGAAGTGAGCAGGTCAACATCACTATAGATTTCAAATGTAATCTAAACACAGTAGGCCACATTTTGTCACATTTCCTGCAACGAAGTCCCCAGCGTGCGTGAAATCATCAATAAAGCCATTCTCTTGTTGCGACCGACCCGTAGTCTTAAATTACCACTGAACAGCTTTCTGCACCCTCCGTGTTCATGCACCCCGTCTCTGTTTCTGCCTCTAACGGTGCACAGAGCAAATGAAGCCTAATGCACTTCGACTTCAACCTGATAGCCCCGCACCCCCCCCCCCCCCTTTTTCTTCTGTCGTTCCGTAAGTAACACTTTTCAAGGGGAAGTAACCATTAAAATGGATACAAGACAACCGCGGTAGTTTCCCTTTAATGTCGATTCGTTATTTATTTATTGTTCGGACGATGCGCGCGAAGTGTGCGGTTGTAGACACGGTGAGCAAAAGAGGAAATTACTTTAATTGACCACAGGAACGAGCGAGTTATCTGCCGCTGGTTTTCTACCGGTTTGACAATAATTGTGTAAGCAGCTAATCGAATTCGTGTTGTAGATATTTTGCTCTGTCTCGTGGGACACCGCCCTTATGTGTGCATCCATGTTGTAAAGCTTAATGCTTTGACCTATTTATGGGGCCTTTTAACAAATGCTTACTCACACTTGTATTTATATATCCAATAGATTTACAGACTTTCAGTGTTTGACTGATAAGCACGTAGAAATATATTTTTCAGTGATTGTTCGAAGCTATTTTCAAGTCATCGCAGAAACGAATTAATTTGCCGGTATCTGGCGTTTAGGTGCTGGATTTTGTTTAAAATTTTGGATGCTGAATTTGATAGTGAAAACCGTTTGAAAATCGGAGAAATAGTCTCTCAGAGATGTGTTTTTTTTACTATAGCTCCTGTCGGATAACTGATGTTTAGAAATTTCTGATTTACTATTTTGCTATTTCACATAAACAATAGGCTACTTAAGTCTGAAGCACAAGCTCTGCATTTTCACGTGTTCCGATTTGCAGTTTTAGGAACCTTTGTTACCTGTTATGTCCTGCCACTAGCCTGAAGATATGTCTTATATAAAGAAGATTATTGCGTCCTACTCTCATCCGTGGTCAGAGTCTAGTCTTGCACTTTTATTAGTTTTTTAAATGATGTTAATTTTGTAGATATTGGCGGGAACATTTTTGATAAGCGCTGCTTCTGGTGAGGTTGGAATGTGGAGAACTTTTTTGATAAGCGCCACTTGTGGTGAGGTTGGAATGTGGCTCATAACATCTTTGGGTTTCGTTTCTTCAATTATTACTTTGATCTGGTCTGACTTTCGGGATACATATTCTGTTTTTGTCTCTGCCTTTATCCTTGGCCAGGTAATCAGCTGTGTAGTTTACTTCGATTGAAAAAAATCCCAGGGATGTATTTAAGTACCAGTTCTTTAATTATTTCGCTTAATCTTTTTAGCTCTGTATTAAGTGAGTAGTTGAAAAGGGGGGGGGGCGTTTGTATTTTTTTTAGTGACTGTAGGACTTTTTTTTGGCATCGGTGAGGAAGATAATTATCCTGCTTAGGGTCGTAAAAAAACAACAACACAATTTTCAAAAGTTTTCTCGTTGAGTGGGAGTGGCTTGTCAGTATATACAAGTTTACTGCTGGGTCTATTGCTTTCTGCTATAATAATAATAATATAGTCTTAGAGGCTGGGCGTGGAAGAGGTTTTATCAAGTTATTCTCTATTTTAATCCACTCTTCAAGTATACAGGCTCATATACAGGCTTCTCCATGTTATCGCTACTTCTAATGACAATAATGGAATCAAAAAATATAACTACCAACAAGTAAACCGATTGCGCGAAGACAATAACAAATTGATTTTGCAGAAATCAAATTTTTACGTCACAATTTAGCATTTTATTTTATAGGCGCTTTATTTTACTATTAACTTTATTTGAGCACTGAGAACTTTTAGAAGGTTGTTCTATAAAATCATCTTATAACTAAGTTAGAAAAATAATATAAAAAAAAATAAACACATGTTCTTGAAGACAGTGTTGATAACTCATTATAAAAAAGTGACTTAGCACCTTTTGCAAGTGGACTACTCGACATTAAATATGTAGAATACCAATAAAACTACACTACTAGTCTAATTTAGAAATACATTCCAATAACAACCTGTT
This sequence comes from Anisus vortex, assembly GCA_949126835.1. Lineage (NCBI taxonomy): Eukaryota > Metazoa > Mollusca > Gastropoda > Planorbidae > Anisus > Anisus vortex. The sequence continues at coordinate 27,445,246 of OX421499.1, forward strand.
GCAAAGCTCAGATAAACATAAAGACAAAAACACTTTCCTTATTGCCTATGCGATAACAAATACATATGAGTACTCTTTCTTCCCGAGTTGCATTCTGGCATGGAATGGGTTGCCTGAACAGACCAGGAAAACCAGTAACTTAACCTCATTTGGCACATTAATAAAAATATAAGACTAGAATCGAACCACGGATGAGCGTAGGACCCAATAATCTTCTTTATAGAAGGAGCGTCTGTAATGTATAAAATAAGATAAGAGACGAGAGTGAATGCACCAGCTTATTGTGTGGCCAACAGTGTGCATATCTGCCTTTGCCATCCCCTACTCTGTTGCTAATTAAAACATGTAAAAAAAATATCCTAAAGTCCTATGTCAAAGAAAAAGCATAAAATTAGATAGAAGATAACTTCTTTAAAAATAATTTGATTTGGTTATTAACGTAAATTTGAAAGACGTCAGTTTGAAATACGTCAATATCCACTAACGTCTAACGTTAGAAAACAAAGATATGACAAATATTAAGTTTGGCGAAAAACACTTGGGCGAGCGTAATCAAACTGCCAATAAAAATCGCCAACATTTGATATCCGTCCAGTTTCCGATTTCGAAGGGAGTCTGTCATTTGTCAGAGATTAAAGAAGGCCGCTGGGAATTGAATCAATTTTGAACATGGGCTGTTTCTCCCCGAAACAATGCTGTCTTCCTACGGTAGGAAAAAGCCATGTAATGTAATCCCATGTAATTGATTACACGTAGCTTGTGATTAATGTAATACGAAGTCTAGGAGAAAATAAGATGAAAATTTAATACAATACGCAGGGATGGAGAATATTGGAAACAAAAAGGATACTTTGTTTTATGGCTTGCAGGGCCGTATGTATTTAAAGGGACCGAGTCGTCGGCCCTGGATCTTTTCAGAATTCAGTACCTGTTTCTAGCCCAAGTTCTGAACTTTCGCAATTTGATATCTTTAAAAATGTTTTCTACTTATTATTCTCCATTGTACTGAGGAGACCCCGCTAGGCGCGAGGAAAAAGTCCACAATTTAAGGGTTATTTTGAATGCTCAAAAGTGTGCATTAACTATTTATAATATTTTATAACGTACAAAATAAAAAAAGAGTTATAAATAGACGATGGGGTTTCATTTTAGGTATTTAGTCCAACCCTTCAGTGATGATTTGAAAGTCGGCACAGAGGGGACAGTGATGGAGGCTTGGTCCAGTTTGTTCCACAGTCTAATGGCTGACGCGAAAAAGAAAGAATATTTGTAAACGTCGGTGCGTGCGTGTTTAACACTCAGTTTGAGCTGATGACCACTGGTAGAGCGGGACAATTGTTGGATGTGACCTGTCTGTGTGGAACGTGGCAGCGCTATACAAATGCTATTATTATTATTATTATTATTATATTCATGATCTTGTACAACATGGTGACTTTGTCTACCGCTCTGCGATGTTGTAGGTGCTGAAGATGTAGTTGGGCCTCCAAAGCAGAGGCATTTGTTTTGAGGCCGTAATCCTGTAGGATACGACCTGCTGCAAGTTCTTCTATAGACATTAACTCAATTATTGCAACTTTCGTATGTAATTGACAAATGTTTTCGGTCTTATTAAAGTATGATCGTAAAATACAACAACACAAAATGTCCAATGTTTCGTCCTTGAGCAGGTTCATTGTAAGACCGACATTACCCAAAGTTTAGGCGCTATTTGTTTCGTAGCCCGGCTATCTTTAGACTTCTTATTCTTGACTCGCTAACATTCGTATTGCTTTTACTTGTCATTTTTAATGGGGCACGTTCGGCTGGCGTACCAAAGGTCCTGGGTTCGAATCCTGATGCAGGCGAGGATTTCCCGCCTGGTCTGGAGGGTGTCATTGGGTCTACCAAGCTCTGATAACCTTAGTCGGGTTAAGGTAAAGGCGGCTGTGCATAGTGCTGGCCACACAATCACCTAGTATGCAGTGGACACAGAAACAGATGAAAGCTGCTATTCGGTCCGAGGAGATACTTTACTTTACTTGTTAACATAATAAAATTGTGTAAGCGAAATATTATTTCTTTTAGTAAACTTTTGCCATGTAATGTTTCCTTCTTCTAGCGAATCGTTAGTTTTCTGGCCAGATATCGGGTCGCGACTCGACCATTTAGGAAGCTCTAGGCCAGGGGTCGGCTAACTTTTGCTAGTAGTGTGACAAGCTAAGATTTCTAAATCATTAAACGTGCCAACAGCCTAAACGTCAACCTGCTCAATTATACTTTTTTAAAATTACTAATAGGACAATTAATTCAACTCCGTAGCCAGAACAAGGCCAAAAGCAAAGGAGATTTATAGAGAAAATCATTAAAGCGTTTTATATTTAATACAAATAACGTGTTTGTGATTATCATCCTTTTACATTTGTATTTTTTAAAATTCAATATTTTCTGACTAAACTTACACATTTATGGTAATTATCCATTATTTTTGGGTAGTCAGGAAGAGGTTCTAACTCCTGTATATGTGTTTATCTCAGTTTTACTGAGAAGTCATGTATTGTATGGTGTTATTGGGTATATGAAGTAATCAATGTTAAGCGAAATAGATACGAAGTAATTATACAAACTCGGTATTTAATGTGATGTTTGAAAATATACATATACTTTTTTGGACATATAATATGTATATAATTTTAAATACTTTTTATAGTATGATCATTTCAAAAATAAATAAATTGTAAGCCAGTTATTCTCTTATAAAAGAACAAAAGAAACATATTAGAAATATTAGCGCATTTAAAACGGGTTTATTATCTCCCTTTAATAATAATAAAAAAAAAATTCCACATTTGATTCAATAGTGATGCCAAACAAGTTATGTTTTGTAATATAACAAATATTACTGACTAATTGTTTTTTCTTTAAATACGTCCCACATTATGGTATTCACTACAAGATTTAATTATTAGAGGATTACAATAATGTACGTTAAACAGTTGTAAATAAACATTTACTGCATTAATTGTTTGCCCATTAAAGGAGTTTATCTTTTCAACATTAATAATTACAGAAATTACGGTAAATAATACTAGATTATATATACTCTCTGTCTTTCCCTCTCTCTATTAAATAGGTCTCTTATATTTATTAAATTAATAATACACATAAATATGTTTTAGAATTACTTACATTTATATTTAATTAAAGAAGATGAGCATAAAAGCTCTTTTAAATGTAATTAGTCTGTTTCAATTAATGAGCGCATTGTCATTGAATTGGATTGAATAATCATCATCAGTCCCAAGTCCCATGACCGTTGATGTCGTAGGGGGGAGCGAATGGACACTTCAGCAGTCAACTTTCTCCACTTTTGTTATCTTGCACGGTTGTCAATAGTTGAGTCAACTGCAACCCTGTCCAATCCTTGACATTGTCGAACCAGCATCTCCGCTGACGGCCTCTCCTACGCCTACCTTCGCTAATTATATAATGTCAGATACATATTTAGTCATTTCTGATTGGTCAAGTGTAGGTGACCACTTTGTATGCTTAAAACAGCTTTCATGTGCGATTAATTAAGTTCACAAGTGTAAGTTGAGTCCATGAATTTGAAAGTCTTGCCTTTGTTTAGAAAACTCCGCGTAGAGTGCTTCGATGTACTTCTGAAAAAGCCCAACTATCTATCTTAATATTTGCCCTAATATAGAGCTGTACAGGTAAGCAAATATTTTGAAATTATTTCACGGCAAGAAATGTCCAGTTTTAATGCAAATCCATTCCAGTGGTCCTTGTAAATACAAGTTCAACTCACTTAAATGTGTCGCTATGTCATTCAGAAACATACATTTCAACAGTCAGTTTTCCTCATTCAGAACCGGAAAATGTTGTTATTTTTTCATCTATAAAATACACTCTTGGAGGTCTCTCGCGTGCCATTGAAAATTGCACTTCTTGCCAAGTTTGGCACGCGTGCCTTAGGTTGTTGACCACTGCTCTAGGCTAAACTTTTACCTGATTGCAAGTTTTGCATGGCTGAAATGAAAGTAAAAGAATAAATTGGGTTTTTAATTTCAGCAGCAAAATCTTCAATTCTCTTGAGTGGCAAATTATCTAGACATTATGTCTAGGCGTATTTATAATACGTAGATCGTAATGAATCATAGAGTCTCGTTGGAGCGTTTTAAAATAAAGATTTAAATGTTTGTGCTTGTATTTGTAATTTGTTCTTCTTGTTTATTTTGCGTTTCATAGAAAATCACAAACTGTATTTATTAAACTTCTAAATCTTATGAGGGCTTAATGTACAACGTTTTTACAAATTGATAAAATTATCTTTGGTGTTTTTATAGAAGAAAATAAAGTTAGCTGACAGATCTGAATCTCAGCTTTGAACTTGTGAGTCTTATCTGAACAGGGTTCCGGATGCTTGGAACAATCCTGATTACTGGTTAATCTGTTCTAGGGCAGTTGAATGTACAAGCCTTAGGTGAAAGGAAATGTGTTTTATTTTTAAAGTATTTAATGTAAATTAATTTATCTTGTTAAAATCTTGAAATTAATGACAGATGACTGAATTTGTATGAATAATAATTGAAAAATAGCATTATTTATCTACCTTCTATCTATATATTTCTGTCTGTCGTTCAGTCTGTTTGACAGTCTATCGGCCTTTCTATATATTTATCTATCTATCTATCTATCTATATCTATCTATATATCTATCTATCTCTCTCTCTCTATATATATATATATATATATATATATATATATATATATATACATTTATGTTTCTATTTATCTATTTATCTATCTATCTTTCTATCTATTTATTTATCTATTTATATATGTATGCACCTCTCTGTCTATTTGTCTATTGATCTACCTCTCTATATATTTAGCTATCTATCCATCTCTTTATCTCTGTATCTATATGTATCTATTTATTTATCAATCTCTATCGCTCTGTAGAGATTTCGATCTATCTATTATTCCGCATGTCACACTGTTAGGCACCATTGTATACACATTTCTATTGACAAGGATGTCTATCTGCTATATTCTTTCAGTGTATCAAGTTTATTTTATTGAGATCTCACTCTCACCCTCTCTTTATCGCTATCTCTTTCTCCCTATGTCTCTCTCCCACTTTCTCTCTCTGTGTCTCTTTCTAATTCTCTCTATTTCTCTTTCTCTCACTCTATCTCTCACTCTCTCTCACTCTCTCTCACTCTCTCTCACTCTCTCTCACTCTCTCTCACTCTCTCTCTCACTCTCTTTATCGCTATCTCTCTCTCTATGTCTCTCTCCCACTCTCTCTCTCTGTGTCTCTTTCTCATTCTCTCTATTTCTCTGTCTCTCACTCTCTCCCTGTGTCTCTCTCTCACTCTCTCTCTCACTCTCTCTCTCTGTCTCTCTCTCACTCTCTCTCTCACTCTCTCTGTCTCAGTCTCTATTTCTCTGTCTCTGTCTGTCTCTCTCACTCTTTCCCTGTCTCTATCTCTAGCACTTCCATTTGCTATTCTATCCATTCAACACTATTCCTGTACTAATTATTCGTTTCTTTTCTCTCTATATATATGACTACATAACAAATACTTAAAAGTCCAAACTCACTTAATCGGCCATCTTGTATAGTTTACGTTTCTCTTCTTATGGAATTTATGACCCAAAATTAGTTTGATAAAAACTATGGAAACGAACAAAAATATGTGTCATTTTCTTGAGTTTAAACATAAGCAATGTTATTATGTAAGGAAGATGTCTCCAACGCATACTAAAGATTAAATTGGAAGACCACATCTCCAACAGTGAAGTTCGCAAGAGAACGGTATTAAACTTCATCATCGAAGAAATCAAGAACTGAAGATGGAAATGGCTGGGTCACATCCTCCGCATGGACAAAAAGAGACTGCCAAGTAGTGCATTGAAATAGACGACACCAGGAAACAGGCGAAAGGGAAGACCCATGGGAACGTGGAGGAGGACAATGGACGAGGAAGCAAAGGCCACCAACAAAACACGGCATGTGAATCAGATGGCTCGCCCAGGATAGGGAGGCCTGGCGGAACTTTGTTGCTGCCTTATGCTCCACGGGGAGCGATACAGAATAAGAAGAAGAATGTTATTATCTGATAGATCGCGTATAACGTTCCTTAAATAGAGTTCATCAGTTGACCAGTACATAAAAAATGTATGAAAACGAAACTGTCTCAATTTTAAAGTTTACTTCAACAACAAAAAAACAGACTATAAAAGCAGACATCGT
>OX421499.1:27456489-27683989 GCA_949126835.1 Anisus vortex
ATGGGTTCAAATAAACTTTTACAATTCCGTCCTACCCCTTTAGCATAGTTCCTTATTTTAAAACTTTTATGATTTTCTTGTTAATAAAATTTGTGTCTATAGTCTACACTTGTAGACTCTACACTGTGCCAGCACTTATAAAAAGCCTCTAAGCTTGCTGATTTCAAATGAGAATTTGATGTTGGAAAGAAAAATTCTTCCATAATATAAAAACTGTCGATGACTTTTCTGTCCGTAAACCACTTTAAAAAAAATTATGCTACTAGAAAAAAAAACTTGAATGCTGAAAAAAAAACTATTTCTTTATTGATCGACTCGGCGGCTGTCCAGAAAGTCTGAAAAAGCTTTGTTCTTTGAATATTTTCAGTGCGTTACTTCACCATATGTCTAATGACCGGGGATATTTTAGTTGTTGTCGAGAATAAAAAAAAAAGTCTTTTGATAAAGTTAAATAGCACTAGAGCTCAAGGCACTTTTTGACACAGTACTTGTAAATTTAAGTATATTAGATTATATAATCGTCAGATTGACATAAGTAATGTTCCTCTCAGAATTTCAGTTCATGGTCTGCTGGTTCCTACTTGGGGAACTAAATCTGTTATTAAGTTGAAACTATGTCGTCAAGGGCTGGTGATACACGAGAACATCATGGCTATTAAATTAATTGAAGCTTTAAAAAAAACGGGTCAATGCCGTAAAATTGTAATGAACTTGAAATACAATCATTAAATCAAAGACTTTATACATGTAAGGAGGCGTTGGTATTTTAAAAATATTCTCTTGTTTGATTTCCTATATCAATTATGAAGTCTGTTCTTTCTCAATCTATGGGACGTGCACTGTTTGGTTTTAGATAATAAATAATATATCGAATGCTTAACTTCACAGAAATTTGAGCAATGTGTAGGTATCTGTTTATTTGTGTGTATGTGTGAGTTTTGTAAGTGTATTATTAAGCTTAAAGCACATCTTTGAATACATGTTGCAGAAACAATGACAAAAAAATATTTAAAAAATGTCACTATAATTTTCACCGAGATCGTTGAATAGAAAAAAAAATACAATTACATTGAGTGAAACATAATGTTCTTTGTGTTTTGGTGAATATAGTACAATATTCAAGAGATGACAAAATAGTTCTATAATACTGGCATACCATTGTACATACACTGCGACTACTGCGTCATATAAAACACATATTGTAAAACATTGGCTAACATTTTTTAGCAAGATTATATTTATATAGTTGTCTTGTCTTTAAATACAATAAATTTTAGCAAGATTATTTATATATATTATATTCTATCTTGTTTTGTAATAAAATATGTTTTAACAAGATTATAATAATTATATAGTTGTCTTGTTTTTAAATACAATTTTTTAGCAAAGTTAAAAATTAGCAAATATAAAAAAAATACACAGCAAGGTGCTTGCCTTTATTGTGTATAATTACTGAAGACTAAAACATACCATCTATGACTCATTGTGGGGATTCAAGCAATTAATATACAATGGAATGAACATCTCTCAGTAAGGGAAAAGCCACACACAAAAAAAAAGTTGAACAGAGCGGAATGCAAAAATAAGGAACAAACTAACAAAAACATTTTTTGGCTAAAATTGTAGCTTTCTGGGCTGGGGGTTTTGCCTGCTCCGATGGCTGCTTTTACTTTATCAAGGGATTTAAGCAAAGTCTATAAAGTATGAATCTGCTTTGGATAAAGGGAGCTAAAAACACTCTTTCAAAGAGAGACATCTTCTGCTAGAGAGTTAATGAAACTCTTTTACACAAAGACATCTGATGGTGGCAGGTCAACAGTTAGCTCCTCCTGGTCAATCGTGTAGCTGCCAGACGTTGTGGTAGTGTTGCTGTCCTCTTGTCCTTCGGCGCTCTCGTTGAGTATGTCATGGATCGACCTCGACGCGGCGGAGAAGGTGTTATCGTGGGCGTTGAAGGGCCTCGTCCTGTTCGAGGCTGGCAGGGTGCTCTGGGAATGAGGGTCGTGAGTGCCGCCGTTTTTGTACAGCTGCGGGCAGCTGGCCTGCTTGAAGGAATGCGGGCTCGGGCTGGTTGACTGAAGGTAGCTGGGCGACGGCGGGTACTTGAACTGGCTGTGGTCGGAGCGCAGGGTCGTGTCCGCGCTCCTAGGAATGAGGGGCCGGCTGCTGGTGGTGTACAGCATGCTCGGGGAAACAGGGCTTGGTGACGGGGTCAGGCCTGTCTCCTGCATGGGCGTGTTATACGAAGGGGAGGTTTGACCTTTGGGGCCTGTGCCAGGGGGCTCAGAGCACAGCCTGGAATCACGGCCTTTGGACGCAGGGTTGACGAGCCTGTCGGTCGATTTCTTGAAGCCATTGGTGTGGTTAAAGGACTTGTGATTGGTCGAGCCGTTCGATACGTATCCATCATCAATACATTTCTTCAGGGTCGTTTCTTTATACCGGTCCTTTTCGGTTCCGGACTCGGAGAAGTAGGTCCGGCATCCCGGAGCGTCTTTGTCATGGTTTTTAAATTTGTCTCCGGGTTTGGCGGAGTAATAGTTAACCTGTCTAGGGGAGGTCGGGTTGCCTCCGTAATCTTTTCGGCTCCCGTAGGTGCCGGAGGAGCCGCCCCCACCGTTTCCGTTCACCGCCGCTCCGTTGGTGGCAGCGGGGCCCTCCGACGTGGACTGGAACGTCATCAGAAACGGCGGGCGATCGAAACCGGAACCGGAAGGTGGTCTCGGATAGTTGCCTTGACCTTTGGAGCCGCCGCCACGTAGGATGCTGTGACTGGGCGAGATGAGACATCCGGAGTCGTCTGCAATGAGAAGAAATGGGCAGATAATTAGGGGTAAGTCTTCGAAGAAAATTGGGGAGAAATTACTTAAAATACTGGAAGGAGAATAAATGAGGCATCTTTACCGAACCCTCTCCCCCCTTCTTCAGGACTGTCATTCATTCTCGTGTCCCGGCAATAAAATATTCTCTTTTCGTCTACCTCGGTGAAGAATTCTTAAGATAAAGGGACTTAATCACAAATTGTAACAGACGAGACAGAACTGGGTTAGAGTTACCGAACATCTTGTTCTAAAACCATCAATTTTAAAACCACAAAAAGTAGGAAAACGGGGGATAAGATGTAGAAAGAAAACGAAAGAAGATATAATAAAAAAAAAGGAAAGAAAATTGACCTCACAATGGTCAGCTTTGTGTCTGTACCGGAGAAAGGCAATTACTGTCTAACCAAGGGAGGAAACCCGAGGTCTGTATGAGCGCTAATAGAATTGTAGCTCTACGCAAACCCATTTCGTCACTAAAACTTGATTTCCTCCCCTTGAATTCAAGCCTAACAAACACTATTGAAGTTTTCTTAAATCGTTTTTCTTTTTTTTTTTTTTCTCTATCTCGTTCTATTCACTTTATTCCTTCAATGCTTTTAAAAGTTCCATGGCCTAAGTATTTGTGTTGTACGTTTATAAGGAATCATACCGTCGACTTGTCCAGTGGGACTGTCCCGATGAATTAATTATAATTGGTTTTTATTTATTGACCAGCTAGGGGGAGGGGATGGGGTGGTACGGGGCGATGACCCGAAAGCCCCTTCTATTGATGAAAAGTGGGAGTTATAGTTTATAGTTAATCAAACATATTCTAGTTTTTCTTTAATCTACCAGTCCAGGGATCGGCAACCTACGAAACGCGTGCCAGACTTGGCGGCACGCAGGGCGATTCTCAATGGCACGAGGAAGACCCACAAAAAAGGCGAATCAAGTCTCTTCTACAAGAAATTGAATACTGAGCATGATGACGTTAATGAATGGATTAAAAATCTTACTTCGGCATGCTGTTATTAAAAGTTTGCTTATTCCCGTACTAGTCAGTGGGGTTGGGGTGTAGTGGGGAATGAGGACATTGGCGCGTCGTGACTGTGGTGATCTTCGGATAATAGGAAACCAATTTGCAATACGGACGTATTTAACGCATTTAAAAAATTCTTTTTTTCGAAAACTTCACCATGGTTTGTTTTTGCCGAGGTTCACGTGAAAAATTTAGAAGCACTGATTAATACCTGACACTTTGAAAAGGGGGTGGGGGTTGAGTAAAGTCAAACAATGTTTTTTTGTTATTTAATTATATTTTTTTTGGAGAGAAGATCAATAGGGCCAAACGCTTTAAGGGCGTGCGCCAGTCAGCCCACGGGTCAAAACACGGCTTACCCACACCTTTTACTGTGGCCCCCGCACAGAAATTCTAAGTTTAAAAAAATGTATTGTACCAATAGTTCAAAAATGTTATCATAATGACTGGCCCTTCTAGTTTTAAGGCCAAATAGTCAAAATTGTTGCACACCCGTGTTTTTTTTTTTCCAATTTTTTTTATTTAAATTTGACTTTTTTCCGATAGATGGCGCATGAGTGACGTATGTTGTAATACAACAATAGGTCTAACGACATAAAATACTGTACAGCAGACGTAGGTTTTAAACCCAAATTAAGATCAATAGTGTGCAAAAAAAGACTTTACAAATTTATTAAATTGTATAGATCTAGTTGAAAATAAAGTGAACAATAGTATAACCATTGGGCTTTGAGTATTTTTATGACCTTTGGGCTTTGTACAATATGACCTTTGGGGTTTGTACAATGCGACCCTAGGGCTTTGTACAATGAGACCTTTGGGTTTTGTACAAGTCTTTCTTTTTAACGATCTATTTAGAGATCACACATAATATAACATTGTAATTTTTTTCTTTTATACTATACATCTACTTAATACCGTATTCAAACTTTTAAAATAATGAACACTTTTTCGCTTGATATTTTCAATGTGCATTTCACACTTTCGCGCCGAAATCAAACATACAGCCATGACGATTGCTCCAAAAAAAAAATTCAGTAATCGAATCCGTCACCCCCTTCGGCAAAGTATTTACAGTCGGATCTCACCCTGTGTTCAGGTGAGATATTCGATTATTAATATATTTCTTTTTTTCATGTCTCATTTTTTTTTCTCCCTCCGTTTCATGGCATTACAGTAGAGTTGCTAAGCAAATGACACGAACCGATTCCGTCGTCTGCAATAATAGTCGTCTGTTCGGCTCTTGTACGTTTTGAGGTTTTTGTTAAAAGACAGATGGCGATCGATAAGTAGCTATTTTTTTTTTTGTTGTTGGCGGGAAGAAAAAAGATAACAGTAGATCAATAAACATTGTAACAATTTTACTTCTGTTCGACCGTGTTCTCTCTCTCTCCCTCCCCCCCCCCCCCCCCCCACATCCATAACCATGTTTTTGTCAGTAACGTCAATCAATGTACCAGCACCTGACAGAAAAAACAGTGCTACTTAGAGACTAGTAGAGACACCAGCGGTTGGGGTTTAATTACACATCTGCAGACTTCTCGGTTGTCGTCTGCTAAGCATTTCCGCGAAGCAAACCATTGCGAACAACCTAATAAAGCAGAAGAGTACAATCCTACAAAAATATATTTAAAAAAAATAATTTTATCTGATTTTAAATGTTACAGACGCTTCTTCTTTACAAAATATTATTGCGTCCTACGATTTATATTATCCGTGTTTTGAGTCGATGATGATGATGATGAGGATGATTTATATAGCGCGCCTATCCATGCTATGTTAGCATGCTCAGTGCGCTCTGGTTCAACGTTTCAGTTGTGAATGTGCTATAAAAACAAAACAAAAAACTATAAGCTTAGTTGAAGAGGAAGGTCTTTAAACTTCTCTTGAATGACTTTTTTTTTTTCAGAATCCCTCAATGTCTGAGGCAATTTATTCCATAAATATGGCGCTGCTGACTCGAAAGAGCGTACACCAAATGACTTCTTTTTATGTCCATCCACACTGGGAACTTTGAGTAGTGACTGTGATGAAGAGCGCAGCCCCTTAGTGGACACATGCTTGGGAACAAGTTCTTGAAGATAGTGAGGGGCAGTGCCTTCCATACAGCTATAGGCAAGTGACAGCATTTTATGGTCAATGCGCTTGGTCACAGGGAGCCAGTGGAGATCTTTAAGAACTGGGGTTATGTGGTCCGACTTCTTAATCCCTGATACAATGCGTGCCGCAGTGTTTTGTACTTTCTGGAGTCTCTGAAGCTGGTTCTGGGGCAGACCCCACAGACAGCTATTACAGTAGTCCAGCCTCGATTGAATTAGAGAGACTGCTACGGCATTAGCTGTTCTCTTATTAAGTTGAGGACGCAGCTGACCCAGGGCGCGTAGATGAAAGAAACAAGCCCTTACCACAGTACCAATGTGCGGAACCATTGTGAGCTTATTGTCAATAAAAAAACCAAGGTCTCTAACAGTGGACAAGGGGATATCCGAGACACCAACTTTGATTGATTCAATATCAACCTTTCTAAGACTGGTGTCAGAACCACACAGAATTGCCTCTGTCTTTTCATCATTTAATTTGAGTCTGTTTGCTGCCATCCATGATTTTACTAGTATTGCATTCTGATATGGGTAGGCCTATTAAATAATTTTAAATTGGTTGATGTTCCTGGTGGTTCAGGTAACCCATTATATGTCCGGGTGCCACTCAAGAAGAAAGAGAACTTGTATTTATTTGTTCTTGCATAGGGAATACGAAAATTATGTTTTCCCTATGCTTTGTTTTAATATTATTACACTATTTCGGGAGAAATATTAATGGGATTGATGCAATGGTTAATTTGTTTCCGTCAAACTGTTTTAACTTTGTTTATCAGATGTTAAAGATTTTTATATTGGCCTATTTTTTTTTAAAAGTGCATTTGGTCATAAAGACAGAAGAATAAGCACATTTGTTTCAATTAGTAAAACAAGAATACAAAAAATCAGGTTTAGATTAAATTAAAAACAAACGACGAAAGTTGATATTACAAACTTTTTGGTCCTAGTTCAAAGTCCAAATGAGACCAGCACAAAACCCAGGAGCCCATTTGTTAGTCTACTATTATGATCGGGGCCGCATATCAAAATTTAATGCAGTTCGGTGGACAACCTTCAGAATCTACCGAGAGCGTTTACAAATACTTTGAAGCTGAGACTTCGGGAAATACCAAATGGACGCTTTCTCCATAGAACTGGCACTTATTACTTTGCCACTGACACAAAAACTTAAACCAAGAACGCAATGATCACAATGTTGCCATATGTTACCATCGGTTTGAGAACTGCTGCAAAAAGATCGGCATAGACAGAAATGTAAAAATTCAATGGAGATAACTAAAAAAAAAACTGACAGACCTAATCATGTTTAGTCTGTGACAATATGACATTTGTCTCGGTAACAATGGGGAAGAAACTTGTCTGGTGTCGTTCATGTAATTAGGTTTTTAATTTGTTGGAAAGGCGTACGCTAAGTATATATATATATATATATATATATATATATGGGAACACATGATCACATACACATTCCGGCATTAACACAGAACATACTCCACACAGTACTATGACCTTATAGAAAAATCAACAACAAGCCATAGTATAACAAAGGTCTACGACCTCGGTGAGATTCACCCAGCTCTTTCTGAATTTAATTTAAATTTAAAGAGATGTTAAGCCAGTGAAACAAAAGTCCATGATCTTGAACTTCTCACTGAATGGACGCCTCCAGTTCATTGATTTCTTTTTAGCATCACACAATAATGTTTATATCGACTAGAGTCTTGGTTTTAATTCGTTAATGGCTGATTAGATAAAAGCAGACACGACTTTCTTCGGAGTATTTTTAAAATATAACTAATTGTAAATGGAAGAAATCTAAAAATGGCTGATTAGTTTCAGGAGGCTGCGTTGACTTTATGAATAGTGAAAGTCAAAGGCGCTTTCTTTTTGTGTACTTTAAATCAGGGGTCGGCAACCTACGGCACGCGGCACGCCGATGGATTTTTAATGACACGCAAAAGTGGTCTTAAAAGTATATTCAAGTCTCTTCTACAAGAAATTTAGTGCTACAGCAGGATGACTTTTAGGCTGTTGGCACGCTGAATGAATTAGAAATCATACTTCGCCACACTGTTATGAAAAGGTTGCCGACCCCTGCTTTAAATTATTACCGACATACTGACGCTTCTACTGACTAACTGACTGACTTATTCTTCTAATGATCAATTTAATGACACACATCGAGTCACTCACTGACACTGACTCGCGTACTTGACTCGTCCATTGATCATCCACAGTCATCCACAGTATGGCGTTATGCCTCAAAAACCAAAACCTTCTCCAACTTCACTTTCTGGCCTAATGACGGACTCAACGGAGTCATTCAGCCGACTGATCTGCCGACAAGACTCTTTTAATGACTGTTTCGCTCACTGACTCCCTTTAATCACTAACTCAATCAAACATTGAATCAATCACTTTTTTCACTCAGTCATCTCTATATACACAGCGGAAATCATATAATAGCAAAATTATCATTTCGGTTTTTACTCCAGAAACAGTATAGTTTACAAATTTATTCATGCCATTGTTATTTCTTTCTTTATATTTAAACCTTCTCTTCAATATATAACTGTCATCTCCTCCTTTTCGCTTTCCTTCTCTTCATCCACCTAAGTATTCTATTTAGGCTTCATTTAATTTCTTCTCCGTTTTCTTTTGTATTTGTATTTCTCTCACACTTATGCGTTTTTTCTTTCTTGTCTTCTTTCTGTTTTGTTTCTTTAATAATAACTTTGTTAATAGTCTTATTTGTTATGTTCCTCTTTCTCCCTCCCTCTCTTTCTCCCTCCATCTTTTTCTCCACCCAACTTTCTCTCCCCCCAACCCCAATGTCTTTGTCTTTCTTATTAAATTGACCAAAGACATAGTGCCCTTTAATAACCCTTTTTTGGTCCTTCCCATATGCTTTGACAACATGGACAAAAAACAACAACAAAACAAACAAACAAAAACAACAAGCGTAGCGTTAAAAGTGTGGTGGGGGGGGGGAGGGTATGTGGTCGGTGGGAAGGGGCGTGGGGCGATGATGAAGAGGGAAAAGAAAATGATGTTCAAGAAAATTGCAGCTGTCCAATTTACTACTACAAGGCAAATTACCAACATTACCATTCCGTCATTTGGACTAGCTGGATTTCCCCGCCCCTCCTCACGGCCCCCACCCACGCCCTATTCACGTTCAACGCCCCCTCTCTACCCCCACATCTTCCTTGATTATTTCACCACCACCAGTACCATTAAAACAGTTATATCCTTTGAGGCAAGTTTCTTTTTTTATTTCTTCCAAATATTACCTCCCCTTGTCAACGTGTCCATACTTTCACAATCAAGGCCTCTTTCATCATAATATATCTTTTTATCCAAAGTCTGCCATACCCCTTAACAACACTTTCACCCACCTAGTTACGACCGGCAGACTAGATTAAAATTATCTTCTTTAATATGTTTTCCCGGGGACATTTTGTCTTGACTAGATTTCCCCCCTGACACTTTTTGAATCAAACGATAATTCCTCAGTTCCCGCGGCTTCCAGATACATTTACAAAAATATATAATCATGATAGATGGCGCCAAAACGAGAAGGAGTTGTGTGTGTGGGGGGGTGGGGGGGGATCGATTGAATACGTGAGGAGATAAATAGACAAAAGATTGTTGGTGTTTTAACATATGGTGGCGAGTTAACAGAAAACAATAACGCGCTTGGGTCATCAAGATTGTATTACATGGCATTGATAAATTTATGCCAGACAAGCGTCAGATGGAAACACGCAGAAACGGTTATTTGGAATGAATTGCAACCGTTGGCTAGGTAGAGTATAGAATATTATAGCAGAGCAACGTATTGTATACAATGGCGTCATGTGGTATAGTATAAAGTGGGATAAAATGGTTTAGTATAAAATAGCATAACAAAGCATGTTATAGTAAAGTATAATATAGTATAGCATATTAGCAAAGGATATTAGAGCAATGTATTTTATTAAATAGCAGAGTGTAGTATAATAAATGATTGCTTAGTATGTTATAGAAAGAGTACATAATATAGTATGGTATAGTGTAGTTTAGCAAGGTATGGTTTAGTATAAGTAAGGTTATATATAGTGTAGTTTTGTATTGTTTAACGTAATCCTTAACATCTCTCGCTATTTAGTCTATCAAATAAATTCATTCATTAATCTATTTAGTTATCTAAAAATCAACATATCAACCTATTTATCAAACTCCACCGCTATCCATCTATCTTTCTATGCTTTTATTTATCCCTCAGTCCTTGTCAGCCAATCAATTATCCTCTACTATTTTAGGGAGTTATCATTACTTATCCCACGCCCCTCAAAACACGTGACTGTTGATGGCAAGTAAATAATAAACAACACAACAACTTTAAACATCGATTTGACAAAACCATAATTAGTAGTATTTTACACAAGACACAACGTATGCATGTTTTATCATTTTTTTATGTTGACTCATGTATCGTCTTGTGCGCAGTGGTTGTTCCCATTGAACAGAACATGAAGCTGTCGTGCTCGACTGTCTGCGACAATAATAGCATCCTTGTCAAGGCTGAAGATGCCGAGGGCAGAATTGCACGAGTACGGCATGTCTGTTGGTATGTGTGCCGTTTTATGTGAGTCGTACGTGTTTGCACGTGCATTTGTGTACTCGGTGTGTGTTATTGTGTGTGTGTGTGTGTGTGTGTGAGGGAGGTGTCTAAAGGTGTGTGAGGAGTATGTTAGTGTGAGTCGTGTACTTGTGTGTTTGTGTATTAAAGTTTTTTAAGTAAAGATTAGTTTTAATTTATGTAGAGAAAATAAAAAATAACTCGTTTCAAATTGTGAGTTTTTTATTTATTTTTTATGTAAAACTTTCACACAAATTTTCAATTGGCAACTTGAGAGCTGATTAAAGTTTACTTGTTATTTTTTATTCTTTATTTATTCTTTTCTTACCGATGCACGCTTGAATAAACTAAGAAACAATCACGAAGAGATGTTGTTTTTGTTTTCCTATGTATTTAATTGTTGTTAGCATAATTAACCCTAGGGAGACCGTCTCACGATATGAAATTATTTGACTCGGAAAACAAAATAGGAAATTACAGTTTTGATGGGATTGTTTGCTGTTTCTACAGTTTAAAATGATAGAGTTGGCGATAGAAGAAAACTAGTCACGAAGATGTAATAGTCTTTCCCTGGGGGTTAAATGTTGGCGTTTACGGAGGAGGGAGTGGGGGGCTGTTTTAGGAAATGTGTGTGGGGCGGGATGCATCTATTTAAGATAGGGAAGAGGAGGGAATGTACAAATGAATTATATAGATATGCCAATATCTCCCATTACAGGGAAGGGGTGCGCAGCCGGCCGGACGCCACATTAAGGTCTAAGACTATTGCAAACATCAGGATCGGAATAAAGGGGCAAACATTTCAAAATGCCATTTCTGCATTGTTGGGGAGCAAGATGACGTTTGAGGGAGGGGAGGGCTCTGAGTACTTTACACAAGAATACTAAACCCGAAAAAAAAATGATGACGAGGAGAGGCTTGGATTGCAGGGAGGGGGATGGAGGGGATTGAGTGATAAGAGTGACGTTGAAATTACGAGGAGGGCTATTACTCCTCACTAGAAGGCTAGCTATAGAGTTACTGCCCTTATAGTATTGAGTGGGACTTTTGTTTTGTTAATGTGTGTGAGCAAAATTATTCGAGGTCACGCAAAGCATTAGACTAATACAATAGAATTTAATAGCAACACAGCAAACAGACAAACAAAAAAATTACTCGATGCAAATGATAGTGAATAATTTGTTAATGTCTAGTCCACATAGTGTCTGTTTCAGATTAGTTCATTAGTATGTAGTTCACAGCTCCCTGAAGTAATACGCCATTAATGACTGTTGAGAGTGGGGGGGGGGGGAGTAATATTCACTTGATTGTGTTGTTAAGAAAGTCGTTTTTGCAATGACTAATCGAAACGCAACGTTTTTAATTCATGGTTTTAGCGACGTTGTATCTGCAATCACTTAATTGAGGACTAATCGAAATCGGAGCCCGGAAATTGAAAACATATTGATATAATCTCTTATCCATGGCGTCATTTGTCTTACATCCACTAAACTAAGGACTAATTCATACAGCATTTCGCCATTGCTTTGGATCCATTAAACTAGAGACTAATTCATATAGCATTTAGCCATTGCTTTGGATCCATTAAACTATAGACTAATAACATAATTCATATAGCATTTAGCGTTTGCACCCATTAAACTATAGACTAATTCATATAGCAATTAGTCTTTGCTTAAGGTCCATTAAACTAAGCGCTAATTTATATTGCATTTAGCCAATGCTTTGGACCCATTAAACTAAGGACTAATTCATATAGCATTTAGCCATTGCTTTGGACCCATTAAACAATAGACTAATTCATATAGCATTTAGCCTTTGCACCCATTAAACTATAGACTAATTCTTATAGCAATTAGTCTTTGCTTTGGGCCCATGAAACTAAGCGCAAATTTATATTGTATTTAGCCATTGCTTTGGACCCATTAAACTAAGGACTAATTCATATAGCATTCAACCATTGCTTTGGACCCATTAAACTAATTCATATAGCATTTAGTCTTTGCTTTGTACCCATTAAACTAATTCATAAAGCATTCAGCCTTTTCTTCGGACCTATTAAACTATATTCATATAGCGTCAATCTTATCTTACACATTACAGACGCTCCTTCTATAAAGAAGATTATTGCATCCTACGCTCATCCTCTGCTTTGGAAACACGAAACGAAGGTATAGTTTAAAATGCAGCCATCCTATGTCTTAAACTACCAGAACTAAGGATTTTGTCATGTAAGTTTTCTTCCTTAGCTACTTTTCAGCTCAAATAATACAGTCATTGCCAGAAAATTCAGAAGTTTAAATATTTTGGACAAGATCTAGATTACACATTGAAGGAATGTTTGCTACGCGTCCGAAACTGGTCAAAATGTTTTAGCTCATATAGACTATAATGCAAGAGCTCCCTGTTTCAGCAATGAGTTTATATAACACAATATATGCAAGACGCCTTAGTGAATCACAAAACAAATGTATGCAGCATGCAGCCTGTTTATCTGACATGGATATTTCATACTGTGATAAATTCCCCCTTTCCTTCAGGTTTCAATATATCCTCTCCTTTCTCCCCCACCCTCCCTTTTCTCCACATTTTCTTATTTATTTTGCCGGCTAATATTAATATCTGATGCCAGACATTCATTCCCTACCCTCCCCTGCCCTGTCAAATAATCAGTTCTTTCCCCTTGGGAGGATTATTGCAGCCAAGCACAGGTCACTTCTCGTTCTTCTTTCCTCGCGCGTGTCCTTGCGTCTGTGTGCGCATGCGTGCGTCTGTTTGCTTGGCTAGCCGACACAGAAACGAGGCTGATGAAGAATATGAAATCTGGAAACACTTTCAATTCTTTCCATTTATTTTAATAAAAATAAAGAAAGACATTATTTTTTTTTAACCCCAAAGTTGATCATGAGCAGAAAGTGACAACAGCAAACTGAAAGTTTAGTTTTATTTAAATACAAAAAAACATCAAAGTGTAGTAAGTGGGGTAAAGATTTCCTTGCAAACCTTTGGACATATTATATTGAGCTTATTGAGCTAAATTTATTGCTCTTGTTGGTGACGGCAATTAGGGAGATGTGAGGACAGCACAGTGACCCAGATACTTTTACTTTCCTAGAAGTAATGTCGTGTACTCATCAGTGCTGAATCCGAAGCACAAGAATTTGTTATGCGACACACACACCCTCTCTCTCTATCTCTCTCTCTCTCTCACTATCAGACACACTCTGTTTATCTGTGTATCTATCTCACACTCTCTTTTTTTTCTCCTTAATATATGTATGTTGTCTGTGTGGGCTTGTGTATGCATGCGTGCTTGTATGTGTGTGTGTGTGTGTGTATGTAAGTCATGCTTTTCTTTTAATGAGGTAGCGTTCACTAGTTTCTGTGTCCACGGCCAAACAGGAGATTGCGTGGCCAGCACAATGCCCAGCCGCCTTTACTTTACCCCAACTAATATCAGGTACCCATCAGAGCTGGGTGGACTCAAATTCTATCCTTTGCCCAGAACGTTCGGTACGCCAGCCGAACGCACTGCCGCTCAGATTCTAGATCACAAATTTAACATTAAACGATAAACTAGAGCAGGGTTCGGGAACCTTTTTGTCTTAGAGAGCCATGGATACCACATATTTTGAAAAGTAATTCTGTGAGAGCCATACATTATGTTTAAAACTAAAAATTCAAGTAGCCTAAATGTGTGCATTTTGTGTAATTTCAACACTAAAAGTACAATAATTATGTTTCTGAATTCTTCTGATGCTGAGCTGCAGTAGACTTTAGCTCTTTTGTAGAATGAAATATTGATATGCAATTAATATGTAGATCAAAAAGTCTAAAAAAATATTTTTTTTAATAATCGAACATTTGTCTGCGAGCCAGATGCAGCCATCAAAAGAGCCACATCTGGCTCGCGAGCCATGGGTTCCCGACCCCTGAACTAGAGTGTCAGAAGGTGGAAATGGCGGGAGAAGATAGAAGAGTTACACCAGCATCACGTCGCGAGGAAAAAATTAAATCATGACACATATAAAATGAAACTGAGACATGGAATATTGATCGAACAGTTTTAAGAGCTAGTTACTCTATTAATACATATCCTTCTTAAACCAATACGTCTTCGATGACAAGTTCTAATCTCTCAGAAATCGTTAGATCTTGATTGTACATAATACTTTCCTGACATTTGCAATGCCAATTAGATCTACTTGCCTTTTATTCTTTTTTTTTTATTGTCTATATAGAAAGTTGTGTAGACACCAAATGTTTTTTTTTAGAATTCCATTGCTATAGACATTTTAAAGAGAAAAAAAACAACATAACATAAGAATAATAGAAAAAAAAAGAAAGAAAAGAATTGCTAATAAGCTGATTTTATCCTGAATGTTTGTGGCTTTATCTGATTGGATAGACAACTCCGTTGGGTAGATAAACAAGCGCAAACAAAAGCAAAGATGATGTTTAATTACATTAATTAATTAAGTAATAAGATGAAGAGCAATCTCCAATTGATGGGCCGTGAAAGTTTAATTAATGAGCTTCTGAAGCCATGTTTTCGTTCGAAATAGTGTACGGAATAATTGTGCGGCCAGCGCAATGTCTGGGCTATAACTTTTTACAACGAAAATTGGTGATGAATCAGAGATGAATAGATCAAGATATGAGAAACGGAATTCAAAGTCCTAGGAGTTCTAGATCATTGGATTGCACCACAACATCCTACATAAATGTAATTATTTTACTTTTAGAAACTTTACTTTGAAAATTTACATTTGATAACTTTGTATTTAAAACTTTACATTAGAAAATTAAAAAATTGTACATGCGAAAACTTTACATTTGAGAACTTTATATTTGGAAAACTTTACACGTGAAAACTTTACATTTGAAAACGTTATGTGTAAAATTTAACATTTGAAAACTTTACATTAACAAAAAATTACATTTGAAAACTTTACATTTATAAAACCTGGAACATCCTAAATATAAATAACACCAGTGGGCGGCAGTAGGATCCTTTCCGTTGCACATGCCTTGGAGTGTGGAATTTCAGAATGGGGATTTTGATATCAGGGGCAAGGGTTTTCGCTGCAAAGAGAAATGCAATGATCTCGCAGGTGGGAATTTAAAACCAACGTGCATGTTTTCGATCTAAATACGGTCCTTCACAAATGATACCTTCGAGAAACACAAACTGCTCAAATAGTGGACTCCGGTTACGGTTAGCGAAATGTCTCCGATAGCCGTCGATGTTAATAACAACATCATCAGCAAGCGACGGACGGGAAAATGTCAACTGCGGGTATCGCCAAACATTATGCAACTGCCATTTTCGTAACGTAAATAGCTGTGAATAAAAACCACTTTTTTTGTTGGTTACAACCGACATTTTGGTGTAAATAACAAAGCAAATGCAAACAAGACATGTAGGTTAGAATGTTTCTGCTCTCGTTTCAGCCTCGTGCCACTAAGAACAACATTTGTCTTTAACGAGCGAGCCAGGGATACGGCGGACGACTTCTTTACCAAACGCTTGATATAATATATTTAACTTCCTGTTCTATATCTAGTGTTATGGACAATCCATAGAAATATAGAATTATTATTATATTTCCAGGTGTTTTGTTTTGTTTCGGAAGGTGGTAGGGTGAAGACTCTTGTATAATAATGTGATGAAGGGGAAAGATATCCATGATCCTTAATTAATTCATAATATTATGTAGTGGATAAAACAAAATTTAAAGAGGGTGAGCAAGACACTTTTTTGACACGTGTAAAAGACAGGTAGAGGGAAAATGTTCAAATGTAGTCTATGATGTATTCTAGTGATCTTTTATTTCTTTTTCATTTAATCATCACTACAGTCTATTTCTATGGCTTTACGTACGCTTACATAAATATGAATTCCTATGACATTACAGACACTTACAGACATATAAATTCATATGACATTTCAGACGAAAATATGAATTTCTATGAAATTTCAGACATAAATGTGAATTCCTATGATATTTCAGACACATAAATATAAATTTCTATGACATTACAGATACGTAAATATAAATTTCTATGAAATTACAGATAGCCTACGTAAATATAAATTTCTGTAACATTACAGATACGTAAATATAAATTTATATGATATTACAGATACGTAAATATGAGGATTAGGCTATGAGTAAAAGCTGAATGATTTCATTCTATTTCAGTATTATGAAAAGCTACTGTGCAGGATGGATTGTGTGGTGACGTGATTGTTCATTATGTAAATGTAAGTACCTGTTACTGAGGATCTGCTTTGACTACCGTCTTCGCTTGGTCCACGCCCGCTGTCGGCCCCCGTGGTCTCGCGAGAGGAACTGCTCAAGATCTCGTCCGCCATTTTCTCTTTCGGTGGCGATCTCCATACCTGGGGTAGCGAACAAGAATGCTCTAGTTATTATTGTTTTTGTGTCTTTTATTTATATTGGGGGAGGAGGTGTGATTAGTACTTAAAAGGCGAAATAATTCTGTTATATTATGTCAAGATTATCTAATATATTAATAATATCCTGCCACCTATTCCGGAAATCCGCAATCATAATCACTTTGAAACCCTAATTTGTTGGCGTCCGCATTTATGGAATCATTGGCGCATTCCTTCTTCCCCACACCCTCCGTAAAAAAAAAAATTAAGCTTGTTTGCATATGACAGGTTTGTTGAGCCACGAATGGAAATATAAAGCTATCTTCAGTTTCGCGCCAATTCGATCAATTTCATGAGATCGCAACTAGCAGACGAGACTGATTAAAAAAAAAACAAAAACAAATGTAACGTCAACAAGGTTTTTCAAACCTAAATGTTTTTTTCTTTATCAATAAAAAAAAATTCTAAAAAAAAAAGTCTAAAACCAGCTAATTATTAAATAAGAAAAACAAAACAAAACGTACAAGTTGTAAATTAGGTCATTAAATTGTCACGTGTGACTTTGATGAATGAGGCTATTGGATCGCGGCTAAAAGCACTAAGATGTCAATTTAATTATTTGAATATTGATTGGCTGAATATATAAATGAAAGAAAATGGCGTACATAATTATTTACTTTTTACGGAACACTTGACCTACATATTGTTTTCTGTCAACAACCTGTCAATTTAATTGTGGACAACACACACACGATTCCATCAATTAACTCGCAGTACTATTGTATTAGTTAAATGTTAAACACGCTTATCACTGAACCTTTTTATTCATGTATTTGTTTAGTGTAGTTTGTGGTTTGACACACTATGTGATAGCTGGATGTTATTTTAAACATTGCAGTCTGCCCCTTTCAGAATGTGGTGAGGGGGGAAGTGAGTATATATATTTTTTTATGTGAGTTAACCAAACCAAGTTAAACAATTCCAGTTTCTATAATAGACCATAACGCTCTACGGATCTATTGAAGTTATATAGACTTTGATCATTTCGTTCGAAAGGATTATGTTGCCAAAACAAAGATCCGTCATATTTTTTAACCATCACTTAACAGTTTAATGCTTAAATCATTTAATGATACGTCTGTCTGTTTACAGCGATTCATTGATGCATTATATACTGTCATTTATTTCTAGGAGCAGTTAGAAGCAGAAACATATTTCTACGGTGTAACTAACTCGCTGATCATTTCCGCCTCGTTACATCGATTCTTTGTTGTCCGACTATCTCAAACATCGGCAATTTAACTCATCCGTCATGTTGGGCATATGACAAAAGCCTGGCTATTTAATGCTAGATCCTAATCCAACAATGTTTAGAATAGTAGGACGCAATAATCTTCTTTATAGAAGGAGCGTCTGTAATATATAAGATAATAGATCTTCACGCTTCATTAAATTAATAACAAAATGTGTAGGCTTATTGTAGCACATATTTGAGATTACGTCCAGCTTTCCTACAGTTGTTATTGTCTTTCTACTAGACGTTGTTTCGGAAAACGCGCTAGAGATGAACCAGACGGGACGGATTGATTGCCCGCAAAGTATATTCTCTAAAGCGATTAGTGGCTGCGTGGGCTTTGGATGACTGAGAAAACAACATTGGCAAAATTTCCTTATTTATCATATAAACAATGTCATATTGCAATGTCTATTATTTCGCACAAAAAAAATTCCATAAAGTTAAAATGTATACTACTTGTATTATACTAATTATAATCTTCTGTATAGAAGGAAAGTCCGTAATCTATAACAGGGGTCGGCAACCTAAGGCGCGCGTGCCAAACTTGGCACTTGATAATAATTGCAAAATAGTGACCATAAATTTTATTATGAACGTTTGTTGTGTGATATTCTCTATAGATTTCATTTGCTTTTGGCCTTGGTCTTGCTTCGGAGTTAAATTAATTCTCTTGTCATCAATATACATAATTACCGTCAGTTTATTTATTTTTATGTCTGTGCTCTATAGGCTCCTAAGTCGTTTGACTAATCGGGTCAAAAGTTAAATGTATAAATTGGAAACGTCCCCCAAAAGAAATTTTTATTCTATAAACAATATTGCTGAATTCGTCAATTTATTATGTTTTATAAACGTAGGCCTGTTACTAATCACCGTATGTTAAGGTTCTAGACTGATCGCCATTTCAGCAGAGAGTGCCTTTGAAATGTTTTCACACCGTTCATTTGCTATGTTGAACGCGAGATCTTATCGGGGTTTCAGAATGATCTCCCTTTGAAACTATGCTTTCAATAAAAAACAAAAAACAAAAACTAAATACGGAAAGATAAGTTCTCACTACAGTTTTTATTGTAATATAGTGTTAGTTTTTTTTCCTTCTTTTAACAAAACACATTGTAATCATTCGTTTCGCCGGGAATAACCACTAGTAAAAAATAATAAAACAAGTAGGCTATAATAGAGCAGGTTGCTTTAGAAATCGTAGTTTGGCACACTGTCAGCAAAAGGTTGCCGACCCCTGATCTATAAGATGAAAAGTAATGTTACATTTAGAGATTAATATAAACGTATTTCATTTAGAGATTAATATAAACGTATTTCATTTAGAGATTAATATAAACGTATTTCATTTAGAGATTAATATAAACGTATTTCATTTAGAGATTAATATAAACGTATTTCATTTAGAGATTAATATAAACGTATTTCTTTTAGAGATTAATATAAACGTATTTCTTTTAGAGATTAATATAAACGTATTTCATTTAGAGATTAATATAAACGTATTTCATTTAGAGATTAATATAAACGTATTTCATTTAGAGATTAATATAAACGTATTTCATTTAGAGATTAATATAAACGTATTTCATTTAGAGGTTAATATAAACGTATTTCATTTAGAGATTAATATAAACGTATTTCATTTAGAGATTAATATAAACGTATTTCATTTAGAGATTAATATAAACGTATTTCATTTAGAGATTAATATAAACGTATTTCATTTAGAGATTAATATAAACGTATTTTATTTAGAGATTAATATAAACGTATTTCATTTAGAGATTAATATAAACGTATTTCATTTAGAGATTAATATAAACGTATTTCATTTAGAGATTAATATAAACGTATTTCATTTAGAGATTAATATAAACGCATTTCATTTAGAGATTAATATAAACGTATTTCATTTAGAGATTAATATAAACGCATTTCATTTAGAGATTAATATAAACGTATTTCATTTAGAGATTAATATAAACGTATTTCATTTAGAGATTAATATAAACGTATTTCATTTAGAGATTAATATAAACGTATTTCATTTAGAGATTAATATAAACGTATTTCATTTTGTGAACTCATAGGTAACTCTATGGTATAGAAATTAAATCTCGACAACACCAGCCAAATGAGGTCAATCTAAAAATATGTTTGAGTTTTCGTTATTCTTTAATAAAAAAAAAACGGAGTGATTATACGGCGGATTTGCCGTATAACGCAAAACGTTATACGGCGGATTTTCGTGACCTATATTATACACACTGCTATTGGCACATGCGCATTATTGTTTAGCTGGCCCTGTATGTTAAATTACAATTATTTGTTAAATTTTCAGCAAGTTTTCTTGGCCCAGTAGTTAGTAACGTGTGCTGTCAACAGGAGTAACGCAGGTTCTATCCTACCCCTCTCCACCTTATTTAAAATTATTATTAATTCAATTATAGTAAAACGATATATTTTTAGTTAAATACGTGACTTTTTTGTAACTATTTATCATTGTTTATAATTAATTCAAACAATAAGGTTATTTAGCCTATGTCACTTAATCACAATTAGAAATTGATGTTAGGCCTACGGTTAGTCCCGGTTAAGGTTAGGACTTAAATAGTAGGTCTATAATAAATTCAAACAAAAAGGTTATTTAGCCTATGTCACTTAATCACAATTAGAAATTGATGTTACGGTTAGGCCCGGTTAGGGTTAGGACTTAACTAGGAATATGATCCTAAATGAAAGCCTATAGACTATAGACTAGTATAGATTAGTAGGCCTATAAAGTCATAAAGTTACAAGTCATAAATATAGGCTAACTCTCACATTTTTTCGTAAATTTGGGTCTGCCGATGAGGCTTAACTTTATACATCAGATCCGCCGCATAACGCTGAACGTTATACACCGCATTTGCCGTATAACGCTGAACGTTATACACCGGATTAGCCGCATAACGCTGAACGTTATACACCGGATCCGCCGTATAACACCTCCAAAAAAAAACAACAGTAAAACTTAATTCGTGGAATAAACTAGTACAGTCTTGCGCCAAGCAAAAAATGAAATGTGATTTAAGAAGGTTTGGGGATGGATGGAAATCGAGTGACAGCTGTAAGATAGAAGTAAAAAAAATTATTTAAGGTCAAGTATGGGATTTCTTTGTCTTGCGACAGGACGTTATAACTAAGTTCGATATTGTTTATTTAATTATAGAGTGAACAGAGAAATGATACTGCTTATTATGCAATTCTTTCTCTAAACTAACTACAAAAGAAATTGATTATTTTAATTGCACTTCAACTGATGTATGACAGTACAAATTTAAAAAAAAAACAATTTTTGTGTTTTAAAGCAGAGGTCGGCAACCTTTTGATAACGGCGTGCCAAAGTAGAATGTCTAACTCACTCGGCGTGCCAACAGCGAAATAGTCAACCTCTGCTATATTTATTATTTTTAACAATAATTATTAAATGTATGTATCATGATAAAAAGAGGCGCTTTACTAAGAAAACGTACAAAAGTCAACACAGATTAGTCACATATTGCGATAATAACAACAATTACGTAATATAATGCTCGTATATACGCTAAAGCTGTTGTTGTTTTTTAAAAGTTAAAACAAATAAATTTGATCTCGAATTATTTTGTGTGCATATTTAATGAAGATAAAAAACACTTGAATGCAATTTGTCTGTATCAATTAATGTGAGCCTTGCTTAATGCTTCAAGAGTTAGGCGACTTTCCTATGGGACTAAAAAAGTTTTATTGTATGAGAAAATCTTTTGTGAGAAAATCTGTTTACAAGTGTTAAGTTGAGCCAATATATAAAAGTAGGCATAAAACAAATGAAACTTTTTTCAAACAAATGAAACTTTTTTCAAACAAATGAACGGTTTAAGTATAGATCTAGCTGACCACCTTTCTAAGCAGCTTTCTTCCAGATATGTTCGCAATTTGGCAGATTTTGATGTCCATAAATCGGGACGTTTTAAATTCAATTTGCTGCTTTTCAAAATAGACTTCAGCCAGAAAACTCCGCTTTGAGAGCTTCAATGTAGTTCTTAATTCAGCTCATCTATGTGTAATGTATATAGATCTGAATGAGTTTTAACATAGGGGAAGTACTATAATGTTTTATTAATATCACGGATAAATATGTCCAATGTCCAGTTTCAATCCAAATTCCTTCCAGTAAAAATGAGTAACCAAACAGTTCAAGAATTGTTTGATCATGCCCTTGTAAACACAAGTTCAACATTTAAATGAGTCAAAATGAGTCAATGTGTCTTTCAAAACATCAGTTTCATCAAGCATTCTTCATCATTCAATTCTGAAAAATATTTTTTCATCAAGAAAGAGCGTTTATTGCTTTCAACACGAAACGAATCTATTGAATAATTAACCTTGACTAAATCAGCGAAAACTGCTATGCAACAGCAGAGCAGATCTCCATAATCAATTTCAATTTCTTGTAGTAATGATTTGAAGTGCCGGTGAATCAACGAAGAGTGGGAAACAATAAAATTGACTATTTTAACAACAGTTTCCATTACGGAGCGCAAGTCCAATAAAGAGATCTTTGCACACAAACTTTCATGGTGTATAATGCAATGGAAGCTTAACAGCAGCCTCCCAATGTGGTTTACAAGAAATTTGACAAATCTTTTCTTTTTGGGAAACATCGCAGCAGCGTTTTTGTCATTTTCGGACATTTTATGGGTACTTACACTTATATCTTGATATATCGCCGAATAATATAACATTTTGAATAATAGTAAACGTTTTCTATAGGCTATAGATATGGTGAAATTATATTAATTTGGGGATATCCTTTTGTTAAGATAAATTTTAAATATCAAATCGGAAATCTTAAATCGATCAAAGTTGTTGTTTATTTTTTATTATTCGGGGGAAAGGGAGGGGGGGGGGGGTTCATTTCGGTGGCACACTATTTTTTTTTACGTTAAATTGAAGGATATACTTTATAATAACATTTTATTGGAATCGCGAAAAAAAATTCAGTTAATAGTTTGCAGATACTAACCACTTGTATTCGCTATTTTTTGGCTTGCGTTATAATACAAACAAAACCAACCAAATGTAGAATAGTCGGCACATTCTTTTGATGTAGCATTCTTTGATGTAAGCTCAGGAGACGCAAAGACTAGTTTTTATCCACTGAAACTGAACGCTTACGAACAGGCCAACGACAGAATGATTTATTTGAAAAAGATCAGCGAGAGCTAATTAAAAAAAAAAGACATGGCACGCAGAAGCCATTAAAAAACATAATTGTTTCGGGGGTCCTCCGCGTGCCAATGAAAAGGGCTCCGCGTGCCAAGTCTGGCACGCGTGCCGTAGGTTGCCGATCCCTGTTTTAAAGTTTCGTTGTTCAATTATTGTTTGAGTATCTAACAACCTGTTCGCTCAGCTATTCCAATGTTTAAGTCTAAGGTCCACTTCGACTGACTGGATGCATACCGATCCGAAAGGATCACTGCACTAAATAAACACTATCATTCAAACAGATGCCATCTTGACCTAGTTAGTTTATTATAATGTACCTTTTGTTTTGGTTATTCTGATAGACGTTTTTAAACATACGACCTAACGAACGCTATACGGTCGGAGAAAGACGGGACATCATGTGACACTCATGTCTAGACAAAGACATTACCACGTGATCTGAAAAAGCCCATATTATAGGGATGTTACTGACCTTGTCCTTGGAGTCTGCATTGGACGACATCGCTGACACCTGCAGCATGGGCAGGTTGGCCTGGAAGGTCGCCAGGCGCGTCACGTTCCTGTCCCTGCTGACGTCGGGCGCGCCGTCGACGTCACTGATGACGCTGTTCCGGTTAGAGCCGGAGTCGCTGCACGCCAGAGCCCCGCCGTGGTGATCCTGTTGACAAAGAGCAAGAAGATAACACAAGGGAATTAAAAATAAAAATAGAACTCGAACCCACTGCATGATACGTTGAATACTAAGTTATTTAGGCTATATAATAGAAGCTGTAAAAGTGTAGATGCGTGCCTTCATGTGACCTGCTTTGTAAGCTTTTTTGGGGGGGGGGCAGATGAATTTCTAGGCAATGAAAGGTGAAGGGTATTTTATTTAAGTTGTCTTAGAAAAAAGGAAAGTATGCCTTATCAGTAGACTACTTAGTTGGGCAACCTCGCTGTGCGTAGCGGAATGCGAAAAGTCAACCCCTCACTTCTCCCGGCCACACCCTGGATGCGATGCGCGGTGGAATATCATAGTGAAGTGACGTGACCGTGACCATCAAGTAAGTTCGTGAATCGTAAGTCGTGAGGGCGCTGAGTTTTTTGTTTTGGCAGTACAGTTGTTGTTTTTGTGCATTTTCAGACTGTTAATTACAAAAAACGAGTACATTAAATCCCTTAGATCTAAGAGGCACAAGATGGTCCAGTCGAGTTGATGCGCTAACACCTCTGCGGTACCAGTTATCTCATGTTTGTGATGCTTTGGAAAATATTTCTGAAGACACTAATTGGATCTAGTGGCAGTATTGCGAAGCACTTGGTTTACTTTAAAATATCTCAGGCTTCATGTTTATTGTTGCACTTGTCACATAGCACAACATTTTGTTTCAAGTAAACATAACTAGTATAGATACTGCAAGAAAAGAACTTGAGTCTCCAGGGAGCAGTTAGTCACCTGAAAAAAACGAAGAGTTTTTGGTTACACCTAGAAGTAATTTAAAGTTCAAGAGAGTTCTGGTTGATGCTAATGAATAAGCATAAGAAGTTGCATGGAATAGATGTAATACAGTAACCAGTATTTGAGAAAGAGAAGGTTCGAATAAAAAAAAAAGAAGAACAAGGTTGATTACGAATCAACAGATGAATCTGTAAATATTGCAGGTGACCCCTCAGAAAGTTTCAAGATCCACTTTTATGTTGCTGCTTTAGACACAGCTGCTTATGCTGTAAAAGAAATATTTACCCAGTTAAATAAAGTATCTGGTGTCTTTGGATTTTTATACAACATTCCTGACCTTAAAAACAAGACTACATCAGAGGTTAAGTCGATGTGCAAACACTTGGAAAAAGCATTAACAATTAAAATGAAGGTTTGAATGAATCTGACATTGCTGCTGTACGACAGTGTTCTGAACTAAGAGCAATTTCTCATCATCTCCATGACTCAGTATCAAACCCTGAAGAAGTCCTAAACTACATTTACCAACAGAATCTTGAAAATGGATTTCCTAACATTTGTGTAGCCCTTCGTATTTTGCTTACGTTGCGACTTTTCGTGGCTAGTGCTGAACGAAGTTTTTGAAAACTTAAGCTAATTAAAAACCTATTTGCGTAGTAAAATGTGTCATTTGAGACTTTCGGGTCTGGCGACAATTTCTATTGAAAGTGTGTTAGCGAAACAGTTAGACTCAAAGGCCCTCATACAAGAATTCGCTAAGCAGAAAGCAAGAAAAGTACCAATAGGGTTTTAGTCTTTAGGAGTATAAATAGGCCTACTGGTAATCAGTATTTATAAGTGTCTTTTGGACCGTAGTTAAGAAAACAATAATCCAATATCAAGCAATATCAAGTAGTCTTTGTGTATTTTTTTTAGTGTTAATCTACCTGTGAGCTTCTGTTTGTTATTAGGAGAGCTGTACATAATGCAATTATAAAACCTATAAACACATATATCTGATGTAAAACTTTGTGTTATGCAACTTTCCAAATAATAATTTATATTTCTAATTATTAATCTATAATGCAAAGCCATTGTTACTTTTCATTCAACTGTTTTATTTACATTCACAGTCACCAATCAAAGGTTAAAAAATAAAATTCTTTGTTGGGCTATAACAATTATTAACAAAAAACACATTTTCGAAGGTCCATACCCGGCAGACCCCGCCGGAGGCACTTTAATGAGGGTGCAGAATTTGTTTTCGCCTAGGGCGTCAAAAACTCTAGAGCCGGCCCTGTTTGTAAGGGATGGTTATACCAAATCATTATTCATCTAACATTGCCAATATTCTATCTGGTTAAATCTTCAGTAGATTATTAGCGCTTGTAACGTTCAAAGCTCTATATTTCATTCCCATCTCTTTCTATTACATTCTCTCTCTATTTCTACCTTTCATTTTCTCTTTCTCTGTCTTCTCTATATTACTCTCTCTTTGCTCAGTCTCTCTCTTTTCTCTATGTTTCTCTCTCTCTCTCTCTCTCTTCCTTTATGTGTTTACCGTTTTATTACTCGTTCTTTTTTTTTCTTCTGTTTTTAATTTTTTCTTTTTTTCACTAACTATTACTTTTGCTCTTTCCGCCTTCCTGTATCTATCTCTCTTTTTCTCTCTGTCTTTGTGTCTCTTTAACCTAGCCCCTTATTTCTCTTTCAATCTCAATCTTTCTATCTTTTAAAGTTATATTTCTTTATAGGCTTTACAGCATTCATGTACTACCTTCCTCCTCCTTCTTATTCTCTCTCTATTTCTCTCTCTCTCTCTCTGACTCCTGACTCATCTACGTAACAAAGAAACGGCTAAGCGTCACCACTGCCTCGTGTAATACGATTTCCCGTTTTCTCCAAAACATTCCCTCAACTCACATGTGGACTGGTGGATGTGGAACATGAGAGGAGGATGGGGAGGTTGTAGGACAAAAAAAAATGGACACTAGACCACAGTTTTAAATCCCGAGGCCCAACCCACCAACCCCAACCTCCCATGCTCATTAGGGAGAGGTCACATTATTTGTTTCATTCGACTAATAATATCTTGCTCAGATGCCATCGTCAATGCAAATCCGGGGAATTGATCCGATGTAGCTCATTAAAACAGTGACATCCCGAAGATATTTCATTTCTTTTCTTTATTTCTCCGTTTGTGTGTGTGTGTTTGTGTGTGTGTGTGTGTGTGTGTGTGTGTGAACGGTGCTCAGTTGTGCCACCCATGTCTTCAAATGAAAATAACATTGCGGGTACAAATTTTAGTGTAGTAAGCTAGTTCTTATATATTTGGTAAATTTTACAAGTATTGGTTTCATTAAGTTTCAATCTTATTTGTAAATTTTTTTTTTTAACGACGGCATTTATGTCGATACATTATTTGTAGTTGTTAGTTGCCCTAACAATTTGTCTATAAAACATTAAATTAAATGAAGATGAAATGTTGTATTCTAACATACACGTATAAATCATTTATCTATAGAATTTATTTTATTAAAAGAAACCTACATATTATATAACTTGTATTCCCGCCCACTCCCAATTTTCGATACAAGTTTTTTAAATTACATTTTCGAGAAATGGCGTCTAAGGAGAAAAATGGCCCAAATAACATCTTCGTGATGAGCAGCTAATTTATTTCTTCACTCAATCTACGCATGCGTGTCAAAGTCTAATTGATTAACTACACATTGAGCTCGATCCAAAATGTGTGAGAGCTGACATTTCAAATATTAAAAAAAACATGTTGAAAAAAACTCAACAGATGAGACATTATGATCCAGCGGGGGAAAAAAAGTGGTTTCAACGTTTTTTCGTGGTTTCGACGTTTTTTTTACGTCGATACGACGTGGTGTGACCGCTGGGGACGTACTATTTCTTTGGCATCCCCAAAACATTGGAGATAAAAATGAAAATATTTTTTTTTCTTTTTTTTTTACTCCAGATTCCGGTGAGAAAGATCCGGAACACAAAAAAATTAAGGAAGACAAGCGCAATCACTCCAGCCTCCTGTCCTCGTGATTATCTCCACTTAGCCACTGCGTCATTAACCACGCCCCTTGCCCCCTTTTTCTTCGCTCTTCATTTCCTGTATACAGATGCAGGCTAATTCTGGGGTGTTTTGGGTGGGGGTTTGTGTGGTGGGGGGTTGGGGAGTTGGGGCCATCTTCATGGAGGCGTTCGACCTGTCATGACCTTCATTATAGGAATGTTTTTATCTCTTTCAACTTTTTTTTTTCAAATGTTTCAATGTAAGATTTTTGCAATAAAATGTGGCCAAAAGAAAATATGTCAGATGCCAACATGAATATATGTCATGACATGGTCATGGTCACAACGCTGATTTCTCTCACGCGCTGAGGTTGTAAAATATATGTCCCCATTTGCTTTTCAACGCTGCTGTCGACCTTTTAATTGAAAACTCTGCGCCCGCCGAAAACTTCCAGGCTTAAAGTGTTTGAGATTTATGTTTTCAATGAATGGGGGGCGCTGGAAGGTTGCGCCACTCCCCACCAGATAGAATGAGCGTGTTCAGCCTCGTATCAATTGCACGCGCCGTGATCCAATCAGTGCTAAGGGCGGCCGCACCCAATTTCAATGTCCAGTGATGATGTCACGTAATCGGAATGTAGTGTGACAAATAGTAAAGTGTCGCGGGTCGTGACACTCACACAGATATATACGTCATCCTATCAGGACCGCAGAAGAAAACGGAGTCAAATGGATGTCTGAAGGAAGGAAGAGAGAAAGAAATGGGGGAGAGAGAAAGAGAGGGAGAAAAAGAGAGAGAGAGGGAGGCCGAGAAAGTGAAAGAGGGTGGCAGTAATAGTAAAGGAGGGGGGGATGAGCAAGACAGAATAAACTTTGTTTTCATTACATATTTCTTTTTGGAAAAAACAGTGTGAGGGGGGGGGGTAGTCCATTAAGCGATTAAAAAAAATTTCCAACGTGTTTTGGTGATCACGGCGCACCATGGGGCTAGTGTGGCAAGCACAGAATCAATTCGATTCGGACTTAGAAAAAAGCTACGCTGCGCCTTGTGGGAGCATAGAGATACAGTTGGTACACAATTACTGTGGTTGGAACATACAGGAAACACTTACGGAATCTAATCAGGTCTCGTGCTTCAGGAAATAATTGCAATATGCAAATAGAAAATTAATTGTTATCTGAGATTCAAAAAAAAGTATTTTTGTTTTATAAATTATTTTTTGTCACTTTAAATGGTCGCAAGCTGCAACCTTTCATGGGGTAAACCAAATAAGGCTGCCCAGAATCGAGTGCGCTGGAGAGCTGTTGCGGAGGCCCTATGTTCCACAAGGAACCAAATGAACTAAGTTAGTATTGGTTACAAGTACATTGGTCTTAAAGAGGGTTGTGCAACTTTTTTTTTTGTCGTAGGGCTATAAAAAAATCGGATGCAACAGAATGAGGCCACACATTTTACATTTTTTGTAAACAATCGCCGTTAGAAGCTCTCCGCCGGCCACACTAAATGGCTTGGTGCGCCATGTTGTGGCCCACGTACCGCCTATATCACACCCCTTGGTATTATAATTCCGCCAACAATTACGATATGACTGTTAAATTTATTTTGATCTTGTCCGGTAATTCTTTATATATTGAGTTGTGCGCTTAGCAGTTATCCCAAATGCGATTTCGATATCCGAATAACTCTTTGTGCATTGAGATCAGACAGATCGTTTCATTAAATACGCGAGGCACACCTGAATTTCGCAAATATCACATTCATCATTGATTCCCTTCAGATATATAAAAAAAAGAAACAAAAATTCAACTCCTAGTGGGAGTAGCTTGCTTATGGTGGCCCTTGAAAAATTCCCGGATAGTTCCCCTCCCTCCACTCCACTCTCTCCTTTAAATTGCTGAAGCTGTAGACTAAAACACCTTCTAATAGCACCAAGCCGGTAAAGAAAAGTCAAAGGTCTAATTCTAAGGTCAGTTATTTATATATCATAGGGCACTGTGGCTGAACGTTCGGGGTTCGAATCCTGGTGAAGGCTAGGTGTCCCTGACTCTACTCGGCTCTGTTAGTTATCTGACATTAGATAAAGTAAAGGTGGCACGGCATAGTAATGGCCACGCAATCCCCTTGTATGCCATGGCCACAGAAAACTAGTGAACGCTGCTTCATCTGCCCTATGATCAATTTGGTCCTACGGGTACTTTACTTTATATTTAAACATCACGTGATCTAGAACTGGAATGATGTTGGTTGTTCAGTTTGTGGCTTAAAGAGAGGCCAAGAAAAGTATTCGTTTTCAGAGAATTAGAAATCTTTAGGACTCATTATCACTATAAAAGAAAAATTGACAAGATTAATGGTAATGCCCCTGGATTCTAACCCGACTCATATGTCCACAGGACGCCCTTTCCAGTCCCCCGCCCACTACGCCCCACGGGGGCCTCAAATGTTGCGGAACTCGCGCCGAGCTCAGATTTCATGTTTATTTGAATTAAAGGCGCCCCATCTAAAAACGCCACAGGACTTATTAACTTTTTGTTTTCTTTACAAATGCTGACGGTCATACAAGGGGAGATTATTTAGATTTTTTTAAAAATATTGTAATATTGACCGATAGTGTCCTTGGGGCAGAGGAGATGGAGAGGGATTGGGATACAGGATATAAAGACTTGGGATAAAGGGAGATGGTTTCAGAGAGAAATTTTGATGCTGGCGATGACAAGATGGTAGAAACCCAGCCTGAATAGGAAGTAAGGAAAGGGGAGGGTAACCGTGATTTATGGTATTTTGTCATGAGTTAACACGCTCTTTCTGAGATGTGTCCTCCATGTTTCTTGTCAAGTGTTTCCGCAGTTGTGTTTTCCTCTTTTTTTTTTTTTTTGCCGCTGTAGTTGTCCTTGACTGTTGTTCTTTCTGTACCCAATTGACACGTCTTTCTGTGTCGTGTTATGTCCCCTGCACCAGCCACCCAGACCTTTCGATTCGTCTCATTTTTGTTTTATATTCACCGGAAGGAAGTCCACCCCCCCCCCTTCCACGGGCCTGATGGGATAGTTTGAATACATCACAGATACAATGTCGTTCAGTTATTTCCGCCAACGTGTTGTTATCTACCCCGCCCCCCTCTCTGCCGCCCTTCCTCCCTCCCCCATTACTCCCTTGTTATTTCCGACTTACACAATACTTATTGTTATTTCTCAATTTTTTCTTCTCCTTGTGAAAATATTTCCCCCGATATCCGGTTTGGAGCTGTCTCATTCCCAGAGAGAAAATATTCGCCAGATTTAGGGCCATGTAAAATAAATATTATTCCATCCGTCTGTTAACTGTACACTAAATGTTTACGTTAAATGATAGTGAAATTATTCTTTGTGACCACATGCGCCATCATCTTAAACAAGGCTAAGCCCTTTCGTAAATTTAATGTGTAGGCTACATGGAAGACGTAGAGTTATTGACATAAATCGATATCGCTTTCTTTTTTTTTTTAGTCCAACCGATAGCGAGAAACTCTATTTCTGAACTTACTCATCTCATCAGGGAGCTCCTGCCCAGGTGACTGATTGGGGCACTTCCCTAGGAATATGAGGAATTGCTGTGAATAGCAATAAATGTGCAGATGTGGATCAAACTAGTCGTGGTCAATGAGTTTGAAGCTGGGTATTTAGTGGATAACTCTAAACTGACAAAAAAAAAAGGCCCCAGGTACTGGCACTATCGGGAGAAAGATCGGTTTCACGACACTATAACTCTGAAACCGGGGCAGGTGGCGCTCTCATCAGATAGAGGTAAGATTCGCTGATGAGATTAAAAGCCAACAGCTAAAGAAGCACACCCAGAAAAAAATGCAAGAAGAAGTTGGAGACAATAGGTACTACCCCCTAAAAACATTATCGCGTCAACTGTACTTATCCGTTGTGTTACAGACGCTCCTTCTATCAAGAAGATTGTTGCGCCCTACGCACATCAACCGTGGTCCAAGTTTAGACTTGCATTTTAATTAATGTTTTAAATGATGTTAAGTTACTGGTTTTCCAGGTTTGTTCATGCAACCCATTCCATGCCCGATTGCCACTCGGGAAGAAATGCTATAATTGAGAATGAAACATAATTATCTCCACCACTTTATTAACCGTCTTATAACACGACATAGACTACAAGAGCAAACGTAACAAAAAAAAAAGAGAAATATCTTCAGATAATGATGCTTTCATCTGGGCAGACAATTCTTGTAAACTTCTGACGTGGAGGCCATTGTTATAAATTTATGCCGAAGATTTTTTTTTTCATAACTTTCTTTCATGGGAGGCAATTCTTAGAGGCACCACAGTAGCCACTGTAGCTCCTACAAGTTTCGGATCAAACGACACACACACAACACACGCTCAAGCTCTCATGCACACACACAGAGAGATTCAAAATAAGTGCGTTAAAACTTAAAAACTCAAAACAAATATCTATGACAATCATTGTTACCCAAGCAACAGAAAGCTATCTTTTTATACCCCATCATCCAGATCTACTACTTCATTTATACTTCAAGCCCCTGGGGGCTCGGGGTTTGTATTCAAAGAATTGGAATAGAAAAACGTTCAAGTAATACGTTTGTTTAAGTAAAGGAGGTCAGTCAGTTGAAATATAACCCGAGGAGGGAAGACTTTAGAAAACTATTCTATTTATAATGACTTGCTTTTGGCCATTTCCTCAACATTATAACGTTCCTTATTCTATTGGATTTTTCAGTTTTACCTTTTTGTCCTGAATCTCGTAGATTTTTTTTTCTATCTCAGCTTTCAATTCTATTTGTGTCAATACTATTTTTGTCAATTCTATTTGTGTCAATTCTATTTCTGTCAATTCCTTATGCGTCAATTCTATCTGTGTCAATTCTATTTCTGTAAATTCTAATTGTGTCGATTCTATTTGTGTCAATTATATTTTTGTCAATTCTATTTGTGTCGATTCTATTTGTGTCAAATCTATTTTGTCAATTCTTTTTTTGTCAATTCTATTTCTGTCAATACTAATTGTGTCAAATCTATTTGTATCAATTATATTTGTGTCAAGTCTATTTCTGTCAATTCTATGTGTGTCAATTCTGTGTGTGTCAATACTATTTGTGTCAATTCTATTTGTGTCGATTCTATGTGTGTCAATTCTATGTGTGTCAATTCTAATTGTGTCAATTCTATCTGTGTCAATTATATTTCTGTAAATTCTAATTGTGTCGATTCTAATTGAGTCAATTATATTTGTGTCAATTCTATTGGTGTCAATTCTATGTGTGTTAATTCTAATTGTGTCAATTCTATGTGTGTCAATTCTATTTGTGTCAATTCTTTGTCTGTCAATTCTATCTGTGTCAATTCTTTTTCTGTCAATATTACACGTCTCAATGTGTTGGACATTTAAAGCCTTCACCACTCATGTCCTTCTGTTCCAAACGTCATTGTCATTCTTGTATTCCACCCTATATATTTCCCCACAATTTTATTTCCAATCTCTTTATGATCCGTACCTTTTCACGTTTGTCCGTTTTAAACCCCCCCCCCCCCCCCCCCAAACTGCTTTTCATATCTGCAGTGACCATTGTTCTCTGTTTATTTTTTACCATACCACGAAATTACCCACGTTTTTAACCCTTAAATACCGTGGACGTCACATTGGCGTCATCATTTCCGTACATTTAAATACAGAGGACGTCACAACGACGTCATAAATAAATAAAGAAATGGTAACACTATGCGAAGTCAGCAGATATTTACATTAAAATACCTGGCGGTAGTTGAAGGGTTTAAACAGTTTTGTCCAAAACCATACACAAATCTCCGATTATGGACCTTGGATATATTTGAACTCTCAAGCCATTGCAAGCAAAGAAGAGATAGCCCGGTCTATGGACAAAAAAATTCTCTTGAATGTATTCAATTATTTAACAATTCATTAACCAGTTCTTTTCTGCAAAAACACTCCATGGCACACACACACACACAAACAATTGACACAGATATTTTTCTAATTTGTTTTAGCTTTTTTCCACAAGTTGGGCTTAACATAAAATATACTTTTTGGTTTTTGTTTGCATTTAAAAAAAAACTCACGCTTCATACGTTTAGCTATCTGTGGGCTTTTAAAGGCTTACATATGAAATATGCACACAAAAGGCAGATCTCATGTTATTGCTCTAAGCTTTAGTTATATTTTATAGATCTGAAATTTTAAGCATTTCTATTCCTAGAAAAAGGAAGCGTTTTTTTTATTATTATTTTTTTTTTAATGGTTAGGAACAAAACTGAAGAATTGTGTTATTTTGCGAAGGTTGAGTGCAGTATATCGCTATACAGGTTGAAATAATATAACACTCTACAGAGTAACACACTACTATCTATTTATCTATATATATATTTATTTATCTATCTATTTATCTATCTATTTATCTATCTATTTATCTATCTATTTATCTATCTATTTATCTATCTATTTATCTATCTATTTATCTATTTATTTATCTATTTATTTATCTATCTATTTATCTATCTGTTAATCTCTCTTTTTATTTATATATTTATTAATCTATCTTTCTATTTATCTATCTATTTATCTATCCATCTTTTTATCTAACTATCGATCTATGTATTTATCTATCTATTTATATATGCATTTATCTATCTATTTATCCATCTATCTTTTTATCTATCTATCTATGTATTTATCTATCTATATATCTATGCATTTATCTATCTATTTATTCATCTATCTATCTATGTATCTATCTATTTATCTATCTTTATGTAGATAGACTTTCGCGATCTCAAATCAAGCTTTAAGAAAGTATTTTAAAAAAATAGAAAAAGAACTGTCCTTCAAGAATTTTCAGGAAAGTGTGTTTAGTATAGACATTGATTCGTAGGAGAGAAAGAGAGAGAGAGAGAGAGAGAGAGAGAGAGAGAGATGGGTAGGGAAGGGTGGAAGGGATGTAGGATTAGAGGGGCATTTTCTGAAATGCATGCTTGAAATGACGCTTTGCAGAGATGGAGATATGCCAATGAGAATTGTTGTTGCCCCCAGATCAAACTCCCAGAGAGTTATCTTATTGCTGGAGCGTATAGTCTCCCCTTTCTATTCTGATTGCTAAGATTTTATCATTAACCTTGGACAGGATGCATGTTTCTCTTTTTTTTTAATGGAAGGGGTTGTATGTGTGGGAGAAGAGGACAAGGGCTTGGGGAATATAATATAGAGACAAGGGGTGAGTAGGGTGAAAAACGTGAAATATAATATTCGGATGGTGTACGCAACACAACAAGAAAACTGCACCCTCCCCATCCCCTATATACATAACGTAGAATGCATTTTGTGATTTCCCGCCAGTAATACAGATCTGTCACGGAAAACTAAATTCATTTGCCCACTTCTTCCCCCCCCTCCCGCCATCTCCCCGACCCCAGCACCCTCCCGACCTCTTTCTGTTTTATTCCAGTTTAATTTCGACCGGAAAGAAGGAAGAATGGGGGCGGAGGAGACTGGGAGGTAGGGGAGGGGATGCTGTAGACAGAATTTATTTAGGAGTAAAATTTGAAAAGCAGAAAAATAAAGATGATGAAAAGTTTGACAAAAATTGACATTCCAAAATCTAGGGGGGGGGGGGGGGGGGGGGGAAGTCCTCGATTTGTACAAGCAACGAACCGTTGGAGAACCGTCCGATTGTGTAATTTGTTCATGCAGGAAGGGTTTTTGTGTCTGTGTGTGTGTGTGGGGGGGGGT
Organism: Anisus vortex; assembly: GCA_949126835.1. NCBI lineage: Eukaryota > Metazoa > Mollusca > Gastropoda > Planorbidae > Anisus > Anisus vortex. The sequence continues at coordinate 27,492,212 of OX421499.1, forward strand.
GTTTACTTAGCTAACTATAGCTAGCCATCGTACTTGTTGCAAACATTCCTTCTATAGAAAAGCTCATTGCGCATATATCCTATATCAGCCGTCGGCAACCTACGACACCCGTGCCATACTTGGCACGCAGAACGATCCTCAATTCCTAAAAAAAATTATTAATTATAACCTAGTCCAGTCATTTTACGGCGGCAATAAGGTAAGGGAGATAATTAGCTGAAACAAAAAAAAAAAGAACTGTCAAGAAAGAGTCGCACCGCCCTCCCCCCCCCCCCCAACCCCCAAACACCCTCCCACCCAACTATACATAAAATACAGTGATAAAAATGAACAGTGACGTCAGTTGAGTTGGAAGATGTCAATAAACTTGAACAAATCAAATTACTTTGCGGAGTGAGAGAAGAAGGAAATAGAGAGAGAGGGGACAGAGGGAAATAGAGAGAGGGGGCAGAGAGAGATAGAGAAAGAGAAGGAGGGAGAATGAGAGAGGTGAATTGCGACAAGAGACGCGGAAAGAAGAAAGTCGGAATGGAACGGGAAAGAATGTATATATGTAACAAAAAACACCAACAAAAAACACGAGACAGGTTTCTGCGCATGCGTTGAACGAATGTATCTTGCCCCAAACGTCCCCCTTTCTTTTTCTCACTCGGTAGGGCTCGTCCTTGCTCGGGTGCGATTGAGTAAGAAATAAGCTGAATAATTTAATCAGCCCCTGTGGCTCCTTGAAGACAAGCACTTAAAAATCTCTCGGCACCCCAAACACCCGCCCCCCTCTCCACCCATCTCCACACCACGCATCCTTGCACGCTCCCACCTTTCCATACCCTGACTTTAGACCCCCCCCCCCCCACCCATTCACCCCCCCCCCCCCAACTAGCCCTTGTTATTGATATCATTGTATTGTCTTGCATGGATTGGCCAACAAATGAAGTGTCATGCATTTTGCATGTTGTGTACTGGCGCCTACGTCTTCGTGCTGTAAAGGTTTTTGCTTGATTTTATTTGGTGGTAGTTGTTGTTATGTTTTGTGTGTGTGCGTGTGGGAGGGGTGGAGTTTAGAAGCAGTGGTGTGTCATGATTAAAACATAATGTTTTAGCTAGGGCTTTACGTTCTTGTGCTGAAAGTAATTATATGAAAATTAGTCTTCAACATGCAAGAAGGAGATTGACATTTTTTTGTATTTGTCTTTTAGAAGTTTAATCTATTGATGAATAGAATATTTATTGTGCTTTGGTCGATTTTGTGTTCAAATAGTATTGTTTATAGACTCAATAAGAATTAGGATATCATCAGCAATGTGTTCATTCATTAACCCATCCACCCTTGTGTTCATTCATTAACCCATCCACCCTTGTGTTCATTCAATAACCCATCCACCCTTGTGTTCATTCAATAACCCATCCACCCTTGTGTTCATTCATTAACCCATCCACCCTTGTGTTCATTCATTAACCCATCCACCCTTGTGTTCATTCATTAACCCATCCACCCTTGTGTTCATTCATTAACCCATCCACCCTTGTGTTCATTCAATAACCCATCCACCCTTGTGTTCATTCATTAACCCATCCACCCTTGTGTTCATTCATTAACCCATCCACCCTTGTGTTCATTCAATAACCCATCCACCCTTGTGTTCATTCATTAACCCATCCACCCTTGTGTTCATTCATTAACCCATCCACCCTTGTGTTCATTCATTAACCCATTCACCCTTGTGTTCATTCATTAACCCTTCAACCCTTGTGTTCATTCATTAACCCATTCACCCTTCCGTCCATCCTACATTTGTTCCTTCATTCATTCCTACCTTTTTATATATCACTCTTATCGTGTATGTTTTTATCTATATAATTTATCTGCACATTAATTGTATCACTATTTCCATCGTTCTTTTCCATTTTTTTATATTTATTTCTTTATACATCTTATCTATTTATCTATCAAAATATCTATCCTTTTATTCATCTATCTAATCGTCCATCTATTTATCAGTCCATCAAAATGTCTATATATTTATATAAATACCTAAATATGTGTCCATTTATCTCTGCATCTCTTTATCTATGTTTTTGTTCATCTATCTATTTAAATGACTGTCTATCAATCTATTTAACCATCTATGTATCTAAATGTCTATTTATTTATCTAACTAAATATCTTTCTACCTATTTATCTAAACATAGACTATATCAATCTATCTAAATATCGATCAATCTAACCACAACTACGACTCTCTACATCTCTCTCCCTCTTCCTGTCAGTCAATCCATCTACTACCACTACCAATCTACTCCAAAACATACTCACACACACACAAAATGGCAAATGTCATAACATTTGACCACCAAAGTACTCCACCGTCTCGTACGCTCACTGAAGACGAGAAAGAGGGCGAGGGGAGGGAAGGGATTGAGGGGGGGAGTGGCTGGCAGGAGGAGGTCATCGTAAACCATTTACAATCACTTAATCACGTGATCCAATTGATTGACACGAATATAATTCCCGCCTCCCTCCACTAATCTACTCGGGTGACACTTCATTCAAGTGCCAAGCTAAGACTATTTTTTGTTCTTTTCCATTTAAACGTTCTGTTTTTTCCTCTTTCTGTCTATCTGCCCTTTTTCTCCTTTTATTTCTCCCCTTCTCTCTCTCTTCTTTCCCGTCTTCCACCTTAGATTTCCTTTCCTCAACGATAAACAGAAGAAAAGAAAACAACAACACTTTTTGCCTTATAGATTTTTAACATAAAAAAAAAATACCATTTACTGATCTTGCTTTTATTTCGGGTCTTATTATCAACTAAATATAAACTATTGAAATAAAAATAAAATAATATAAATATACTAAATATAAAAAAAGATTGTGTTAGAGAGTATGCCCTGTGACTGATACTCTCGACCGTAAAAGCTTATTTCACTTTTATTTAAAAAAAAAAAAAAAAAAAAAAAAATCTACGCTATGACGTCAGCTCTAACGTTTTTTTTTTCTTCAAATTTTCTTCTTTCAGGATTTTAATGACTAATTAAAAGTCAATTTATCAACTAGGTTTCATATGATGGGGAAATATAATTAAAAAAAAACAAACTACGGCATCAGCCTATCAAAAAGTTTTATTTTTATTTATTTATTTATTATAGGCCTACTATTTTTTTTTAAATAGAAAATGTTCCAATTTTAATTTATTTTCCTTAATTAAAGCCCATTATACGGGTCTAGGATATGGTAATTAAGTCCCTTGATGGCCGAGACCCCAAGAGTATGCCTGGAACGACCAGTCATTGTTGTTGTTTTCAAAGGGAGGGACTATGGTCATTGAAGGCTTTCAAAAGAAGAAGTAAAATAAAAAGGCTCTCCCATCGTCAGGATCGGAGGAGAATATTGATCGCAGATAAAAAAAATCGTATCACTATTAAATATGGTGGCTGACCTATGGGGAACCCCCATCTCTCCCTACCCTTCCCCCTCCTCTTAAACTGGGATATAAAAATATTTCAGAAATAAAAAACGGAAAAATCCAATCACACGGTTTCCCTTCTCTCTACCCCATTTAACCATTTTTTTTTTAAATCTTGCCGTACCTGCTATATTAACACTATGTTTTATATTAATAGGGGTGGTATGAGGGCGTGGGGGGTTGATATCGCGGCAAGAAGGAAAGGAGGGTGGCGTGTATGGGTGGGTGGAGGAGGGGCGCATGAAGGCGTGCGCAGCGATGAAATTATTCTGACAGCGTCCCCGCTTTTGTCTGGTCGGTCGTCGGGTGAGTGGGTATTAAAAGAAGAGAATGTATGGTGATTAGAATTTTACATGCAGATAGTGTGACTTTACTGCGGGGGCCACTCGAACCTTAAACTCCACATCCATTCCATGACCCCCTCCCCCTTACCGTGTTGCCCATTTTCTCATCTTTCCTTAAGTGCCGTCTGACAGATATAGTACGGCAATAAAGCGGGAAATGAGAAAATTTGAATTTTCATTGGAGTCATTATCAGCTGATATATATCGAACTGAATTTTTTTTTCCCGAACAAGGAGATATTATTTAATCAATGAAGGCTTTATTCACGATAGAACAGTGAAGATAATGTAACGAATGATCGGAAAAGATTAAAAAAGTAATAATCTCTAAGATGGAATATTTCCTTTTTTTTTATAGTGTTAAAAATCTAATTACCCCCCCCCCCCGCCCCCTCACTACCACCCCCAAAACACACACACAAAAGTGCACATGTATATCGCAAGTCCAGAGCACGACCAGCAAAACTGTCTGCTCCAATGAGAAGACGTCCGGGAAACCACGTCTAGACATAAAGTGCTAACATTCAGAAACATTTCTGGTGCAGGAAGGATCAGGCAACAGTAGCCCAGTTTAGAACAGGTCAGTCACTGCCCCAGTTTAGTACAGGTCACTCACTGCCCCAGTTTAGTACAGGTCACTCACTGCCCCAGTTTAGTACAGGTCACTCACTGCCCCAGTTTAGTACAGGTCACTCACTGCCCCAGTTTAGTACAGGTCACTCACTGCCCCAGTTTAGTACAGGTCACTCACTGCCCCAGTTTAGTACAGGTCACTCACTGCCCCAGTTTAGTACAGGTCACTCACTGCCCAAGTTTAGTACAGGTCACTCACTGCCCCAGTTTAGTACAGGTCACTCACTGCCCCAGTTTAGTACAGGTCACTCACTGCCCCAGTTTAGTACAGGTCACTCACTGCCTTATAGGTGGCCTATTTCGGAAGGTTAAGGCTCAACCATGACTCGCGGTGTCCTAATTGCAGGGAAGCTGAAGAAACGGTCGAGCAATGTGCTTTTGGGCTGCCCTGCCTTGCGGGAACATAGAGTGGATGGGAACGGTCAACTGTTTGCACCAAACCTATATGGTGACTTGACTACACTGCGTAGCACAAGTGTGTTTGTTCTCCGAGCCCTAAGAAAGTAATCTCGGTTCGTATACTGTCTCCGGTGAAATGAGGTTCACGCCAGGTGCCATAAGCCAATTCTTCTTAAGACATTCACTTTCGTTAGAGAAATTGCACTGGCAGTTTTGTTTTTTTTTAAAAGGGAGGGACAGAGTGCAACGTCAAAATAAGCTGAATACAAAATTTCAACATTAAACAAATAAACATTTAAATGTTATTTTCTAACAACAATTTTATGTTCTTGAAGTAAAAGAAAAAGCAACGTATTTCCAGTCGGGACCAATTTTTTTATCCATACAACCGGTGAAGCAGCGTTCACAAGTTATCGTGGCCAAGACATTTTAACGGGATTGTGTGGCCATCACAATGCCCAACCGCCTTTACTTTTCCTCAACTAATGTCAGGTACCCACCAGAGCTGGGTAGACTGATGGACACCCCATCCAGACCCAGTAAAAAAAATCCTAGCTTTCACCAAGAGTTGACCCGTGAACTTCTGTGCGTCATTTAAGCGTAATGTCCCTCCACCACCGTGCAATCCCACCCTATGTTCGTAAAATTTCTTATATTTCAAGAATTCATTGGTAAAAAGAAATCAAAACTTCATTTTTTAAACAAATCAAACTTGCAAGAACTTTGCTTGTCCATTGGTTTCACTCACACCCAAAGCGTCATTAGGGTTTTCTAAATAATAAACCTCAGCACTTGTTTATTTTTCGGATTTCCCCGATTCCCTTTATAAATAATCAAACTTGTGGCTGTAACATTTTTATTTTTAAATTGACAAAGTCTTAGTGTAAGCTATTTACTGAGAGAAGGACGCAACAAAAATTAAATGACATGTTTTTTTTTTCTGTCGCTGCCTTTTATTCCCCCAACAAATCCGCCATTTTAATTCTTCGTCCCGGTTCCGGTTGCATGGCAACACTAGAACATTTACACCCATAACCATAATGGAAAGATAATCCTAAAGAAAAACACGAATTAGCGCCCCTTAACGAGGTACAAAAAATAAATTCTCTTTCCGTTTCTTTTGTATGTTGGTATTTTCGTTTCTAAAGAAAGGAAGGGGGGGGGGGGTGTTGATTCAAGAGAAGACAACCAAAATCCTGAAAACAATGAAATCATATTGTCCAATTTTTATAACATCCGCAAGAGTAGTTTCCCTCTTTTGATTGTTCTTCGTTTGTGTACATTGTTAACAAAATGATTTTTTGAATATTTATTTTTTTAATTCGTTCAGCTTATGGGTTTTTTTTTATTGCGGGGGGGGGGGGGGGTAGGATGTGTGGGGGAGGGAAAGTTTTTGAAGACTCTTTAATATCTTTTTTTTTTAATTGAAATTATTTGTTGGCGCACCAGAGGCATCAAAGAAAAGATGGAGGATTATAGGCGCGTGTTTGGCCAGGACTTTCTGTGCAGAGAGCGGCTTAAAGATGTGCGTATTATGCCAGGCTGGACGCATGCAGCGCAGGGATTTAATTTAAATTGCCTCCCTCTCTCTCTCTCCCTCTCTCTCTCTCTTTCTCTCTCTCTCTCTCTCTTTCTCTGTTTTATCAAAAACATCAATAAACCAAAGCAGGAAATAAAATTTTAAGGGCACAAAATAAAAAATTGTAAAAAATATTATAGAATCTAACATTAAAAAAAAAAGTCCAACATTTTTTGCAACAATAAAATAGAGGTTTGAAATAAAAGACAATTTGTTATTCATATTTTTGTTTTTAATTTCATGCTTTTAGTTGTTTTGTTTTTTTTTGTTCTCAACAGACATAAAACTGTAAGTTTAATTGTGTCGTTATTTGTGTGGAGATTTTAATGCCTTGTTCAGTGCCGGCTTTACGACCGCTGGGTTCCTGGAGGAGGTGGGGGTGAACTAAGTATAATTATTAAAACCTTACACACGAGCAGATCAAACAATAATGAATAGAAAATACGTTTATTATTTGAGGTTTTGTCAATAGGCCTACTTGTTGACATAGTCGGTTGAACTATAAACATTCTTTGAATCCAATAAGCGTTTATATTAGTCAAGTAATGTTCTTGTCGGAGCCAATAATTGATCATAGGTCATGTGAAGCAGCGTTCACCAGTTTCTGCATACAGTGTGTAGCCAGCACAATGCCCAGCCGCCTTATACTTTTACTATACCCCAACTAATATCAGGTACCCGCCAGAGCTGGGGAGACCCAGGGACACCCTCGAGTCCCGAGAAAAAAATCCTAGACTTCACCATGATTCGAATTCAGGACCTTCAGTACAAGCCAGCCGAACGCGCTGTCCCTCGTCCACCGTGCCCTCAGTGTTTACATTAATGAGAGAATAACTTGAACTGTCCAATAGTCACAATGGTATTTATGCTGAAGACACACTCTACGGAATTCATTATAAATACTATTAACAGAAGTTAATTTGTAAAAGTCATGAAGACACTTTTTTTTACAGAACTTAAATTTTCAATAGTTCTGAAGACACTTTTTTTTACAGAACTTAAATTTTCAATAGTTCTGAAGACACTTTTATTTACAGAACTTAAATTTTCAATAGTTTTGAAGACACATTTTTTTAAAGAACCTTAATTTTCAATAGTCCTGAAGACACTTCACTTTTTTTTACAGAACTTAAATTTTTTCAATAGTTCTGAAGACACTTTTTTTTTAAGAACTTAAATTTTCAATAGTTTTGAAGACACTTTTTTTTACAGAACTTAAATTTTCAATAGTTCTGATGAAATTCTTATTTACAGAACTTAAATTTTCAATAGTCCTGAAGACACTTTTTGTTAAAGAACTTAAATTTTCAATAGTTCTGAAGACACTTTTTTTTACAGAACTTAAATTTTCAATAGTCCTGAAGACACTTTTATTTAACAGAACTAGCGCTATTGCCCCTTACTTTGCTATATTCGTCCCTTATCCCCTACCTCCCCTTATTTTACAGACACAAACACCTCGTAGTCTATGCCACTGACAGACTATTTTCTTTATAACAAATTTACTTAGAGTAAGTTAAGTTCTGAGCAGAACTACTTTCACTACACACAGGCAGACAGGCAGAGAGACAGACAGAAAAGCAGGCATATAATTCGATATACAGTAAGAACAATAAAGCAAACAATATGACAAACACGAAGAATGGACTATTGCTTGGAGAACATGACAAGCCGCGAACAAGAAGATTCCCCCGCAATTACGTCATGATTGCTTAAAAATAACACAACAAAAAATACAGCTTGTTGCACGAGTCGTGACTATGCCTGCACCACACAATTAACTGGAATTGAATGGCACATGAACGTCTATAAGCATTAAAAGAAATATCTACATCAGTGGCGTAGACTTACGGTGGAAGTGGTATTGCCCGTTGCGGATTGATAAGGATCCGGCTATTCGCAGTATGTTTTCTGCGAAACGGTCAAGACCTCTTTGGAGCAAGGTTCTGTTATCCTGTCGCTCCAAGGCTTATCTGACGATCCCACTATATTTCACTAAGGTCATTAGCAAGCTCGATTTTGAAAGGACGCCCCTCCCCCACCCCTCAACTCCACACGTTCTCACCCTCCCTCCCCTGCTCATATTCGATTGCCCAGTGTTGCCCAAAGGGGATTTTGTGAAAGGATTATATTTATCATCTTGATTATAATTCTAGAAGGAAAGGTCTTAGGGTTCCCGATGACATCCGGGACCAAATCCCAACCGGAACTTGATCTGTCTCTCTCTCTGTGGACCTGCTCCACTGCAAAAAAAAAAATCATGTATCCCTTTTTAGTTTGTGTGTTTGCACAAGGGTTTTTGTATGAGAGAAACAAAAAAAAAAGCGTACAAAAAGAATGAAAGCGTTTATGGAGCTCGGGATGAAATTATCAAACTTCCGATAATTGAGTTTGTTAGAAAAGAACCAACGAGAATCAACAAGGGAGTTATTTTAAGAAAGAAAAACAAATAACTCGGGTAAAAAGATTGGGGTGGGGGGAGGGGGAATAACAGAACAAAAAAACCTCCACAAGACTAAAAGTAATGTGCAAGCTAATTGAATGGCAAGGGAAATGTTAGGGAACAAGAAAAAATACAATATTGATTGGTGGCAGCGGTAATTTTCAGTAGCAGCAGCAAGTAACGGCGAATTAAGCCAGTAAGCAAGTGAGGTAAGGAAGGAGAAACAAAATATAGCATAGGTGAAAAGCTTTTAAGGAATGCCACGTTGACGTTGCGGTTATCTGGGTTGTGTGTGTGGATGCGTGTGTGTGTGTGTGTGTGGTGTGGTTAAACCAAAGCTTTTCAGAGTCATTGACAGGGTGTACTTTCTGTCGTGATATCTGCTGTCAATGTATATGTCACTGCAGACCATATATCTGTGTATATCGAGGATAATTACTTTAAATCTTGTTACTGCTGAAAGCAGGTACTCTATACTCAATTACTCCATATAATAAAACACAGCTTGACTTCAGGGAGTCTCAAAGTGGAACTCTATCCTAAGACCATTAACAGACTCTTTTTATGAAGTCTTTTTATTTTTTGTTTTAAAAGCCAAAACTAATTACCTCCTTTGTGTTCATTTATAAAACAAAAAATTAGATTTGAAGAAGTTAATTTAATGAAGTAAAAAAAAGATTTTTCCATTTCTCTTGTGCTAGGCTACAATTGTGTTCTCCCAGTTTTCATTTATCATTTTTTTTTAAGATTCTTTGACATATGTAGCGTTTTCCCTTTTGTTAGTATTGATATTTTGACTCAACAGACTCAACTGTAAATAATTATTTCTTACCAGTGCACTTAAGGCATTATACTTGTTCAAAGACACAACAACTGGCAATTTTCTGTGACCGAGTTGTCATTTCTTCTTCTGGTTTCTTCAAGTTTTTGCTGTTCTTGTTGTTGTTTTAATTGCTTCTGCATGATCTACTAACAGTAAATAAAGCTTATGCCTACATTCTGCCTGACTTTTAAAGTTCATGGGAAAGACAGGCAGTTAATGGTATAGTATTATCTTGTGACAGAATTTGTTTTTGATTCTCGGTGGCCTAAAAAATAAAGAAATACACACACAAAAAAAACGATATGAAAAAAATTCCTTCATGTTCAGTTATCAGTAAGTAGATGTAATAATGTCCTTTCATTTGATAATACAAAACGTTTACTTATAGACTTTTATTCAGGATTTTACAAAGTATACTAAAGAAAGTAAGGAAAGTGTGGAAAGTGTGGAAAGACAAAAATGTGGAAAGTAATGAAAGTAATAAAAATAGTGAAAGTAAGGAAAGATAGGAAAGTGTGGAAAGTGTGGAAAGTCAGGAAAGTAATGAAAGGAATGAAAATTATGAAAGTAAGGAAAGATAGTAAAGTGTGGAAAATCAGGAAAGTAATGAGAGTAAGGAAAGTATGAAAAGAAAAAAATGTGGAAAGTGATGAAAGTAATGGAAATTATGAAAGTATGGAAAGTGTGGAAAGTAAGCGGGTAAAGTAAGTAATTCAGTAAAGTAAAGGCATAAAGTGTGTGAGGTAAAGTGATTAATAGAGCAAGTCAGCAAATAAGTTTATACCTCAGTATAGTAATATAAGTAGGCCTGATTCTTTTAAGTCTGTGAGTAATTAAGTGAGTATATATTTATATCTAGAGGATATATAGTTAATAGAGATATAATCTTTCGTTTCTACAATAATTTCCGCTAGTGCATACATTCTTTTGTATGCAACCAGTTACAGTTTTTAACATCAATAGTATGCGACTTCCGCAATGTCAATGTTATCACTGATTTTAGCCAATCAAATGCAGTATGACAAAAATTCGGTTTATATTTGAAATTTTGAATACAGCCCATAAAACCCTATTATAGTTTTATACTTTCACTATTTTGGTCCAATCAACTCCATTTCTTTGTAATCAACCGCTATAAAAAGATTCAGAATCAACTATTCATTCCTTTTAATTTAAAATTCTGATAGATCATCGTAGAGATCGTACGAAGGGCACAATAATTTCTTTAAACAATGTTGCGGGTAATAAAACAAAGCTATAGGTTTCAAGATCAACATTAAAAAAAAATCAGAAATGAGCACCAGTTCTATGTCGTTTACGGTATATACCCATCCCCTCCCCACCCCCCCCCCACCCCCGGCTCCACGGAGGCCCTTATTTGTTGCTTAAGTAACCCTATGTCTCAACATGGGCCTGAAATTGATGCATACCTTTGCCTCCCTCCCCCCCCCCCACCATTCCTCCCACAAACAACCTAACATCTGCATTTGTGCACCCGAGCCAAATGTGCGCAAGGGTTTACGACGCGCGCACACACACAGACACACAGACACACACACATACACACTAACTGGTCGTAAGATAAATATATGATACAATTTAAATGCGCTTTTCTCCGTATTATTCTCTTACCGCCCCCGCCCCACCCTTCTCTCTCTCTCTCACTCGCGCCATCCTATTTCACATAAGAATTCCAATGGACAGAATATTGATCCATATCGGCGATGAGTTAAACTCCATTCTGCTTGACTGATCCTCTGAAAGCGGGAAACGGAATTTAAAAAAACAAAAAAGTTATCCACTTATTTAACATTGTCACTGTTTAGAATGAAATAGAACATAACAAAAGAATATCAAGTAAAGGAAGAAAACTCCCCCCAAAAAACGTATAGCCTCCCTTTGACTGAACACTACATCAATAACTAAAACGAATTTTTTTAAATAAAAACTAGACGTCAAGTTGATCTATTCAATGTTACTTTTAAACTAGACTACTTGCTACGCTAGACTTATTCCATTTTCCTTTCGGAAACATCCTTTCTTTTCTTTTTATTTTGTATCGATCCGCGGCATGAATTATTTCCCGCTTTTGTCAACCGCCCGCATGGCGGAGTTATTTCCTCCTTCTTGCGCACCAAGACAACGGTACTCTGGTCATCACGTGTCAACATAAAAGCGGAAATTGTTTCAATAGCTTTCTTTTGATTGGTTATTGCAAAATGTCTCCGTCTTCGTCTTTCAATAGACAAAAAAAAAAAAAAAGAAGAAGAAGAAAGCTGCCATCTTGAAAAATTACTTCATGAGTAAAAAAAAAGAGGGGTGAGGAGAAACAGATGTTTGCGATGCAGTAGAATGAAAACAAGAACATCTTTGTTCAATTTACAATTTCAATATATATATTGTTACGAGTAGATTTATTTCCATATTATATCGGTTCTGTTATTATTAACTAAAGTTAAAATGAAATAATCTTAAACCCTAAATGTTTCCGTGTTAGGAATAAAACATGCATATGTCTAGACACTACGTCATAGCAATAAAATACGTCATATGCACGAGGGTTGAATACCGTTAGTTTAGTTTAGTTCTAGTTTGGGCGCTAATGTGTGAGGACTGTTTTTGACCACTTTCTTAAAGATAGGATTACGGCTTAGTTCGTTTTAGAAGAATCTCAACTGATTAAGTTTCATTATATAATACTGGTACATGTATTCTGTGGTATTGTTATATTTTATCATCTCAACTTGTTGGAATAAAATTGTGTTCAATTTCAAACAGGATTGTGGATTTCCTATATATTAAGGTACAGTTTATCTAAATCACTTTATATACAAAAGATTTACATCGCAACGAGTCAAATAAACATCAAATCTAATTCAATAACATCAATATAAATTCTTATACAACCTTGTGAGATCCAAGATGGAAATGAATCAAAAGAATATATAATAATACATTACTAAAAATATCATCTAACGTCAGTAGCTGATTTCGCACGTGACAAAAGATTGGGGGCTCGTCCGGGATCTAAAGTTTGTATGTATAAGAAATTGAGAATATACAACTGTTTTAGTGAAAACGATTTACAACAAATATTTATTCAAATTCTGTCTACGTGGGAGGCACTGTCTGTGTTCGGACATACTGTTTTCAGTTTTGTATACAACCATCCTTAAAATTTATCTTCTACAAATTAACAGTGGTGTAAAAATATTTCAAAGGACTTTATAAAAGGTAAAGTTGAAATTTTTATCTTCTATTTACATCATTAATATAAAAACATGGCGGAAGCTAATCTTACGCTGGAGCAATTGAATATTTTTGCTATCACGTCGGAACAGTTAAATAGCATGTCACTAACCCAGTTAAAAGAGATGGCAAACTCTCTGGGAATAGACATTACTGAAGTTACACCAGTAAAGAGTAAATTGATTCAAGATATTAAGGACTGTTTGAAAAGACATGGTAGAATGCTTGAAGAAAATACTATGAATAATGAAGAATCAGTGGTTCTCAATGTATCAGAAACTCTGAAAACAGACATAAATAACCATGAATTTAAAATGAATGTAAATGAACTAAGTGCGGACATGAAATTCCAGTTAGAAATGAAGAAGTTAGAATTACAATTGGAAAAAGAAAGAATCGCTAGTAATGAAAGGATTGAATTGGCAAAGTCTCGTTCGTCAACTCATACGATTCAGGAAACAAATAATGTAGAACTATATAAGTTTAAAAAGCATGTCCCAAGCATGGAGAACATAGAGATTGATGAGTTCTTTATGGTCTTTGAAAGAAACTCGATCGATTATAAATTTCCTGAAGATAAGAAAGCAGTACTTTTACGTTCAGCTCTAACAAAAGGCAAGGCTCTAGATGTTGTATTGAATTTGACTCCAGAGGAATGCAATGATTATGAACTAATAAAGAGCAGAGTATTATTGAGTTATGTTCTAACTCCAGAAAAGTATCGAAAGTTATATCGTGAGTACAAGAAGGAACCAGAAGTTTCACATGTTGACTTCCTGAGATTAGAGAAAAAGTATTTTGATCGATGGTTACGTTCTAAGAATGTGAATAAAGATTATGAAAAACTATATAATCTCATACTGATGGAGGATTTTACTGAGAAGATTCGCACTGATATAAAAGTTCATTTGGCTGATCGTGGTATTGAAATAGCAGAACAAGCAGCAGTTAAAGCCGATGAATACGTCATTATTCACCCGCATAGCCATTATTTTCAAAATGACAGAACAAGTTTGAGGACTCAAAACAGTAATACAGAGAGGAAGTTAAGATCGACAGAGGATAAAAGTAAACAAAAAGCCGATAAACAAGAGAATTCAAGTTTTGTACAAAAGAGAATTACCTGTACATTCTGTAAGAAAGATGGACATATAAAAGAGAATTGTTGGAGTCTACATAAAGAGAAAAGACCCATTAAAAACAAGAACAACGTGGTTTTATCACACATCGCCGTACAGACTGAAACTCACATAAATAAAACTGCCCACAAAAGAATTAAAGCTGATAGAAAGACATTTGATGTTAGTCATGAAGAGATGGCGAAACACGCATGTCCAAGTTGCTCAAAGTCGGAAAAAGTCTTTGAAATGAAGACCGAGGCTATTGAACATTCTAGTTTCAACTCCAAAGGGAGTGTGAAAGATGAACAAACAGTAAATAAAACTTTTACTTATGGAGGCAGTAGTGTAGCAAGAAACTCAGTAGGCAGAGAACTACCCGAGTGCATGCTATCGGATGTTAGCGAGGGCTATGTGTCACCTATAGATAATCAAGCTAGAGAACGGAAGATTAAAATTCTACGTGACTCCGGTGCTGATATATCTCTACTGTTGAAGAATACTGTACCAACGTCGAAATTGACTCATACAGGCCAGTATGCCTTAATCAGTACTATGGCTGGAACACTCACGGCACCGTTACATCGTATACAGTTGAAGAGTAATTACTTCACTGGATCTGTTATTGTTGGGATAGTGAAGAAATTTCCCTACAGAGGCATTTCATTACTTTTCGGAAGTGACATTGCCAAGAATCAGGTACATCCTGTACTTAAAGAACCCAAAGACTCTGTTCAGTGTAAGAATACTGAAAATTCAGTATGCGTTGTCACCAGAGCTATGGAGAAACAACAGATGACTGATGAATCGACAAAGAAACCAGAACCGACACCAGAGATTGACTTACAAGCAACCTTCATGGCGGATGTTCTAGGTGGTTACTCAAGTCATACTGATCAAAATAATTTGTCGCCTAGACAACTACTCATTCTTGCTCAAGGCAAAGATCCAGAGATCGGGAAGCTAAAAGAGGAAGCAAAGAATGAAGGAGAATTAGAAACAATGGTCGCAGGTTATTACCTGAGGGATGAGTTGTTGATGAGGAAATGAAGAGGGAAAGAAAACGACGATGAAACATGCAGCGAAGTACATCAAATCGTGGTACCCAATGTATACCGCAAGGACATACTACATATGGCCCATGATTCACCGTATGCTGGTCACCTAGGGATTCAGAAAACCTTCGACAGGATTCTTCCATATTTCTTCTGGCCTGGCCTACGTCGTGACGTCACATCGTTTTGCAGATCATGTCATGTCTGCCAGATGGTCGGCAAGCCGAATCAGACCATTCCGGTAGCTCCTCTACGACCCATACCAGCATTCTCAGAACCCTTCAGTCACATCATTATAGACTGCGTCGGTCCGTTGCCTAAAACTAAGGCTGGCCACCAGTATCTGTTCACTATAATGTGTTCGGCAACGAGATTTCCAGAGGCTATTCCTCTACGTAGCATCAATGCCGACAAAATATCTGATGCACTTATCGGATTCTTCACCCGATATGGTCTTCCGAAAACCGTGCAGTCAGATCAAGGTTCAAATTTCACATCGAAGTTATTTCGCCAAGTCTTAGAACGGCTGGGTATTCGTCATGCAGTATCGAGTGCATATCATCCACAGAGTCAAGGCGCACTGGAACGATACCACCAAACATTGAAGAATATGCTCCGTACTTTCTGTTTTGAGCATAACGACGACTGGGATCGTGGTATTCCCTTCGCACTCTTCGCAACCAGAGAGGCTGTACAAGAATCTCTTGGTTTCAGTCCCTTTGAACTGGTATTCGGACACACAGTTCGTGGACCACTAAAGCTGTTACAAGAGACATGGTTATCATCCACTGAAGACACTGGTCTACTGACATACGTGGAAAATTTTAAAAATAGACTGTATAATGCATTAAAAGTTGTCAGATCTAATCTTTTGCAGGCACAAGACAAGATGAAGGTCTATTATGACGTCAACGCAAGAACCCGTATCTTCCAGCCTGGTGATAAAGTTCTCATGCTGACGCCACTGTCTGGTCAACCCCTGAGTGCCAAGTTTACAGGACCCTACGAGGTTATGGCTAAGCTTAGTGAGGTTAACTATCTTGTAAAGACCCCTGATAGACGGAAATCGCAACGAGTGTGCCATATCAATATGTTGAAACCATACATTACCAGAGAAGAACAAAAAGTTGTTGCCTCGGTAAACACTGTTATTAAAGTCGGGAATTATTCATCCGAAATTGAACGTGAATTGGCAGAAAGCAAATTACAAATCACAAAAGTTTTAAAAACTCTTAATGAAAAGTTGGCACATTTACCCGCTTGCGAACAATCCGCTATCAAAGGTCAAATTTATGAACATATTAATACTGATCTATTTGCAGATGTATCCAATGGAACAAGACTGATTGAACAAGATAAAGTCAGTTTCTCATGAAATGTTTTTCTTTTATGTCATTCATTGTATTGATTAAAATATATATTATTGTAAATATGACAATAAATAAACTATGTTTTGAAATATTACGATATGAAACATTACAGAACAAAACTTCAAATTCTACTAGAAACAATCATACGTTGTAAGGTAAAAGGTAACTATTGCATACATCAATTGCACACACACCGGTATTTAACTTGAATACATCCACACTTGTGTTTGTTCAATTGATTATTGATGTGTTTTGCAAATTGTTTGTTTTCTATGTCGTCATGTTATAATTTGGATGTCTTATTTTATGCTATGTAAAAGCTAAATCAGCTGAGATTATCACATTTTAAATATTCTTGATGTCATAATTGAGACATCATAATAATATAATAACTGAAAATCATTAGTTAATGATACAGTGATCGGTTATAAATAAATTAAACTTTCTAAAGAATTATCTATAAATTATTAATCGGTTCCACTTATTTGGGTGATTCATATCAATTCTATGGGATTGGTTATTGGTGGTAATAGTTTTATGGTCAACGTTGTACACACAATAATCATAATTGTAAATATTAATTGATAAATAAATGTTTAATTAATAATCATTGTTAAGATAATGTGATAAGGGATTCCATAATAGCGACTTTGTTATTAAGGGGATATGTAATATATGGTTCATTTTAATCTTTAAAAGATTGTCCAATAGTCAATTAAATCTTACGAATAGTTTGGGAATTCGGTTCATTTTATGGGTACTCTACAAAGAATTCCATACTTAACGCTGTCTGTAATTCCTTTGTGTCTTAAGGGGGGGCGAGTGTTACGAGTAGATTTATTTCCATATTATATTGGTTCTGTTATTATTAACTAAAGTTAAAATGAAATAATCTTAAACCCTAAATGTTTCCGTGTTAGGAATAAAACATGCATATGTCTAGACACTACGTCATAGCAATAAAATACGTCATATGCACGAGGGTTGAATACCGTTAGTTTAGTTTAGTTCTAGTTTGGGCGCTAATGTGTGAGGACTGTTTTTGACCACTTTCTTAAAGATAGGATTACGGCTTAGTTCGTTTTAGAAGAATCTCAACTGATTAAGTTTCATTATATAATACTGGTACATGTATTCTGTGGTATTGTTATATTTTATCATCTCAACTTGTTGGAATAAAATTGTGTTCAATTTCAAACAGGATTGTGGATTTCCTATATATTAAGGTACAGTTTATCTAAATCACTTTATATACAAAAGATTTACATCGCAACGAGTCAAATAAACATCAAATCTAATTCAATAACATCAATATAAATTCTTATACAACCTTGTGAGATCCAAGATGGAAATGAATCAAAAGAATATATAATAATACATTACTAAAAATATCATCTAACGTCAGTAGCTGATTTCGCACGTGACAATATATATTGTTTCTAGTGTGGGTTCCTTCTTTCTTTCTTTACAAAATATCTACTTCCCCCAAAATCATTAATGACACATTTAAAAATACCTAATACATCTTAATTAAGAATTAGTGTGCGCAAAGTGTTAGTTTATATGGTGATACTCTAGTACAGGGGTTAGCAGCCCAAGGCACGCGTGCGAAACTTGGCACGCAGAGCGATTTTCAATGGCACGCGAGAGACCTCCAAGAGGTGTTATTTTATTGATCAAAAAAACATTTTCGGGTTTTGAACGAGGAGGACTGACTGTTGAAGCCAATGTTTCTGAATGACATAGCGACACATTTCAATTGGTTCAACTTGCATTTACAAGGACGAGGTCAAACAGCACTTGAACTGTTAGACCACTAGAATGGCTTTGCATTTCAACTGGACATATCTTGCCGTGAAACCAATTTCAAAACATTTAACTACATGGACGATGTACACCCCCATATTAAGGCATATATTAAGATAGGTAGATATGCTTTTTCAGAAGTACATCGAAGCCCTCAAAGCGGAGTTTTCTAATTAAAGGCAAGACTTTCAAATTGATGGACTAATTTTTTCACATCAAGTCTAACTGGTTTCGTCTTACTACAAATTTCTTAGATTTTTTTAAGTGAAGAAGTATTTTAAAAATGGGAACTCCAATGTGCCCATTTTGCGGAAAAAGTCTAGAAGAAAGCTGCTTAGGAAAGCCGTCTGCTATTTTCAACTTCTATGCATTTGTTTTTTTATTTTCAGCTTTTGGTTCAACTTACACATGTGAACATATTTTATCGCACATGAAAGCTGTTTTAAGCATACAATGAGGTCAGCTACACTTGACAGCTCATTAATTGATACCGACAAATTACATTTTAAAAGAGTTTTTAGGCTCATCTTCTTTAATGAAACAAAAATACAAGTAATTCTAAAACAAATTTATTTGTATTATTAATTTAATAATGTAAGAGACTTATATAGCACTATATTATGTAATTTCTGTAATTATTAAAGTTTAGAATATTGAATCCTTAAATGGACAAAAAAATTAATGAATGAAATTTTTTTATATAACTGTTTAACGTAAATTATCCTCTAATAATTAATAATTAAATCTTGTGATGAATATTATAATGTTGGATTTATAGAAAGAAGTAATAATTACCAGTAATATGTGTTATATTACAAAAGATAACTTGTTTGGCACCACTATAGAATCAAATGTGGAAACGTTTTTAATTGAAGGGAGATAATAAGCCTTATTTTTTTGTTGATAATATTTATAATGCGTATATTATTTTTTCTTTTATTAAATAATAAATAACTTACAATAAAAACGTTTAAAATTATCAAACTGTTAAAATATATTTAAAAATTATATCAATATTATATGTTCAAAGAATTTATATGTATATTTTCAAACATTACATTAACTACATAGTTTGTATGATTACAGCTTATTTATTCTTAAATTGAATGATATTGACTTCGGCCGTTTAAGTCATTGAAGAAATTTATCACAATTAAAGCCTTTCTCAATTAAACTAAGGATGTTAAAACCGGTTTTTTTCTATAACCGGTATTCGATTCTATATAACCGGATTTCGGTTTCCCCCCCCCCCTCCCGCGCAATGTCACAAGTCATAGGCCGGAAAAAAACAAATGGGCGTAGTTTTGTAGGTATATTTGAAAAATAAGCTTACTTTAAACTTAATTTGTGTTTGCAGGGCATTCAAGGGGTTGATTTGTGTGAATTCAATATTATTTTGTACTATTTACCATACAATTCCTTAAAACTAAAAAAAATCTGGGCTAATTGATTAAAACCGATAATAGCTTTCAATATTTCAATAGTGATAATCAAATTACCGATTATTATTGACCATAACATTAAGAAACATTTGAAGAGGCATAGGCCTATAGATCTATGGTAACTTGTAAAATAATGTATTGAAAGGTTTCGCGTAACACGAATCAAAAGAATGTTATAGTGCCGTTAATATTAAAGCACAGACATGGTGTCTAGCCGAAATGTTCAGGGTCACAGAAATACTGGGATAGGCTAGTTTGCGCCTCTCTATTGTGTACATCAAAGGGGAGCGCACATCTTAAAGATGAGCCGACAAGTAAAAAAAAATCATGTTAATTGTAACTGTAACTTTTGTAACTGTAACTTAACATTTGGTTTGATGTTGTTTTTATCGCAAGCCAAAGTTCGTATTTGGAAAAAAAAGAAACAATATCTAAGACTAGCAAGGCATTTCAAGAATTGTTTTGTGCGAATCCAACATTATTTTTGAAAATTATTTCCATCAGAACCAAAAAAAAAAGGTGTGCTTCTTGAAGTAATGAATACCTTCAAACCAACAAACCGAAATCCGGTATTCGGGTTTTCGTTTAACATCCCTAATTTAAACTGAGATCAAAATTATTAATAATAGCAGGTGTTAGATCTTCATCTTGATTAACAAATGATATTGTTAAGAAAATAATTATCATAAAGGTGAAAGTTTAGTAATAAAATAGTGTATTTTATGTAAATGCAAATAAAAAGGATGTAATCACAAACACGTTTATTTTTGTATTAGATATAAAACGCTTTAACAATTTTCTCTATAAATAATCTCCTTTGCTTTTGGCCTTGGTCTTGCTAAGGAGTTAAATTACCTTAATTGTCCTATATAATAATATTTAGAACCAGTATAATACAACAGGTTGACTTTTAGGCTGTTGGCACGCTGAATAATTTGGAAATCCTAGTTTGGCACACCGTTAGCAAAAGGTTGCCGACCCCTGATCTAGACCACTGAGTATTAAGTGATTCATTTAGGCCACTAAGTATTAAGTGATCCATCTAGACCAGAGGTCGGCAACCTAAGGAACGCGTGCCAGACTAGGCACGCAGAGCGATTTTTAAAGGCACTCTGAAGACCTCCAAAATGGCAATTAAAGTATCTTCTACAAGGAACAAGATACAAGATATATTTT
This sequence comes from Anisus vortex, assembly GCA_949126835.1. Classification (NCBI taxonomy): domain Eukaryota; kingdom Metazoa; phylum Mollusca; class Gastropoda; family Planorbidae; genus Anisus; species Anisus vortex. The sequence goes on from OX421499.1 coordinate 27,513,109, forward strand.
AGAACAAATACATTTTAGGCTTTTGTCAGGCTAAACGATATAGAAATCCTGCTTGGGCACATTATTATCAAAAGGTTGGTGACATGCAGGGTCGCGGCCCGATATCGGGCCATGAAAGCAAAATGATCGGGTCGATAAAATAAAAAGCAGAAAAGTTCACAAATCTAGGTCCGAATATCAAGATAGACTAGTGATAGATCCGAAACAGCATATTCCACACGTTGTGGGCATTTTGTGATATTTCAACATGATACGATTATCTACAGCCTTCAAGCTTACACGTCACTGGCCTTGTAAAATTGTGAGGAAATTGTTGATATATTTTTCATGCCACATGTGGGCAAATAATATAGAGATATATTGACTGGCATAACTCCTAGTATAAAGATAAAAATGTTTGTGGGTCTTGTAATAGAAGTATTGAAACAAAACTAGTTCACGAAATGTCACGGTTTTGGAAACGCTGCTATTATAACACAGTTTAGTGTACGAGTTTTAGTATATGAGTATGTAGTGTGTCTTTGTAAATCTGCGTACGTTTATTTGCAAGAGTACTGGTGTGTTGGGGTGGGTGGTTGCTGGGGGGGGGGGGCGGAGTAAAAGTGCTTTTTTTTTTAAAAAAATTACTTACTGTAAAACTTTATGTGAATGCACCCAATGTCATTGTTCAACATTTCAGTATAATATAATTATTTTTTTTTAAGTAAACAAATGTACTCGAATAAGATTCAACTTTAAACAGGCGTCTTTGTCTGCATGAAACAATTATCAAAACTCTTCAAAAATAAATAAAAAAAGAAGAATAATTTGTATACGTCACATGACTTGATCAATAATTCAGTGAGTTTCAGCAGACCTAGCTCTAGATCAGAGACATCCACTTAGAAGAAGAAAAGACAAAGAGAGAGAACCCTTGACAATATATTCGAACATCCAGGAAACATAAACTTCTATGGACTAATTTATCTCTCTGTATTACGTCCCCTTTTAACTCCAAGACTCTTCCGAAAGCAGAGATAATTTATTCATACCACCTTTTATTGTGTCACGTTCTCGTGTCAATAGAACGTTTTTATTTTTAAAACTTCCTTTGTTAAATGTTCATTTATTGAATTCCGTTTGAAGGATGTTCAGAGACAATTGAATGAAGAGATAAAGGATAAGGCGGCTTATTATGATTAGGGAAATGGAAGAACAGAATTAGTTATGTCAGAGAGGCACCACTATTTATGGGTTTCTCCGTTCACGTTTTTGTGTCTGTCTGTTTTCAGTTCAAAAGTGTCTTTTTTTATCTTATTGACTGTCCTAAAAATGTTATCGTCCAACGCGTGAGTAAGTAAAGTACCCTTCGGACCAAACTGATCATAAGGCAGCGTTCACCAGTTTCTGTGGTCAGGTATACTAGGGGATGTGTGGCCAGCACAATGCCTAGCCGCCTTGACTTTATCCCAACTAATGTCATGTACCTATTGAAGCTGGATAGACTCAGGGACATCCACAAGTCCCAGAAAAAAAAAAAAGTTTCCACCAGAATTCGAACACAGAACCCACCAGGATTCCAACCTAGAACCTTTGGATCGCCAGTCAAACGTGCTGCTGCTCGGCCACTGTGCCGTCCAACGTATAAGTACCACATAATTTCCAGACATGCATAAAATGCATGTAGATCAGAATATGCAGTAATATTAAAACATGCATAAAGTTTAGAATATGCATAAATATTTAAAGAAAATGTGCTTACAGATTATGAAGCTTTTAATATGCCTATAAAGCAGAATAAGCATACACAATAGAATCTAGGCCATCTATTTCGGAAAAGGTCACAAAGAAAAACAATTAAATACATGTAGATCAGAATATGCACAAAAATTTGCATATGCAAAAAAAGAGCAGAAAAAAATGTGAAAATTAGAAAATGGCTGATTACATTTGAAAAAGCACTTAGAAAAAATAGTCTTGCGTGGAGGGCTTCGTTGGGTTTCAGTTGTGATTTTCTCCTTACCGTTTCTAGATTCTCTATATTATATATTTCCCGCTGCGCATTCACCCGGGGAAATAAAAAAATAATTTGTTGTATTAGTCATGCCAACAATTTATCTTACTCAAACGATACCCAGCAGAGAAAAAGAAGTAATAATAATAGTAATAAAAAGAAAGAAAAAAAAAGTGAGAAATAAAAGGTATCGATACGGCCCGACACTTGTAGGTAAACTCAATCAATCTTGTGCAAACAGCTCAGGCGAGAAGGGCGGAGTCGATACATTGATTGACATCCTACTTCGTCAGGTGAAAATAAATACATTATAGTTTTAAAAAAGAAACACATAATATAAAGAATAGAGAGAAAAAAAAATAACAAAGTTAGGAAGGAGAGAGGTAATTGGTCCGCTTCACTGCCTCAACAAATTGTACAACAAAATGTTGGATGAAGTAGAACATTAGAACAAAATCTAAAGTACACACCAATACAAGGTGCAATGCCTTTAAGTCAGTTTGTGGAGCTGGTGTGGACAGAAGACGATGTGGCTGCACCTTTTAACTTTATTCCAGAGGTTGTCAGCCTGTATTGCACGTGCGACCAATATATGGGGTACACAAACGATACATAGGTTATTTGTGGAAAGCAAAGGAATTAGAAAAGTTATTGAAAAACGGTTGTTTTAAAAAAACACTTATTGTGGATAACAGCTTTATTACATGTTATATATGTATAAAGAACCAACGAAATAAAAAGCATATAAATGTTAATAGATTTATTCTATTCATTCAAATTGCTTTGTTCATATATTTAAAAAAAAATTTTGGAGATTAGTTGTGAGCTACGGAAAATTTCAGGTTTCCCGTAATTGAATTTTTTATTTTATTCAAGCGTTGGGCGAGAAGAAAAACGAGGTTGAGAACCACTAGTTCTATGATTATTAAAGTTTGTGTTTGTTTAATAGTTATTAAAAACTGCCGTTGCTCGACTTAATAAGGTTCTTACAACATACCACAGCAGTTTCGTAAGAGCCAGATTTCTTTAAATAGAACTGCACATGTAGAGATAATCTGTTTGTTGTTGTCGGCTGTAATCACGTGATTTAAGAGTTTTAAAGAAACTAAGGCATACAACTAGGGTTGCCATATCTAGCTGGGACCTCGTCGGGCCATTCTAAGATTGGGGTTTATAAAGGAATAAAAAAAATTATATAGGATAATTCCTTTTTTATTTAGAACACTATTACATGGAACTGGTTGGCAGACCATATCTTTCGGAAGATTTCACCTTTTTCAGCAAGTCTTTTGTTCTCTTTTACGTATTTATAAAACGTGTTACAAATTTTTTGTAGTTAAACTGGCACTGTAAGGACTGATTCCACAGTCCCTGGCGGCAGTCGATTACTTTCACCAGTCCACTGGGCGACATCAGCGAAAATATTCTTTCAACGGCGGCTTTGTGTGTGGGGATAGAAAAACGCAAATGCCCGCAGAATTTTAGCAGTTGGCAGGTGCTTGCATCGTCGATACCGGATACGCAACATGCAACGCCATCTGTGAGACGACCTTGTCAACACAAATTTGTTGACATAACTAAAACTAAATGAGGCTGCATTTACATGTTGCGCTTACAGATGGCGTTACCTCAGTACTTGAGCAAAGCTCGCAACAGTATTTTGCAAAATCTGGACAAAATTGGGTCTTGTCGGGATGTCGGGACAAAAAGGGCCATAACGGTTACGGTCCCGATATATCGGGACGGATGGCAACCCTACCTACAACCCAAAATGGCGACGTATATAGAGTTAAAACTAAAGGTATTCAGAAAATTCAATCCTCAATAAAAGTTGTTTGTTTTTTTCAATTAGCGATGAGGGTTGTATTTAAAGTTTCTTTTCGTTAAGTAAGCTTTTTAAAAACTCAATGCTTTAAGTCAGTGCAGGATGATGGCCTTCAACTTGGAGATTTCCAGAAGCGGCCGTTAGGCCTTTTGTGTTTTAAGTAGGTCATGACTGAACGCAGTACTCGTAAACAACTATTCTGATTCTTTCCAGGTGTTATTTTCGTCTCTAATATTACAGACGTTCAATATAAACAGAACCTGGGTAATACCCGACGTCTCACCCTTCCGATTCTCATTTCCCTACTGTCTTTTCACCCTGTTCTATAAATATGAAAATTCGATACTCAAGTGTGTGCAATGAAGCTGACATTGTTCGACCCTTCACCTTCGACCCTTCACACTTGGGGAGAATGCTCTTATGCAATGCAGTCTAACCAAGCGTCCTTGGCCTTTTGCGAGTCTGTTTGCATGCACGCGAAGTGTGATACGATATGTCAGTGTCACATACAAAAGGAGGGGGGGGGGTTCAGTGTCATTGTCATTAGTTCTATCTAAGTTGTTTCAAAGACATTTATTTGAGGTATCATTATAATGGTGCGCACATTCTAGAATTATTTTGGAAACCGAAATCTATATCTGGCATTTCCTTATCTTTGTGCTAATCTTTCTGTAGGATGTTGATAGATTATTGTTAGCTTTTTAATTTTGTATTTCTTTCTTCTTTATTTTTCTGTGCAGTTACACCGCTCAGCTCTGTGGATTCCATGTTTGAGTTATGTTTCCCGTGCAGACGGGGAGTGCTGTTCAAACATGGAACAATTAATACAACGAAATTATGGGATGTCAATCGACATTGGGAAGGGGTCGCTTTTGTCCCGAGTCACGACATTGACGTAACCCGAGCGGCAGTGTTTTTTTGGCTGACTGTGTTGTCCAAACCACCCAATCCCCCTTCCCTCAAACACACAACCCGGTCTTCCTTCCACCTCATCTACCCTTCTTTCTCCATACACTGCTCCCCCCTCTTCGCGCCACACACATACACACACCCCACACACGACATTTCCCACACAAGGCCCCGTTGTTGGCACGTTTGTTCAAGAGAATAGATAGAAATAATGATGACATATAATCGAAGCACCAGCCAACCGAGAGACGGAGACAGACAGACAGAGAGAGAGAGAGAAGGAGAAAATATGACTCCGATTGTAAGAGAATGAGAAACTAAAAGAAAGAGTGAATACCTCCAGCAAGTGAAGAGCGCGGTGGACACATTGAATAGCGATGTTATTGGTGCGGAGCGCATGTTCAAACACAATGGCAGACGGAGAGCGGACCTCCGATGAAAAGACCCTCGCTTTCGATCCGGGAAGGATGTCGATCTGTCCGCGAGTTAAGTCCTTGACGTATCGAAGGAAACGAAAGGGGGGGGGGGGGGGAGGCAGCTAGCGGACTCATGCGAATTTAGAAAGATAAAATAAACAAAATATAAAATAAATAGACCATTATGGAGCGATGGCCCACTTTCTGATTACATTAGTAGATTATGTAAGCCCAGGCTCAAGTGTAATGAAGCCAACCCAAAGGAGAGACCTTGACCTAGACATTTAGCCTAATTATTTCGGGTCCCAGAAATCTCCTGATTTTGTTTTCTTATTTAAACTTATTGAGTGAAGAGTTTGGAGTTCAAATCTTATTTTAGCCCTCGATAAAGCTGAATGATAAGAAACCAAACAATGTTAGTGTAAGTACTTACATTTAGAACGTCGTTTATCGGTATAAAGTTATTACAAAGGTCAGTGATCATACATGTGGTGATAGATCCTTGTTTTGTTGAAAAATGAAATGCTAAGGGGTTCAGATGTCTTGGAAATTAAGGAATTTGGAAATTAAGGAGTTTGGACATTAAAACCTTTGTAAATTAAGGAGTTTGTGAATTATGGCATTTGGAAATTAAGGATTCTGTAAATTAAGAAGTTTGTGAATTATGGCATTTTTAAATTAAGGAGTCTGTAAATTAAGGAGTTTTTAAATTATGGCATTTGTAAATTAAGGAGTCTGTAAATTAATTAAGGAGTTTGTGAATTATGGCATTTGTAAATTAAGGAGTCTGTAAATTAAGGAGTTTGTGAATTATGGCATTTGTAAATTAAGGAGTCTGTAAATTATGGAGTTTGTGAATTATGGCATTTGTAAATTAAGGAGTCTGTAAATTAAGGAGTCTGTAAATTATGGAGTTTGTGAATTATGGCATTTGTAAATTAAGGAGTCTGTAAATTAAGGAGTCTGTAAATTAACGAGTTTGTAAATTAACGAGTTTGCGAATTATGGAGTTAAGGAAACCAATGAAAAGTAAAAAAAAAATTTTTCAAATATCAGGAAGTTGGGAAATTAAGGGTTGTATTTTTTAAATATAAAAAAGATAAATTTAAGAGTTTAAATATTAAAGAGTCTGGAAATTACGGATCCAGAAACTAAAGAAGCGGATAAATAAAGAAGGTGGCAACTAATGAGAAAAGAAGAAGTTAAGAAATTCAGAAATGGGCCGTATTGCTGCTGAGAGTTAACACCCTTTGCTTTATACAAGTCAATCTTATATACCGTAATTGTAAAATGGGCAAGGGTGTTGTTACGAATATCGGTCATAGAGGAATGACGTAATAAGGCATTGACCTCTTAACAAGTGCGTATTAGAGTCCAAGGTTTGACCTTTCTGCTCTGAGGGCAGTTTAAATAAAATAATTCGTCCAACCCCATGAAATATGAAGGTTATAATTCTGGATCGCAGTATTCTATAGAGCAGGAGATTAAAATGCGTATTAAGACCCTGTAGAACCTTCGATAATAGTTTTCTTTGGAAAGTCCCTACCTCCTTAAAGTTAGTTCAGTTTGAAAGTTTGTAGAGAGAAGTCGCTATATTGATACTTGTATATTTCATGTCATTTTATTGAAAATCTTATGTTGCCATCAGTTGATGCATTTATTTAAAGTTTATATTGAGTCTACAATTTAAATAAAATTGTTTATTAAACAACTGGAGTTGTTTGATCTATCATTGTTGAGAAAGGTGTTGAAGATAACCATACCGAATATAACTACATTACTGCAAAGATCTGTCAGTCAAGAAACCCCTAGCTTGGGCTACAGATTAGCAGAATCGAGAGACTTCTAATAAAGATACAACTATATTCATTGAATCCGATTTAACGAGTCGTAATAATAGTCATCATAGTGACAGTCCATAACAGTGTTAACTCTCAGCAGCAATACGGCCCATTAACAACAATTTGTCAAAAATAACAAAAAAAAATATGGATGTTACAAAATACCGTAAACGGTTAATAAAGAAAACATATCGATTACGTAGTTTATTTTTTTATCGTCCATTAACCTAATTAGCGAAATAAAACTAGGACTTCAAATATCGGGAAATACATTACCAAGAGGAAAATAACTTTCAAAAATATAAAGGAAGTCAAAAAGATTGAAGAAGAAAAAAAAATATTCAAAGATTTATAGAAAGAAGGGTTGATTAAAGATTTTTTTCTTCTCTGCTCAACTTTTTCTGGACTTAAAGGGTTTTTGATAGTTCTCTCGTTCCATTGGCACGACACTTGTTATGAATGGCTTTTCCATTAGTTGACCAGAGGGGTGGAGAGAGAGGGAGGGGAGGGAGGGAGGGGGCGTCTGACGACGGCAGGTGCCAGACGTCACGTGTCACACCGTTGACTTTCTTTTTTTTTTCTTAGGGCGGGAAAGGGTTCGTTATTGTACGCCATATATACCCCCCTAATCCCTTTCCCTGTTCTCATTCTTGAGTGAGCAGGTTTATGAGCTTGGGGGCAGATTCTGAAATAAGTTTCAAAGAGAAAGGATGATGTGAGAGAAAGAGAGAGAGAGTTTGGGTTTGAGACTTCAAGACACGTAGATTGATAAGGAAGTAAGCAGATGTTGAAACCCCAGGCAAAAGATCTGAATTTGAGTTTTTTTTTTCTTTTCTTCAAACCTTGTGGCTCTTAAATAAAGAATTGAGATTGATATGAGAGATGTCCAGGTCACACAGACTAATACACACAATATAAATATATCAAGCTAGCCAAATATTCAAGAACGTTTCTATAACTCGTTAACTCGTGGCTTGTTTATTAACTTTGATTTGTTTAATAATGGAGTATTTAGATTATTATGTACATCTTAGAGTCTTAATGTAATAGCAGGGCCGTCATTTACAGTAGGGCACTGTGCAGTACCAAAGGTTCTGGGTTCGAATCCTGGTGCAGGCTAGGTGCTATTCCAGGGTCTGGAGGGTGTCCCTCTCTGATGGGTACCTGACCTTAGTTGGGGTAAAGTAAAGGCGGCTGTGCATAGTGGTGGCCACACAATCCTCTAGTATGCCGTGGCCACAGAAACTGATGAACGCGCTTCACTGGACCTATAGATCAATTTGGTCGGACGGGTACTTTCACTTTTTTTTATGTAAGCAAGTAGATAAGCAGCAAGTAAAACAAAAATGTATAACTCCAGACTTACACCTAAAAATGTTAATTTCATCAATGCATTTCAATTACTTACATGGTGAAAATTTCATTATTTTTCCGCTAGCGTGGGCACGTGACCTAGTTGGTCTTCCATAAGGCTGGGGGGGGGGGGTCGTTACTTTACGATCAGTCTTATGATCGCCATTGTTTTCTCCAGTAGGGCAATCCAAACAGCCATTAGCGGAAAAATTCTCCAAGGTTGAGTTTAATTGTTGGCGGGAGTGTGTGTTTTTGTATCTTCTGTTTTATCGTCTGCATAAATTTACTTGATGCTGCAGTAGTCGTTGGGGGGTAGGGGAGGGGGAGAGTTAATGAGTGAGAGAAACACAAAGAGCCAGTGTGCGCTGAGCGGGAGAGGGTAGAAAATAGAGAATAAGAGAATTAATTAAATAGAGCAAGAGAGAGAGAGTGTAAGCGTGAGAGAGAGGGAGAATTAGATGAGAGTTTTGGTGAGTAAGTTACAGAGTAGGTGGGAGAAATAGGCCTATGTAGAGGAAAGAAAAAAATGTTGAGAGAGAGATAGAGAGAGAGATATTAAGAGTGATTGTGCAGACTAGAGAGACAGCGAGAGACAGAGAGGAAAATTCAGAAATAGAGATGAAAAGAGAAATAGATGGGGAAAAAAGAACTGTGATGTTGAGGGTGATGGAGAGAAATTGAGAGAGAATGTATAGGAAAGAGACAGATTGATATATAAAGTGAAAAATAGAGAAATAAAGCAAATAGAAGGATTGCTAGAGAGAGAGAGAGAGAGAGAGAGAGAGAGAAAATAAAAGATTATGCAAGAGTGATGGGGATGACGAAATCGCCTTAAAGACCAAGTGAACAGCTTTTTCTCGAAGGGACGAGATTTGTAAAAGTCTCATACGGAAGTGACGTGTTAGAGAGACAATAAATAAACAAGACACGACCCACAAAATCTATATTTAACCATTTTGTTAAAAAATAAGACCGGGAAAAAATTCAAAACACGTGGAAATAGATTCAAAACACGTGAAAATATTCATTTTTCCTTGTCGGAATTCCTTCTCTGACGTCACTACCCTTTGTTGCCATATCAAATGGCTACGAGATTTGGATTTTTCCTACGCACATTTAAGTGCTAATATTGAACTAATTACTTGAAAGTTAGGTTTAATATTTTGTATAAATGATTTTTATTAGCATTTGGGTACTGAATACACTATTTACTATCAAAATAAACGTTTATCTCGATTTTGATAAAAAGCTGTTCACTTGGTCTTTAAAGGTAATGTTCATGGTGGGTTTTTAATGCATTCATTCAAAACATCAATGTGAAAATTAGGTATTTTTCTATTTAACTTGCTGAGGACAGACAAAGCAAAGGATTGTGGTTCTAAGTCAGCGCCAGGGAAATTATACATCAATTGGGGGAGGGGTGAAAAAAGGGAGACAAACGTATCTGCTTCATCACCAGACGTGACCTTGTTATTCCAAGGTTGAACTTTCCTAAACAATCTTCCTTATTTTCTTCGTTCTTTGGTTTTATTGTTCGGCGTTTGTCGATATAGCCGTTTAAAGTTTTTATAATGGATGTCGGTCTCTGTTGTTGGTCTAGCCATCAAATGTAGTCTTCAGTTGTAGTGGTTTCAGTTGCGTAGCGCTTGAATTGTGGTAACACAAAGAAATGTTTCAGCGCTAAAATTTAACGTTATTTAATGAATTAATCGAGGTGCGTGCGTGTGTGTGTGTGTGCGTGCGTATGTATGACGTAACACAATGCGCTAATCGAGCGTGGTGTCGCGTGAAATGGTCGTGTTGCGCTTTCTTTGATCTATAATCTACGCACGGCTGGTCAGGACTTTAGACTCAGCCACGCGTAACTCCAAGACAACCTTGCATTAGCATGCACTTGCTGGAAAAAAACCTCTTTAGTGCAAAAATAAAAAATATCAGGAAATAATGAATTAAGTATTAACCAAGACGAACAGGAGCCGGCCCTAAAGAACAAAAAAAGCCCACAGCGCCCCCATTCGCCCCAGTCCCCCCCCCCCCTCCTTCAGTAAAACAATCCACAAGTTAACTTGTTTTTGTTCCCTCAAACATTTTCCATTTTCTGCGTTTCCATGACTACCAGACCGGAACACACCTTGTTTATTCCTGGCTTTAAGCTGGGTGGGCAAGTTCCTCTATACGTTTAAAATGATACGCCTTTGAATGTATCAATGCACGCGATATTAATCAAGACTTAGCTTTAATCTCACTATCAAGTCACGGATAAAAATTTTAAATTTAATTAATTAATTATTAAATTAAAGGATTATTATGGTCTGTTGGATCTTTTCAAAGGAAAGCAAAAAAAAAAAAAAATAATTCCAATCAATTTTCTTTGTAACTGAAGCGATTCGAATTAATCCTGTGAATTTTTATTGACTATAGTTAGAATCGCATGCACATTTATCGCCCCTTGAAGCATTTAATACAATTATTAATGTTTTCATTTAAGGATTGTAAATTTTAAAACAGAAAGTTTTAGGGTTTTAGGTATTATGAAAAATTGGAGGATACACGATAATTGTTTTACGCTCTATGCCCTATGCTATTTGTTGATAAAAGGTGGTGATATGATAAACGAATTAATATTCAAACAAAAGATATCGTTATGATATAACATCTAGTAATTTTTTTTTACGTAAAAAAACAATCTTTTCAATGAACAATCAATGTTGTTTGTTTTGTTTTTGTTGTGCAGCCTATATCTAGGATGTAATATGTAATAAAAAATGTGTTTATTGCATAACAGGGATCGGTCTGTTCTCCTTGTGCATTTGTATGCTTACACTTAAACTTACAGAAAAGTATATTGAATGTTTATAATTCTTTGTTTGTGTTGTTACAACTGTGTAGGCTACATATATACTATATTCTGTAGTTGACATCTAGAAATGCCATCTTAAAGTGTGCCGTATTTGACATCTGGAAATCTCATCTCAAAGTCTGCTGTAGTTGACATATATAAAATACCATCTCAAAGTGTGCTATAGTTGAACATCTAGAATTGCCACATCAAAGTGTGCTGAATTTGACATCTAGAATTGCCACCTCAAAGTGTGCTGTATTTGACATCTAGAAATGCCACCTACAAGTGTGCTGTATTTGACTTCTAGAAATGCCACCTCAAAGTGTGCTGTATTTGACATCTAGGATTGCCACCTCAAATTGTGCTATATTTGACATCTAGAATTGCCACCTCAAATTGTGCTGTATTTGACATCTAGAATTGCCACCTCAAAGTGTGATGTATTTGACATCTAGAATTGCCACCTCAAAGTGTGATGTATTTGACATCTAGAATTGCCCCCTCAAAGTGTGCTGTATTTGAGATCTAGCAATGCCACATCAAAGTGTGCTTGCTGTAATTGACATCTATAAATGCCATCTCAACGTGTCTGGACACCCAGTATGCCAAACCAATACATGCTTTTCAAACAATAATTGACATCCATTGTCTTCTGTCCCTAAACTTTGTTATAATTGTCTGTGATGAATACATCCAACTAGTGGATCTACACAGTCGATAGTCTCGTTTAATTAATGGATTGAAAATCACATTACGCACAGGAGTTCAATTGAATAGTTCAGGTCAACGAAGTAACAAAACACTTTATCTCATTAGTTAATTAAATGTTGGGACTGACCTAGCCGGAAGCTAGTGAGAGAAAATAATTTAAACTTTGAACTTTTCAATTTTTTAAATATTTACACTTACGCTTTTAAGAAAAAAAAATCTAAAAAATATAGCAAAATAAAATACGGTCAAATACATTTTCTTTTTTCTTTTTTTTTACCAAAATATCTAAGTAACTTATTTTTATTTGAAGTTAGTTCATTCATTGAAGACGTTTATGTTTAGTATGCATTTATACTCGGTGTCCGTCTATCTATCTATCTATCTATCTATCTATCTATCTATCTATCTATCTATCTATCTATCTATCTATCTATCTTCCTATCTATTTATCTATCTATCTATCTATTTATCTATCTAGCTTCCTGCCTGCCTGTCTGTCTGAATAAATGATCATCAGTCCTATTTAAGGCTTTCAGAACTGCATGAATTTGTCAGAAACGTGTTTACGGTGCTGCTGGATCTATGCACAATTGGATACCCAGTTCTTGGTACGCCTCGGGTGTGGAGCCACCAACTTCAGATCTACAGAATCAAAAGCAATCGACGATCAATTAGAAAAATACCAATACAGATATAAGTATCTTAAAAGCATCAAAGATTATATTTTTTAGTGACTCTTCTGTCGGTGTTTGCCAAGTGCTGTAAAAATGAGGGAAAGTGTCTTTAAGACAGAGATTTCACATGAAGCACACATATTTGAACTAAAGTTTTAATATTCTACAGAGATTCGATCAAAAATCTCAAGATTGAAACTAACTCTAAAAATTCTACAGAGATTCGAATCAAAAGTCTAAAGATGAAAACTCTAAAGAATCTAAAGATATACGATCAAAAGTCTAAGGATTGAAATTCTTAAATTTCTACAAAGATGTGATAAAAAGTCAAAAGTATTGTGTGTACTTTGTTTACGTCATACAATTGATGTCTTTTGTTTCAGTTAAAACAAATTGTCTTAAAACATCTTTAAAAAATAAAAGAAAAAACAAGACATGAAAGCTCGAAATTGACTTAATATTTAAGTCTACGTTTGCGTTTTCCGAAGGCATCGACCGTAAGACCACGACGGCACACTACGTTGAAATGTTTTAATAACGCCACTTAGTGGGGGGAAAAAAGGAAACATGTTTACAACAGACCAATTGAATATTATCTCAGGGAACTTTTACAAATATGTGAGTCTCACACTTTTGATTGGTTGGCAGGTATTTTTCTGAGCCGGTTTTGCAAATCCAGGTGGAGCTGGTTGACAACTTTTCGTGGGGCTGTTTGACAACATTTGGTGATACTGGTTGGCAAGTATTTGTGGAGCCGGTTGACGTCTGAACATGTCATGTACGTCCAAAATGATTCAGCTTTCACCGAAATCCTCTAATCAAGACTTAAAAGGGGGTGGAATTGTGTGGCCAGCCCTATGCGCATCCGCCTTTCATTTCCCCTAAAGCCAGGTGTCTATAGTCAATGAAACCTTGGTTAAAATACACTGTGTACTTAAAGACACGGTTATAAAAAAAAATTGGCGTGGATATATGCGTTACTTGTTGATTAAGCTGTAAGGCTCGTACGTTTGTCATCTTGATGAAGACATTCAATATTCACCAAACGTGACATTACAGAGTGTTTTTGTTCTTATTTCCTCTCAGACAGTCTTCGAATAGCTTTTGTTATTAAAGTTTTATGTTAATTTAAACTTTGATATTTCTTTTAAATTCATCATATAAAATGCAGCCTTTCTCTGCGCTTCATTTAATGAGGTTTTTTTTTGGATACAATTTTTACAATTTGCGGTTCAATAATGAAAAAAAAAGAAAGAAGGAACCATCTAGTGAGATGGCTAGCAGAAACTTTAGAAAAAACTTGAGAAATAACTGCCTTAAAATTGTTCTGAAAAGTAATTTCTCTCAGCTTATTGTAACAGCTAGAAAATTGTCTTTTTATTTACTTATAGCGCAACCGTGATAATGTCAAAATTTCACCGGGATGACATTTCACGAAAAATGTCCTTTTCATTAAAAAAAACAAAAAGGAATGGGGGAAAATTGCTTGTAAGAAAAATGGATTTTGAAGACTTAAGAAGGTTTGAATAACTTGTCATATATTATTTTCATGCGATGGGGTGCCTGAACAAACCAGGAAGATCGACAACTTAACACCATATTTTAAAATCCCTAATCGAAATTTAAGACTAGACTCAATTCACGGATAAGCGGAGTAAGCTATTATTTGCTGCATTAAGGAGCATATTAAGTAAACGTATAAGATAAAATACAAGAAGCAGGCCATAGGTTTAAAATTAAACATTAGTTCTATAAACTAACGCGGTCTCAAATGACTACTTGATACATTCCTTTAAATAACGGAGTTAAGCATCCATTGTTTTTTAAAGTATTAGGTCCATAAACATTCATTATATTTTACAGTTCTAAGCCTCTAAGCATCCATTTCATTTTATTGTGTTAGGTTCTTAAGTTATGCAGCACTTTTCAATGGAAAGTCTGAAAATCATACAATGTGTTTAGTCTAATTATGTGCACACACAAATAGCTAGCGTCCAATTAGGCCGCTAATTATTGATTTTTTTATTATTTTCGCATTCGATGAAATTAGTGCAAATTAAGAACAAATTACATTAGTTAAATCGTTATTAAATTATTATAATATAACAAAAGTGGGTTTTTAAAGAATGTTACACATAAACAACAGCAACAAAACAAACTTAAAGGTATAATGATGGAGCTGCCGAATAATGTCAATTAAGGTAACAAGCTTCATCATGTCTAATGATATTTTTTGCATTTGCGGACGTTTTGTAGTTGCCAGTTGATTATTTTTTTCGTATCAGCACGCTCGAAATGTTCAACATTATTCATTAAAATCAGACTCGTTTAACTAAGGAAAAAAACTATGTCATTAATTATTGCTCAACCCATGCAGTTAAATACTATTATCAATATTTTCTTTGGGTATTTTTAAAAATTCCTTGAAATTCAAACGCGTCTAATGGCGTCTTTGTGGACGCGTACACAATGGCGGGTTGTCAAGGTTACGGCATTTCTATTTGTTGTTGTTTTATTCCATGCACTGTTAGCAACAAAAAAATAAAGAAGTTGAATATAATTTATTTAGAGTTGTCGATCCTTTCATCTGCATATTTATTATTCTTTAGAACTATCAATATAGCTACACGAGAAAAACGAATCTATCTGTTTCTTGAATTCTCTCTATCTCTGTCTCACGCTCTCTTTCTCTTTTGGTCTATATAACTTTTTTCTCTCTTCCTCTATCGATCTAGCTATCTATTTTTCAATCAATCAGTCATTTCTATATATATCAATCGTTTTTTTTATTGCTCTATTTTTTTCTATCTTTCACTTTCTATCTATATATTTTATTAACTGTCTTTATCATTCTTTCTTTTTTCTCTCTCTTTCTTTCAATTTCTCTAACTATCTATCAATCTATCAATCTATCAATCTATCTATCTATCTATCTATCTATCTATCTATCTATCTAACTATCTATCTATATGGCTATCTATCTATCTATCTATCTATCTATCTTTCTATCTATCTATCTATCAATCTATCTATCTAACTATCTATCTATATGGCTATCTATCTATCTATCTATCTGGCTATCTAGCTATCTAACATTAATAATCTAATAGCAACGACATTCAAAGGGATACTGTCGCCAGTACAAAAATCCGACCGCCAATATTTTTCCCAAGCTAAGCTTTGGTACCAATCACACCTGGATAAACTCACGATAACCTAGATTTAAACCCGAGCACTTCGTTCTTATTTGGGGAAATATTTTCCCCATTGTTGGATCTTGTTTCAAAATAGCGAGAAAAAAAAACAATAAACAAATTCCTCTTTATAAAACCAAGCCTTAGAGCTAAAGCAGGGTATTGCATTCCCTGCCTTGCAGGATTAGACCACCGAATCTCCGCCAAACCAAAATTCCACCATGACACGTGACATCTGCGCGTCACGTCCATGACATACGTGTAAGCCTATGACTTTATTGCGGAGCGGGAGAGGAAATCAAATTTGAACCACCGCGCGCGCCTGTGCGCTTGTATCTGCTGGGCCGGCTTCTACCCTCGGCCGCCCCAATCTCAAATCCAGGAAATTCAAATCAAGTCACATACGTAGATGACTTAGAATAGACCAATCAAAAGACAAGGAGGAGACTATTGCGTCACGGCATCTGTCATTTCCACCATTTCTTGTGTTTATCTAGGTGTTTTTTTTTGTCTATCTCTCTCAGTTGTTTTTTTTCTGCTATAGGATTAGATTTGTATTACAATCTGGCCGTCTAGAGTCTATATAGTTGCATGCATAATTCTGATTGATGGGGTCTATATGTCTTCGGTCTATATGTAGTGTCGATCAAACTTGTAGATTAGTTTGTCTGATATATAGACTGATTCCGAATTTTCTGTCTATTTTTTTCTATTTCGGTGTCTATAATAGCATAATATTTGGAGGAGTAAGACAATAAGCCCTATATTTATGACGAAGTGAGCAGTGGCTTTGAGGTGCTATAGTTAACGTTATAGTTTGTGACTTGGAGAAGTTTCTTGGGGCCTATGTTTGACAGGTCAGAGAGGTAAAGGTTGAAGGGGGGGGGGGGTGGAGAGCATGTTTGAAGTAAATGCTCTGCATATCATTTGTGGACTTTTATTCTAAAAGAAAAAGAAAAATATCATTTTGGAAAGCATTGATTAGGAAACGGGTGTTCATTGGGTAATCAATCGATTGATCAATCATCTATCTACCATATGTCTGTCGGTATGTCTCTCTATATCTAACTGTCTGCATGTTTATCTATCTAGCTATCAATATGTCTATCTACCTCTGTATCCATCCATGTATCCATCCATGTATCCATCCATGTATCCATCCATGTATCCATCCATGTATCCATCCATGTATCCATCCATGCATCCGTCCATCAATCTTACTACACAAGAGTATATGTCTACATAAGCTAAAAGTGCATATATTACAATTATATATAAAAAAATATTAGGAGAAATATTATATCTTAAAAGTTTAAAGACGCCCATTTTGACTGACTCTGAAATAAAGGTCGGCGTTACTGACACTCCTTTCATTGCGTCCCACGTAGAAAAACTTGCAGATATCATTTTTAAACAGTCCTATGTAAGTATTTTAAAATTAAATCCCGATGAAAATTTTAAAAAAAGTTATTTTAATGATCATGAAAGTCATATAGAAGATCGAGGCAGTAAATTATATTTCTCTTCGGTTTAATAGTTCATGTAAACGCATTTATTTTTTCTTCAGTTTTTTTTATGTTACAGCAAGGGACACATTGTATATGTTAGAGCTAAATGCAGCATGTTTATGCTACAGCTAAGTGCACATTGTTTAGTTTGAATCCTTCATTGAGAAGTCTTGTTAGCAGAATTTACACTCAGAGATTATACTCAAGTCTTCTCTGAGCATGGAAATGAGCTAATAATCAATACAATGTAATTAAGAGTGTAAGATCGAGGGGCACATTACAGGCGACTATTGATGCCATGGTTACTTGTATAGAGTTATGACCCTTTAATAATTTAGCTTACCAATATATTATAGAGTTTGTATAATTATTTAAAAAAACAAATAAAACCCTTCATTGACAAAAGTTACTGGGGAATTCAGTTTTAGAGCCATAGTAGATAGATAGACGGACAGAAGGAGACTGACAGACAAGTAAGTGTTGACAGACAGATTTGTTGACTAACATCAATCATAAAGATCATAAAGAGCAAAGTAATTATGTAATTATCGTGTGTATAAAAGACAATAATAACAACAACAAAAAAAACAACATTGTGAAGCCAAATGGATGTAACAAATATGTATAATTCTAAGTCCACATTGAAAGATAATTATATTGATCCAGAAATTGAAAAAAGTTGTTTACGACGACACTGTAATTATATCATTATGTAAATGTGCAGAGTCTGCTAGTTTTACCTTATTAGGAAAAGTACAAATTATAAGCACATATATTAAAATACAACACGTACATTTACACCGGGGGCGCCATTTCGAATTTCAGAGGGCACGTAAGAACGAAAAGACGCAAAAAAAAAACGTGAAACTTTAGTAAAAATATCAAATGTCTGTACTTCTATACCAGTAGTAGTGATATGATACTTTATACAATAACAACTGATTTTACTGCCACTTTTAAATACTGTCATACTAATGAATGCTACACCAACCCACCTACTCCGAGATCAATATGGAAGAACAGATGAAAACGAAAATCATGGGAAAATTCCACGTATAGCAAATATTTTGCATAATGTTTGAGCAAGGTGTTGCGCTATGTAGAAAATAAGGTCAAGATGGAATGACGTTTTCTCCATTTCATCGAGACAAAGGGGGTTAAAGCTCAGAAGAAATTTCGAAGAACTAGACCGACTTTAAGAGAACTGGAAAACAACGGAGTTCAGATTGGCGACTGTCATGGCCAGGCATTGGAGTATGCAGAAACACACATCTTTAAAATAACAATAATTAGTTTATTTATGTTGCGCTACCAACAAATATAATATAAACCCAGAACGCATTTAACATTGAGCAAGAATAACAAACAATTCATATTTTTAGTATGAATCTCATGCATTCCTTGGTTCTGGCTTGCATACCCATATAAGCAACTTCTGTATGTAGACCGGAATGTATGATGTTTTAAGAACAGAATGTATGGTTTATAGAGTACAGCATACTATTTAGCAGGTACCGGTATAGAGTTTTAATATAATGGAGATTACCGTTTGAACTTTGGACTTTTGGATTATTACACTGATTAGTTTTAACTGTCGTAGAAATATACATTTTCTAGAATGTTATTTTCGGTGTATTATTTTATTTTTGGGCACTTAAATGATATGATATGTGGAGTGTTTGAAGTTATTGTTAAATATATTGACCAATGGCAAAGTACATCGGTCATCTAATCAAAAAGCTACTCACCTTGTCTTCCGGTTCCAGTTCCTTGTACTGATCAGACAACTTCAACTTGAACATGATAATGTCATCATTCGCGTCGTAGCTGACGTCACCGGAAGTCACCACGGGCCCGTTCGGCCTTTTGGCCTCGTCGTACCGTCTCCACGGGCCCTCGTCGCTGGAGGCATCGTCGTCGGGGGTCGGGGACCGCTTCTTGATCTCCAGTTGCAGGCCACTGGTGTAT
Source organism: Anisus vortex (assembly GCA_949126835.1). Lineage (NCBI taxonomy): Eukaryota > Metazoa > Mollusca > Gastropoda > Planorbidae > Anisus > Anisus vortex. Next base: position 27,532,343 of record OX421499.1, read on the forward strand.
TTAGGCCTCCTGTCGCGGCGGTCCTTCTTGACGAACCTGAGCACGATGAGAAACACCACGACGGCTATGATGACGGTGAAGGCCACAAGAACTGCCACGATGGTCATCTGCTCGTTGTAGCCGAAGGCCGCGAAGACCGCCGTGCTGTTCCCCTGGGACACGACGATGGTCAGCGAGGCCGTTTCGGACAGGGTCGGCGAGCCGTTGTCGTGGACGAACAGGGAGACGTCGTACGTGCCTTTGTCCTTCCCGTAGAGGTGCCGCATGACGTAGATGCGGCCCGACCGCGGCTCGATCTCGAAGACGTCCTTGGCGCCGTCGATGATGGAGTAGGTCAGGGTGGCGTTCCTCCCGCTATCCATGTCCGAGGCAACGACTCGTGCGACCGTGGCGTTGAAACGCGAGTCTATGGTCGTGTGCACTGTCCTGTTGCTCACCCTAGGGAACTCGAACACGGGTTTGTGGTCGTTGGCGTCCGTGATGAAGATCCGGATGTGCAGGACGTTGGTCATTGGAGCGGCGCCAAAATCTCTGGCCAAGACGTTGATGTCGTAAATGTCGCGGATCTCTCTGTCGAACGATACGAGCGCTCGGACCTCGCCCGACTCACTGAGATTGAACAGCCTTGGCGCTTCATTGTCTGTGAGCAGCTGGTAGCCAACCTCCCCGGCCGGACCTGCGTCGGGGTCAATGGCGTTGATATGCCCGACTAGAGATCCGGCGGGCTTGTTTTCCTCAATGGTCAGGAAAAAATCTCCGGGCACGCTGGGGGTGTTGTCATTCTCGTCTATGACGGTAATGACTACTCTCACGGAGGAGGAGAGGCTCGGCGAGCCGTCGTCCGTGGCGACCACGAAGAAGTCCAACTCGCGGAACAGCTCGTGGTCCAGCTTCTGCTTGGTGCGGATGTCCCCCGTGGTGGAGTTGACGTGGATGTACGACGTCACGAGCGACGTCACGTTGCCTAGCCTGTAGGTGACCTTAGCGTTTTTGCTCTCGTCGGCATCCTCTGCCTCCACGCGCAGGACGAAGCCCCCGGGAGTGTTCTCGGTGACGTTGGCCAGGTAGAGCGATCGCAGAAAACGGGGCGGGTTGTCGTTCGCGTCTTGCAGGAACACGGAGAACGCCATGTTTGTGCTCATTGGTGGGTGGCCGCCGTCGGTGCACGTGATGGTGACGTCATAATAGGCCTTATGCTCCCGGTCCAGCACGCTGTAGACCGTGACCTTGTACTCCGCCTCCTTCAGCCTCTGAAGTCCGAACGTGTCGTCGTTGAGGTGGCACGTGACCACGCCGTTCTCCCCTGAGTCCGGGTCATCAACGATGAAGTGGGCGACCACCAGACCGGGCGACGCGTTCTCCGTGATTCTCGCCACCCTCAACCCGTACGGGATGGTCATTCTGATGGTGGGGGCGTTGTTGATGGAGTCCAGAATGTGTATGTTGACCATCGCCTGGGCAGTGAGCGGTTTGGCGCCCCCGTCCACCGCCTCGACCACCAGTTTCATAGTCTCTCCTTGAAGACTCGTCAGCTCTCGTAGTGTGATGATGTAGCCCCACTCGGGGATGACGCGGAAGGTGTTGAACGCCTCTTCGTTTTGTCTGGCACCAAGCTGGAATCTGCAGAACAGACAAATAGTTGTGAACAATTGATACATTCGACCTTTGAACAAGTTAACAGAACTTCAACAAAAGTCATCAATTATTGTTTCCCACCATTTATAAGAAAAGTAAAAAAGAATACATCTGTAAACAGAACAGCAGATAGCAGACCAAAGTGGCGGTAGATTGGGCACCACCTACGAAAAACCCCACAGGACATCACCCGACATAATTTGCAATGGAACCCCCGCGGAAAGAGACGGGGTTTGACGCCTGAAGACCACCTGGAGACGATTCTTCGAGGATGAAATGAAAAGCTGGAACCTTTCATGGGGTGAACTAAATATGGCTTTCCGGAATCGAGTTCGCTGGAGAGCTGTTGTGGAAGATCTATGTTCTAAGAGGAACAGAAGGAACTAAACAAGTAAGCAAGCTGTAAAACAAATTGATCTAAATCTCTTGAACTTGATCACAGAATTAATTCTAGATTTTGTCACGGTTAATTAACAAGTCCTACATTGATTGTTATTTATAAACTGTCAATACGAAGCGAACGTTACGACATTTTAATAGCAGAGAAAAGTCTAGGAGCTGAAGCATAGTTCTGACGAAATAAAAAACTGACTTCTTTTATTCTATAGCACTACATCTATCGCTTTGTGTGTAAATGTTGCTTCACTTGCTCCATGTACCAAGGTAGGGATTTGAAAAGAATACTGTACTTTTTTTAATATTTGGCATTACATTTTATCCGATATGGTTAGTATATCGCAATACTAATCACCTTACGATTTACTCAGCGTTGTTTTCTTCTTTATGACCAAAACACGGTATAATTCAATAATTCATTGTTTTTTTAAATCTGATTTCTTCTAACATATGTTTCCCAAACATAAGGTTGTCTATGCTCAACCCACCATAAGTCTTTCATTAGTCCCAGGAAATGTATTTCTATATAATACAGAAATTTGTGATGGTATCCATGACGTCAGCTATGAAAGTTATCAGTGTAATTTATTTTCGTCTTTTCTACCTTCTAGTATGCCAAGATATTTTATTTCTAAAACCTGCGTCAATGAACCAGCGAATTCCGAATATTTCGCTTAAAATTATCTAGTACAGAGGCGTAGTAAAGATTGCAGTAAGGGGGGGGGGGGGGGGGGGAGGCGGCTGTAAAATTGGCAAATAGTGCAAATTTATTGTGAGGTATGATGGTACAAGGGAAAATTCATCTAGTACACTGTCAGCTATTGAATAATGAATATTTAAATATTTTATCTAATTATCCATACTGGAAAATTAAAATATAGAAAAATAAAATATTTTTCTAAATAAATGTTTTATCTAAATCCTTGGTTGTGGGGAACAAAAAGAATAGGGTGGGGGAGTGAACTGTGGAGGAAGTTGCTATAAATAAACATAGAATAAAATGTGAATAAGCATAGCCAAGTTATGTCCCCTACTAATGTGATTTAAATAACACATTAAAATGCTTGGGAGCTTGTGTGCATCTATAATGAAAGAATAAGTTATGAGACGTCTGGAATTCTCCCAGGACACCCAAATAACTCGCTGACCTATTTTGCGGTTCATATTGAGTAGGCAATTAATATTGATGACCACAGCTGACCTAGTCCTAGCGGCGCTATAACAGTATAATTACCAGCCTCTCCCTTAGACCATCACAAGGACTTTATTTCTTTAATCAAACTCTTAACCTAATTAGTTATTGTTCTCTTCAAATGATCTGTAGTTGTTGAAATACTTTGTGGGTTTATATAAGACTAGGAGATATAGTAAAAAAAAATTAGTAAAGTACCCGTCGGACCAAATCTATCCATAGGGCCGGTGAAGCAGCATGCACCATTTTCTGTGGTCACGGCAAACTAGGTGATTGAGTGGCCAGCACTTTTACTTTACCCCTGACTTTAAATCACGCACCCATCAGAGCTGGGTAGACTCAGGAACACCCTCCAGAAAAAAATCTTAGCATGCACCAGGCTTCGAACCCGGGTCCTTCGATACAACAGGCGAACGCGCTGCCGCACGGCCACCATGGAGTTATAGAGTTTCATAGAATGATTTAGCAAGATAAAATGGTTATGATTTAATAGTGTCCATAGAAGCCCTATAAGAAATGACCATTGTTATTATTATTTTGACGTGTGGTAATATGTAGTCCACGTAACCTTGTAATCGATTTGATGTACATTTTGAACCCACACCCCATTCAATCATCGTGCCTGCGCTACCAAGCATCTCGATCTAGGGCTGGATGAGGTAAAAAAGACAGTAAACAGTGGCACTCAGTCAGACGGAAGCCGGAAGTGATGTCACCTCGCGTCACTGGTCACTTGATGTCAACCAGCTATGAGAGTGGAACAGCTGTAGAGTAATGTGCCAACTGATAAGGTCGTGACCTTATTTTTGTATCTTGTTCAGTTATTTAACCTAGAATGGGTGAATTTAGTTTTGGGTGATTTAGTGATTGATTTAGTGGGTGATTTAGTAGGTGATTTAGTTGGATAATTTAGTGTGTGTTTTATAGGTGATTTTGTAGGTAATTTAGTTGGGTGATTAAGTGTGTGATTTATATGTGATTTTGTAGGTGATTTAGTTGGGTGATTTAGTTGAGTGATTTAAAGGTGATTTTGTAGGTGATTTAGTGTGTGATTTATATGTGATTTTGTAGGTGATTTAGTTGGGTGATTTAGTTGAGTGATTTAAACAATATTTTGTAGGTGATTTAGTGTGTGATTTATAGGTTTTTGTAGGTGATTTAGTTGGGTGATTTAGTTTAGTGATTTAAAGGTCATTTTGTAGGTGATTTAGTGTGTGATTTATAGGTGATTTTGTAGGTGATTTAGTTGGGTGATTTAATTGGGTGATTTTGTTGGGTGATTTAGTTGGGTGATTTAGTTAGTTGTTTGAGTGGTTGATTTAGTTGGTAATTTAGTTTTGGTGATTCTATATTTGAGGATTTATTTGAATACAGGTGGCTATGGCAATAAATGGGACTTAAGAGCTATGTAAACTTGTAAGTTAGTAATTCATCACTAGGAATAAATTAAAACCAATTTTAATTTGTGAACTTTACGCCTTCAAATTCCATTTTGATACGACTTTCAATTTGTCTATGGCAGTGGTCGGCAACCCATGGCACGCGTGCCAGACTTGGCACGCAGGGCGATTTTGAGTGAGACGCCCTAAAAAAACTCTCTTCAACAAGAAACTGAGTGCTAGAGCAGAAAGAGTTTTAGGCTGTTGGCACGCTGAATGAATTTGAAATCCCATTTTGACACCCAATTATCAAAAGGTTGCCGACCCCTGTTCTATGGCAATCATATAAGCATGTTCTATATTAACATTGATTATTATTTCAATAATATATCTATATATTAACATCGATTATTATTTAAATAATATATCTATATATTAACATCGATTATTTCTTTTGAGCTTAAAAAAAAAAAAAATTCTTATCAAAGAAATATTTCGGGGCTTATATTATTTATAGAACTTGTTCGGTGATTGAATTCTTTCTACAGCATTAACACGTGTTTATTTCAAGATACCTCAGATTAACAACAACTACACACCAACAACACGAGAACAAATTATGTGAGCAAAGGGGAAGAGAACTGTAACAGACTTAGACAGTGACTTGTTTATTTCCCTTGGTGCTGGCCGGCTGCCGAGACGCAGAGAGTGCCGTCCCCTTTCATTTGACATAGCCGCTGCCTTTAAATTATTGATAGGTGCAAAATTAGCTCTCACTGGTGTGAACTGAAAAGTAGGTCACAAGTGCGTGATGGGAACGGGGCGGTTAAATTTCTGGTTGTCTCCTTTAAAAAACACCACCATTAAATTTAAGAAATGGGACCTAAGAAAATACAGAAAAAAAAATGTGTGACTAATACTTTATATTTTGGATTTTGGGTAATTTATTATTGCCATAAAAAATAAGTATACAAATCTCAAATTGGAATCCTTATGTCCTAGTTCGGAACCTGCTAAATAATGTATGTATCACTCATATAAATCCATACGTTTAAAAAAATAATCTTTATGTTAACATTGCAAAACATGCGGACAAACGAGCAAAACGAAAGGTGAACCGATATTTTGAAGGCTAATTGGCCTACTTTTCACACCATGCTATCGAGCTGAAACTTAGCAAATAGACGTCTTTCTTGTCAAACTTTCAGTAACTCATCCTTCAAAACCATTACTTAACAAAAATGAGTTTTAACTGTATGCCCTATTTTATCTTTACACTCGATGGCACGCATTTGAACATTCTTATAGAGCGTTCTCAGTGGGCGTGGCCTAGGTTTTTACTCTATTTTTAGTGACGTATTTGTGTAAATATAAGAACCCACTTGAGGTACAAATGTAACGTGGTGAAAGTGAAGTACTTCTTTATCGTGCAAAATTCACATCTGAATATTGGCTATCCTACTAAAAAATAAGGAGGTAAATAGTAGTACTGTAGATTAATTGATTAATAAGATTAGGCTAGGGCCGGCTAGACCTATTTACACTTTCAATTTCACTTTATAGGCCTACACTTTTAATGTTTTGTAGGCTAGGCTACGATGTCAAGTGATAGTGTTGGTGAATAGGCTATCTAGTCAAGTAACTATTAGGCTCACATCGTCTATGATCTATGTCTATGATAATAATAAAATAGCCTATTTTATTTAACATACATAATACAGCTTAAATCTTAATAAGACTTAAAACACAACACATCATTTAAAAAAAGCTCGAGCCTATCTGAAACTTTTTTAATACAGCGGCCATTATTACTTGTACACCATTACAGAAAGTAAACACAAATCACGTGCTTTTTGTCACGTGATTGCAAACGCCCTATTGGACGTTGATTTATGCCATGTGTATTTCTCTCACTGGCCTATATACATATAAGCTTATAGCTAAGGTATTTCTACTTTTATTTTTAAATCATTTATAGTTCGATTGTGTGTATATTCCATTGTAAGTTGCGAAGAGCCAAATTTTCGGAAGGATGGTGCATAAAAAAAAAAAAGAATAGAAAATATTTTTTTACGAAGAACTGGTAAGGGACTTGTTTAATTTTCCTATTGTATAACTCTAACCCTAACCCTATTGTATAAGATGACACCAGCATTTCTCTTTATCTTCTAAAATAATGTCTTTCTCCAAACCGGAGCATATGGAACGGTGGTCGTGTGGAAGAGCGTTCGCCTGGCTTACCTAAGGTCCTGGGTTCGAATCCTGGTGCAGGCTATGATTTTTTTCCCGGGACTGGAGGGTGTCCCTGAGTCTACCCAACCTTAGTTGGGGTAAAGTAAAGTCGGCTGTGCATAGTGCTGGCCACACAATCACCCTGTATGCCTGGGCCACAGAAACTGGTGAACGCTGCTTCACCGCCTTATAAATCAACTTTGTCCGACGGGATACTTCCATAGACATTGATTGACTCTAACTGACTCTTACTGGCTCTAACTGCTTGGCGCTAAAAGTTTTAAATCTATTCTTTTGAAATATTATAAATGACAAAATGAGGAGAAAATTTCACCAGAATCTGGACGGTGCCGCAGCGAAACTTCATAGGGGACTGAACATTTTTTTTGAAAAGTCTAAGCGGCTGGGCATTATGTTGACCAAACAATCCCTCCTTATGGAAGACGATGCCTTAGAAACTGTCGGATGCTGCTAGACTAGCCGAACGGAACATCATAATATTATAAATATACATATGTAAGAAACAACAAATCTAGTTTAGATAAACCTAATGAAAGATCTATTGAAAGAAAGTATTTGCAAACCAAAGAGAATTGCTTGATGAAACACAGAACTCATGGTTAGCCATTGTTCTCAGAGCGCCATTACTATAGTCTCTACACTCGTGTTAGTCTAAGCATAAAGTTTGTGGGACGTCCACCATTAAATTCAATACTAAGAAAAGCTAATTAAATTCAACCAACTGTGCTAATTGACTATATAAAACGAAAAAAAAAACAGAAAAAAAAGAAGATTTTAGTACTTCTTTTAGCATTCAATGTTTAAACAATTAAGCGGACCATTGTACCGAAAGTCTTTGGAACAAAACCTACTGACAGACGACTATAAACAAAACAATCATTGGAAGATAAATGAAATGGTTTAGTATTATCTTTACTTCGATAACATTAGAAATACATTTGTTATTAACAGTTGGGGGTTAATTGATAATTAGTTTTTGATTGGTAGTGTTATATAAAATAATAGAACAATTACACCTTTCTACATAGTTATATTTATCCATTCATTTATTCATCTATCCATCCATTCTTCCATCCATCCATATATCTACCTATACATACTTTATTAGAAGTTCTTGAACGAATGACGCTGCCCATTCCATCCGCTTCATTTTAAAAACTTTTAAACAGATTTAAAGCCGCTTCATCAGTTTAAACTCTACCACGCTATTGTGCCAAATTAAATCAGTATTGTGAAACAAGCAGGGTATCATCCATCTTTAAGTTATTGATGGCCAATGGACATCGCGACGTCGCTAAAACGTATGCTGTGACGCTCGATTTCGGTGTGTAGGATATATATGCGCGCCAGTTGAATTATTGTGCCAGTATTGTTTAGATATTGTTTAGATATTGTTTAGATATTGTTTAGGTCTAGGGGCACGATGACCTGCGCACTTGAGCTGTGGTACTGATGGCTCTTGGGATCCAGTCTTGGTGAAGTCTTTAGGCCTGCGCACTTGAGCTGTGGTACTGATGGCTCTTGGGTTCCAGTCTTGGTGAAGTCTTGAGACCTGCGCACTTGAGCTGTGGTACTGATGGCTCTTGGGTTCCTGTCTTGGTGAAGTCTTGAGACCTGCGCACTTGAGCTGTGGTACTGATGGCTCATGGGTTCCAGTCTTGGTGAAGTCTTGAGACCTGCGCACTTGAGCTGTTGTACTGATGGCTCTTGGGATCCAGTCTTGGTGAAGTCTTTAGGCCTGCGCACTTGCGTTGTGGTACTGATGGCTCTTGGGTTCCAGTCTTGGTGAAGTCTTGAGGCCTGCGCACTTGAGCTGTGGTACTAATGGCTCTTGGGTTCCAGTCTTGATGAAGTCTTGAGGCCTGCGCACTTGAGCTGTGGTACTGATGGCTCTTGGGTTCTAGTCTTGGTGAAGTCTTGAGGCCTGCGCACTTGAGCTGTGGTACTGATGGCTCTTGGGTTCCAGTCTTGGTGAAGTCTTGAGGCCTGCGCACTTGAGCTATGGTACTGATGGCTCTTGGGTTCTAGTCTTGGTGAAGTCTTGAGACCTGCGCACTTGAGCTGTGGTACTGATGGGTTCCAGTCTTGGTGAAGTCTTGAGGGTGTACCCCCAGTCTACCCAGCTCTGATGAAAAATCATTTTTCGAATGATGTTTAATAAGGCGGCTGGGCACTGTGCTGGCCACACAAGCCGCTTTTATGCCGTGGACACGTAATCTTGCCAACTCTGCGCAAAGTGTGACATACGCAACAACGAATCTTCATCATCAAGTCTTCTGCGTCTTTTTTACATACTAAAATTGTGCCATGCGACATTCATTCACATGAATATATACATAGTTTCACACGCAAACGCACATGCGTGTGCCAGTCTATACCACAGTGAACAGGTCAACTTGACCATCCGCCACTGTGTCAACATGTCCACCTATTTCTTTCATAGTTAGCCATGCGCATTAATAATAAATCAGTGGTTTCACAATGGCGAACAAATTTCACTCTTCAAAAAATCACGTTTTTTTCACGCCATTAAATCTCGCTAATTGATTAAAACACGCAAACTTGTCACGTCTTTTAAAGTCCCCACAATCCTGAAGTTTTCAATCAGTTATCATTCTTGGCAGTCCCCCACCCTCCACAAACACGGAAACAAAACAAGAACAAACGAACAAACAAGAAGATGACCATTAAATCATCCAATCAGGAGTTAGTTCCTAATCAACTAAATATCAGATTTCTAACGGAGACAAGATATTTATTCTCTCAGCTAATTGTCATCGTTCTGAATTTAATCGTGTAATCTTCGTCTCCCTGACTCTGATAACCAGGGGAGGGTTATTCCCCATCACCCCCCCCCAATCACCCCCATTACCCTCCATCTCCCCACCTCACAACACCCACCCCTATCGCCCCTCTTGTCCTCGTTTACCAACCAACCCGGCCAAATTAACATTCTTTTATTGATAAATGAACATGAATCCCATAATTACACGCACCACACACACACACATACTCATTATCTCTCTCTCACTCACACACACATACACACACACACACACACAAATCAGATCCATTAAAGTAATGAGCCGTAATTTACGTCCCGAAAATTAATATTACTTTTTTTTGGTCTCCATGGCTAACAAATTATTATAATTTTTTTCTTTATATCTGTCTCTATACTCTCTATAATTCTGTACATTTCTTCCAAGTATAATTACCCCCCCCCCCACACACACACACCCAACCCCTCCTTTTCTCCCCTGCGTGCCGACATTCATTTCTTTTTTATCTGGTTAATGTTTTGGCGAGACTAGTGGGATGGGGGCACAGAATGATACCTATTCTGTAGATGGGGTTGGCGGAAGCCTGTTAGTGTAAGAGATGCTCACGTGATGCTTAAAGCAAAGGAATTAAGAGATAATCTAATAAACACGTGACCCTATGCTGTAGTGTTTTTTTTTTCTTCACGGCACTGGGAGGGGGGGGGGTATCATTGCAACTTGATATCTAGCTTTAAATTATCAAACACTTAGATTGGGTGGATCGGAACCGGGTCAAGATTTTTTGTTACAATATCGTGGGGGCGGTTGAGGTCAGTATGTCTGTAAAGTTAGGGAGGGGGGGAGGGGAGTAGGAAAGGTCACTGTGTTTATCGTGGATGGTGTTGGGGGGGGGGTGCGGTCAGTATGGTCTGGTCTCATAAGTAATGACGTAATGTTAAATCTTCCAGAAAAAATCGGAGCGGAAAGAGCGGAGCTCTCTCTTTCTCTCCCTTTCTCACATACACACACACATACACTACATGTGTTTAAAGTTTAACGGTAGAAATTTCAAATGGAACTGCGCGTATTCACGTTAAGTCTTTAATTTCACCTTTATCTGTCTCTCTTCTTTTTCTCATTTCTGTGCAGCATACTTAAGAAATATACAATTGATAGTTCGATACATTTTGAGATCACAAACGGGCGTCTATACCAATGTTCCGTTCCCTATCCTCCAATTCGCTTTGTTACCCGCAGTTCCACAGGACTGAGATATAAAAAGGGCCCTATGATTATGAAACATAAAGGGGGGCCCTATCTTGTTTGAGGCTTTATTCCTCGTTGCCCAGGATTTCTACGCCCAGCGTCGTGCCTGCTTAAGACTTCGCGTGTTAATTTGCGCGAGATAACCAACTCCGTAAGCCCGAGATTTTTTTATTCATAATGCAATCTGTCATCCGAAAATACACATACATATATAGAGAATACAGACACATGTATACGCATACATACACACACACACACACACACATAGCCTTGAGAGACAGCGTAGAACGTATAGATATGAGATAACTGAATTATTTCCCTTCGTCTCCCTCGTGGTGGAAATAGACACGCGAGCCGCGTTTCCTGGTGTATTTGGCTCACGAGCAGCCTTAACGGTTGGGGTACGCTGTTAGCGCCCTCACACCCCCACCCTCCAAATCTCCCCAACCTCCTTTCCTCACGGGTGTGTGTGGGGGGGGTGGGGGGCGGAATATCTAACCCCTCTCCTCTCCCTTACCCCCCCCCCCCCGATCCTGATAAGGACAGCAAATTCTCTGGGTTTTAATTTAACAAGACACGATGACGGGCTCGGGTGTTTCCGGAAGAATGAGACAACAAACGAAAGAAAAATGATGGAAGGAGGAGTGGAGGTGGGAGGTGGGGGTCAGGTAGCACTGGACAAGTGGAGATTCTTGCTGGATTAAATATTGCACTTAAGTGTTTGTCAACGGCATAGAGCAATTATGCCCTGATACAGTGTACGATACACATGGATGACAAGCATTTGACGCGGACGGGTTACTTTACTTTATTTTTTATTTTATTTACTGTGCTACAGATCCATGATAATCGGATCACTATGAAAACTTGACCCAGATTACGGCTTCCATCTGTTGCAGGCAAAAAAATACAAAACAATTAAGAACACAAGTGTAGTTTCGTTCAACAAACGCCCAACTTTTATCGCGCCCGTTACTCCCGCAACATGAAAACAACATCAACAACTATGATTCGAGAACAATTGTGTAAATCGATGCCCCCCCCTCCCCCTCCCCCCAACCCCCTCCCCCCAACATTTGGTAACCGGATCCAAGTGCAAACCCCAGCTCCGTATGGTCAGTTATCCCGAGGCCTCAAGTCATTGAAATGTGTTCGTGTAGTAAAATGACACAGTGGATCGAGTGTCATGGTTAAAATTCACCTCAAACATGTTGGATGTGTAATTTAAATTGGAAGTCTGAACATGTTATAATATACGTAGTTCTTAAGTGTACAATTTTTTTTACGAAGCGTATGAACGATAGCTCTCGACCTATGTTTATAGTTGAATTGAAAATGTATTAAGCCTAGATCTATATAACGTTATTTGCCGTGTATGTATTATTTAGTTTGAATTTATTGCAGTTGTTTTTTATCTTATCTTATATAACTTTTATCTAATACAACTTTTATCTTATCTTATATAACTATAACTTATCTTATACATGACAGAAGCTCCTTTCTATAAAGAAGATGATTGCGTCCTACGCACATCCGTCGTTTGATTCTAGTCCTGCATTTGTATTAGTGTTTTAAATGCTGTTAAGTTACTGGTTTGTTCAGGCAATCCATTCCATGCCCGGATGCCACTCGGGAAGAAAGAGTACTTATATGCATCTGTTCTCGCATAAGGGAGAAGGAAAATGTTCTTGTCCTTTTGTTTATCTGAGCATTGTGACATATTGTCTTTGTGTTGTATTTCTAAATTTGAATTTAGTGCTTCATGTGTTATTACTACGGTCGGCAATATCAATGAATCCGCAGTGACCTTGCGCCCCCTAACGCTACACTAGTCTACACCATCACCATTATGATCAAGCATGCGAGAAGAACCAGGGAATGAGCTGCGCAGACTCCGTCTCCCACAAGAAACAAAGACATTCATAAACAACGTGTCCATGACAGCTTCATTTAGCAAAAATTGACTGAAATTCAGCCATTTGAGCGGATTTCTGTGCATAGAATAGCAGACACACTCATTCCTTACCATCAGAGCCTTTACAAGCTCATGTAGCGCCCCAGGGCAAAAGTTTTAACGCCGCCCCCTTGCATACTGTAACTGCTTGCTTAGTGCTATATTTGCTATATTTAGACTATACATGCCGCCCATGGAAGTGTCGCACCCGGGCATATGCCCCCTCTGCCCACCCCTATTTGGGGGCACTGCTTACCAGCACGCCAAAAAACATCTTCATTTAGAATTTAGATCTCGGTCAAGAGAACGAAAATTATTTCCTTACGAGATCAACTCATATTAATATACTATTGTGAAATATATATAAAAAAATTAATAAGAATTTATTTTACCTGTAGTTTATGTACTGAACAAAGATAAGAATACATCTACACCCCACACATAAAAACAAATAGCTATAAAGAGCGTATTTCTTGCTTTATCATTAGTTTGACATTTGAAAATACCACCCAGTTAAAAACTAAAAAATATTATTTAAAAAAACAACAACAACAACAATATATTTTACGTTTCTTCCGCGTCTCATGAATATAGTTCATTTTTACATAAAGTTGTCTCCCGTGGAATAGTTCATTCTTACATAAAGTTGTCTCCCGTGGAATAGTTCATTCTTACATAAAGTTGTCTCCCGTGGAATAGTTCATTCTTACATAAAGTTGTCTCCCGTGGAATAGTTCATTCTTACATAAAGTTGTCTCCCGTGGAATATTTCATTCTTACATAAAGTTGTCTCCCGTGGAATAGTTCATTCTTACATAAAGTTGTCTCCCGTGGAATAGTTCATTCTTACATAAAGTTGTCTCCCGTGGAATAGTTCATTCTTACGTGAAATTGTCTCCCGTGGAATAGTTCATTCTTACATAAAGTTGTCTCCCCTACTGACGTAAAAAAAATCCTCTTTCCATAACAAATAATTCCGTTTTTGTTGTTGTGTTTTACTGCTTTCCAGTACGACTGGAGTATAAAAAAACAAACATTCCTCGTATTCCAATTTTAGTATTTACCTGTGATCCTTCAGCTTAGGGTGTGCTATATTAGCTATATATCGTGATGAGAACCGTTGGTTATAGCCATTTTTTTTTTTAATACTGCTGATTCATAGACAAAAACAAAATTACGGGGCAAACTGCAAGGAAATTAAATTTCTCGTTCTTTTTATCATAACTGTATGTTTAACTTGTACTAACTCTGGGATTAGTGAATTAAAAAGAAATATTCCATTTGTTTTGTTGGGCAGTTTTAGATTTTCTTTTTTTTTTCATTTCAAGTCTTTGAATAGGCGTATTTACTAAGTATTAAAATATATCCACAGAAGAAAAGAAATGGATTGCCTGAAGAGACCAGGAAAACTTAACAACTTAACCGTCAGTTAAAACCCGAATCAAATCAAAATGCAAGACTAGAGTCACACCACGGATATAAAGCGTAGGACGCAATGATCTTCTGTATAAAAAAGAGCTTCTGTAAGATGTAAGACTATTCTTGCAACGTACGATTGAATTCCTGCCAAGAAAATTAATGCCGAGCAAAACAGAACAAACACTTTTTTTTTCACGTGAAAGAAAAACAATGTCTAAATGCAATATTTGTGCCTCCACGTTAAATTCTGCATAGCTTTAAATATTGTCCTTCTCGTTTTTTATGTTGTTTACTTCAATTTTTTTTTTAAAGTATAATTATAAAATTTATTGTTTAGCAATCGTCCTTTTTTTTTGGTCATGTGCAGCGAAAGCGCAGAAATTATGCAAGCATGGGGGGATGTAGTTAGCGGGTTGATCAATGCCCTGACTGCAAGAACCTTCTCTCTAACCAATTACGGCTAATAGTGTAAAAATTAAAGTAAAGTATTCCGTCGAACTTTATTGATCCGTAGGTTCGGTAAAGCAGCGTTCACCAGTTTCTTTGGCCACGACATAGTAGGGGTTGGTGTGGCCGGTACAATGCCCAAGCCGCCTTTACTTTACCCCATCTAAGGTCAGGTACCCATCAGAGCTGGGTAGACGCACGGAACCCTCCAGACCGGGGAACGAATCTTAGCTTTCCCCAGGATTCAAACCCAGGGCCTTCGGTACGCCAGCCTAACGCGCTACCGCTCGGCCACCATGCCCCCATGGGATGGTATTGTTACAATCAAACTGCGTCATGGGAACCCTAGGGAGATCGGGGCTAGGTCTGATCCGATTAGCCGTTCTCGCGTCTGTAAAATGGAGGGGTATGACCGTATGAGAAAAGAAAAAAATATATATATACAAGGTCAACCAAAAGTGATTTGAGTGACATCCGCTGACACGTGGTCGGTAGAAAGTTACTTGAAAAAAATAAAGATGGCAGCTTGGCATTACGAAACCTCGTTTTTTTTGTTTTTGTAAAAAAAAATGTTTAACTTGAAATGTTTGAAATTGAAATTGACAAGACGGAGTTAATTGGTTTTCCCGGTTTGCTTCCAGGGTACTGGTATTCTGGTCGAGGTGAGGTTGAGGGCACAAAGTATATGTTACAGGCATTGTGCAATCTCATTGGTTACCGTCTCCGGAGATACCGGTGTCTTGTCAAATAAATGTCTGCCTCGTAAGTAACTACTTTTACTCGCGAATGATCTCTAGAAGTCCCAATTGGAGTAGAAGTAAAGTAAATGATTTCTTTCCAGAACATGTTGGTCTATAGGCAATAGTTGAGAAGTGATCATCAGTGTCGATGGGCCACAACAATAGAAGTGGATTGTGTGGCCAACTCAATAGTTCCGGGGACGGCTGGCGTTTAACTTGGATTCAAACCCGAGAAATTCAGAATGTGAATACCAGCGCTCTACCGTTAGACCACATTGTTGCATTCTAATCTTAATTGAGAGAATGGAAACAATTTTGAGTAAACAATGTTGTGAAACTTTGGGATTATTAAGTAAATTACACATGTATTTGTAATGGAATTACACATGTATTTGTAATGAAATTACACATGTATTTGTAAAGAAATTACACATGTATTTGTAATGAAATTACACATATATTTGTAATGAAATTACACATGTATTTGTAACGAAATTACACATGTATTTGTAACGAAATTACACATGTATTTGTTATGGAATTATACAAGTATCTGTAATGAGATTACAAATATATTTATAATGCAAATACACATATATGAAATGAAATTACACATGAATTTGTAAACAATAAAGCTGACATATTCGTTGATTCATTTTGAAATTAAAGGGCCTTTCCCGATCTCATTAAATTGTTTTTTTTCTAAAGACACTGTGTATTCTGAAAACCAAATATATATTCTGTCCAGCGCAATCGCTGGTCACGCATAAACATTTAAGCTTCCGGTGGTGTCTCTGACCGTGATAAGACTTCACAGTTGGTCTATAAAGGCTGATCATGGTGACTAATCCCCCACCCCTCCACCTCCTCCCCCAAAACATTACCCGTGTTTAATAATCCGATCAGTCACGGGGCCGTTACAAACACAGATAATCCAGTTTGATTAACGTAAAACTGACTATACAAAACACCTATTTCCCAAGGTTCAAGTAGTATTTTGGCAACAATATACAATTGGATTTGATCGTTCAGCTACCCGTGTATAAGTGGTTAGTGACACCTTCGAACACAGGAAGAAATCCATCGTTTAAATAAACCCTACTAGAATCGAACCAAGTTCTTTTCGGAGTAGCAACCAACACATTGACTCCATACCAATAGTGATACCAGCGGACACAATGACGAAAATTCCTTATAAAAAAACAACTACTCGATTCGAATCGAGTTCTTTCGGGAGTAGCATCCAACACTGTTTCACCAGGCCTGGTCGCAATTGATAAACATTCGTCCCATTGGCCAAAAAAAAAGAAAAAGGAAAGTTGTTTCCCCAAGGGTGGGTTTCAAAACTGTTTACTTTACTGCTTATTTATGAATATTCAACAGAATGTCTAGTGTTACACGTTGAGAAAATGTCAGTGTTACGGGAGGCCGAGCACAAAAGAAAAACAAGTGCAGAAAGTCACCCAGTGACAAGAATCAGCGGGGCCTCATAATTGGTCCTATCATATTCACATTAATTTTTCAAGCAGTGGTTCTCAAGGCGTCTAGGAAACAAAAGACACAACATGACGAAATGTCTTTCTTGTTTTCTTTTCGTTTCATTTCCGGTCACATGATAGCATCTGGGACGCCATGTTTATTTAATGTGCACGTGCCTCAAAGTTCAGAGCCGTGGGAGACTTGACAAAGCTGGTGTCAAATGTTTGTTTAACATTTAATTATGTTGTTGTTGTTTTTTAAATGTGGTATTGTTGTAACACTTTGTTACTTGCCCAAAAGCAAGCTCGAAGGTGCAGCCAGTTTCGTAAATCCAACGGGGGAATTCATATTCCCAAGACCGGACTGTTTGTGTTATTACATCTAGGCGATGCCGTTGCGTATTAAGACTACCACAATATTAACGAATTTGTATAGACCATTTCACGCGAACCCATGCGATACTTTGAAAAAGAATTAGACCTTCATTTTCATCGGTTTTTGTAGTTAGGTCTATTATATACGGGGCGTTCGGCTGGTCTACCAAAGGTTCCGTGTTCGAATCCTGTTGAAGGCTAAGATTTGTTTTCCCGGGACTCGAGGGTGTCCCTGAATCTACCCGGCTCTGGTGGAATAGTTAGTAGTTAGTAATAGTTAGACATTAGTTGGGGTAAAGTAAAGGCGGCTTGGCATTGTGCTGGCCACACGCCATGATAGATATCGCAGCTTCTTAATACAGCTACGCGGCTACACCTATTGCCTTGACATAATGGTTACACATAATGCCTTGACAGAATGGCTACATGTAAAGGATACACATAATGTAGCTACATAATAAAATCAAACGCTTTTTGCTTTCAGACCCCAGAACCCGGATGTTACCAACACTAGCCGAGCGATTCTCCGTTCCAGAACTCGATCTTTTCTCTTTCTTTCCTCAATTTTTCCAACTTTCTGATTCCATCGTCTATTTACGATCTATGTTTAGCTTTATAAATACATATGTGTGTGAATAAAACTATCTATCCGCACGGCAGGTATATTTAATGTATACGTATACCTAGCTAACTGATAACTTGCTGGGGGACTAAGGATCCGATCCATTGTGTATGATATCGTTGGACGCAGCGACAATAAAATAACATACTGACATTTCTAAGTATCACACAGGTAGCACTTATATGAGTGGAGGTAGGGAGGGGGGGAGGGAGGGAGGGGGGACGTAGGGAGGGTGGGGCTAATCCACGGGAAATCGAAATTTTTAATGATATGCATTTACTTGACAATTTCGTTCTAGAGCGTCACAACTTTGCGTGTGTGTGTTTGTGTGTGTTTATGTGTGTGTGGAAGTTTGTGTATGTATATACGGAAAATAACAGTTATACTATTCTGAAATTGCACTTTTGTTTTCAAAAATATTTCAAACAGAGCATATCTTGAATTATTTTAAAAGAAATTAAATTTAAAAAAAAATAGATTTTTTTTTAAAAGTACAGTAAATTTCAGTGTATAGTAATAAACTAGTATAGTTTAAATTTAGATCAACTACACCATGAATAAAATATATTAATGACATGAGTTGTGACTAATCTAATATAATTTAATTTAATCTATCTATCGACATAACTATCTATCTAAATACCTATCTCTCTCTCTTTACATATATTATATATATATATATTGAAATATCTCTCTGTGTATCAATCTGTCTACATACGCTATATATCTATCTATCTGCCTGTCTGTCATATATGTATATATATTTCTGTTTATCTATCAACTATCAAAAAGATATCTATTTTTTCTACTCTAAACCTAGTTTCGTGTGCCACTGATAAACATACATGTGCTAGTAGTCAAGTTTTAAAAAGACGATATATTCAATATTGAAAAGCCTCACAACTCTGTATGACTGCAAAAAACAACTTGTTTATAAGGATAGTGTTTAACTTCACACATCAATTGTCTACATTATTCATGAGCTAATCAAATGTGTTTAACCTTCACCCGCTTTGTGATAAAATGTAAAAAAAATAATTAAAAAAGAATAAAATAGTGACCTACTTGACTCGTCCGTTAGCTCCAATGTCGTCGTCTGTTGCAGAAAGCATGATGACCCGATGACCAATGGGCTTATCCTCCTCCACCGTCACATCATAGGTCTGCTGGCTGAACCTGGGTGGGTTGTCATTCACGTCAAGCACGGACACGTTGACCGTCAGCTCGCCCGACCGTCGCGGGGAGCCCCCGTCCATGGCCACAACCTTCAGGAGGTAGAATGGCCGGGTCTCCCTGTTCAGTGGCGCCTTCACGAACAGCTGCGGTACCAGGCTGTCATCGAGGTTCCTTGAGACCTTCAACTCGAAGGTGTCGCTGTTCGGTTTGAGGGTGTAGGTCTGGATGGTGTTGTTCAGGACGTCGGGATCGACGGCGGCGATGATGGGGATGGAGGTAAACTCGGCGGCGTCCTCGTAGACGTTGACAGGCCAGACGAGCTGCGGGAACTGCGGGTGGTGGTCGTTGATGTCCCTGACAATGACGTAGATCTTGATGGTGTAGAACTGCTGGCCGGACTCGGACTGCGCCGCGGCGCTGAGGACCAGCTTGCACAGGGGCTCGAACCGGCACAGCGCCTCGCGGTCTATCCTGCTGGCGGTCTTCAGGACGCCCGTGGCGTTGCCGATGGTGAAGAGGTTGATGACGGACTGGGAGAGAGGCAGGAGCCTGTAGCTCAGCGACCTGTAGTCCTCGGCGCTCAGCAGGTGCGATATGTTGGAGTCTCTTCCCACGTTCCCCACCACGCTGTCTTCGGGAAGCTCCTCGTTGATGACGTAGGTGGGCTCAAACAGCTGCCCTCGGCACTGCTCGATGAAGATTACGGCCATTAAACCCGTCACGTAGATAAATGTCCTCTGTTTGAACTCTCCCCGCGCTGCCATATTTTCTCCGTACACTCTCTCAAAATTTAAACACAAACGTTAAACAAAAGAAACATACAGGTCATTCTGTAGTTAGTAAATCTAAAAGGCAAATTTCTAGCACTTTCTAGAGGTTAAGCTGACCAAAACTTTGCTTCTTCATTATTGGAAACTCCACGTCTGTTTCCGCGATCTGCCTCGCTAATGACGTCATCCGACTAGGTTTCTTGCGTCACAAGTTTCGCCGTACGCCATTTTCACACCACGTGAGACAGAATCGAAAAATCTATTTGTCTTCCCGCTCATTATCTATTTCCCTTTTTTTAAAAAAAAAAATTTTGTTCGCGAGGTAATTTCAAAGAATTTTGAAAAAATCGATAAATAAAACCGAACTATATAAAAATATTATTTGGAAAAAAAAAGCGAGCCAAAAAAAAAGGTCGAGCCAGCAGAAGTAATCGAATACCGAGCGTGACCGTTGCCGTCTTTCACCTTAACCTCCTGCTCAGAACTTGTTCGACTACCAGTTTTGTGATCGATACCGCCTTCCTCCTCTTACTGTGTTTGGTTTTGTTCAGTTTAGTTTTCCCCTCCCCTTGTCATTGCCGTTAAGAACGTTTCTTTGATTACAAATTTGGTATCGTCTCCTTATTCCCGCCCACACTTTTTTTTTTAGTGTATTTGATTGTTGTCCTTTCGTATTCTCTCTTGTGTCCTCACTGGCCTCCTGCCACGTCTGGCTATTGAGAGGACGCGCGTTTTCTGGTTTGTTCCCCCCGATGTCTGCCCGAGCAATAATCTGAAACGAGACATTGGAGGAATACCCCGATATAAAAAAACAAACAAATACGAATAAAATAGAAGAAATAAAAATGGGTTGTAACGGAACTGTTTTGTGGGTTTGTGTATGTTTAGCTTGATAGCATGTTGGAGGGAGGGGGACTGTTAGTACCCAGCAGATTAATTGCACACACACATTTGGTGGGATAAGATTAGAGGGAGGTAGGGTTCCTGTTTACAAATTACACCTCCCCCCCCCAACCAACCAGTTTAGTTCTTTGGTGAGGACGTGAGGGGGGTATTTGGTTTAGGGGAGGAGTGGTGAGATGGCGGGGGTGTAGGGGATGGAGTTGTGATCAACGTGGACTGTATTGTGGCAGCGGGCGTTCCACAACCTCTCTCCCGATTCCCCTCACCAGCCTGACCCCTAAGGACTGCTCACCAATTCTATTGAACCTAAAGATTAAAGAACAAAAAATAATAAAAAGCTTTAAAAGTTGAGATGAAGTTGGGGCGGGAGAGAGAGAGAGAGAGAGAGAGAGAGAGAGAGAGAGGTGGGCGGGAGAGAGATATAGAGAGAGAGAGAGAGAAAGAAAGAGAAAGAGAGAGAAAGAGAGAGAAAGATAGAGAAAGAGAGAGAGAGAGAGAGAGGGAGAGAGAGAAGGGGGGGGAGTATCTGAGAGTTTGTAATGCGTGGTTGTGAACGAGAGAATGAATGAGAAAGAAAGGAGGATGGTCAAACTACACTATCTGATTAATGACGAATTAACAGCGATCTCTATTTGAACCGGTTAGAGATGGGAGAAAGCCTCTACTTGTGTGTTTGTGTGTGTGTGTATATTGGTAGCTAAAGAAGAAAAAGGATGTTTGGTGAAAAAAAAAACAGAGGGGGAGGGGGTGAGTTAGTTAAAGAAGTAAATTAAAGATAAAAATAGTAACATGACCTTGAGTGATGCAGACATTTGATTAAACATTTTTTTTTTACTGCATACAGTTAAGGGGAAGAATTGGACAGATTCTAGAGAAAAAAAAAATCTAGAGTAGATATTTCTTTTTGCGCAATAAAGAAATTGTTATTCGGAGATTATCTATTTATTGATTATCGTAGTTTGTGTGCGAGTGTGTAAGATTATGCATGAGTATGTATGTGTGAGTATGTATGTGTGAGTATGTATGTATGAGTATGTATGTGTGAGTATGTTAATTTGCTACAAAAAAAATATATACCAACTATTTCGGTATACAAAATGGAATAAAATTTCAAATAATTTTTTTAATTCGAATTAAAATACAACAAAAGGCATTCTTTTTAAGTAAACCAATATCCCAAGCGCATTAATTACAATTACAGAGTATATTCTTTAATCTGTCTAATTCTATTGATCAACTACTGCTTGAATATAATGTTTATCTAGACCATGATCAAGAGAAGATAACTTGGAATAATCGAACAGGAAAACGACTTGCTTATCAGACTTGACAGGACACACAATTAACTTCAAAGAAAAACAACAAGAAAAATTGATATGCTTAGATATATCTAATTCTGAGATTGACCTATGCCCAATTAGGCATCTCGACCTGGCTTAAAATTTCAGACTGCCAACTTGAAACGGGGCACTGTTTCCGCAATGTGCGCTTATATTGCTGACCAGACGCACTAATGACAGGCCAGTTGTATAATATTATGTTGTAGGCCTAACCTGCCCAATAGCTCGTTAAACTAATTTGCATAAGCGTTACAGAGACCGTGACGTGAACAAGATACAGTTTTCAGAGAAGGGAAGTTTCTGATAGACATACGTGCAGTTGTTGTTACTTTTTTACATCTGGGTCATTTTTTGTTTTCAAATATAGCATTCTAGATTATAATAAAAATGTGTAAGCAGTGTTAAGTTGCATTGGTGGTTTAATGTATAGGGATCATCGTCACCACCATCATCGTCATTATCATCGCTATTGTCATTATTATTATCATTTTCTACGTAATCATAATCATCATTATCATTGTCATAAGCGCTATCATCATTATCATCATTAATATCCTATCATCATCATTGTTCTTGTCATTATCCTTATTATCATCATATTATGTTTCATCGTCAATATCATCATCATCATTGTCATCCCATTATCATTTCATAGTCATCCTCCATATCATCGTCATTATCGTATCATCATCATCATTTTCATAATTGTCATCGTCATTATCATCATCATCGTCATTGTCATTATTATCGTCATTATCAATTTCATAGTCATCGTCCTTATCATCGTCATTATCATAATCATCATCATTGTCATCGTTCTAAATGAGTAGTTGGAGGTTTTAAACACTGAAGTTAAAAACCTGTAACTAGCTGCGCAGTAATACGTGATCTTTGTAGCTTGGCTTTGAATGAGATCCTTGTGGCCAGAACTTTACCCGGACATAATCCTATAGCAACTTCGCTACAATAGTTTTCGTAACATTAGTTGCTTAAGCCTGCTTTTATTTTGCATATTTTAAATTTTGCATTCATGTTAATATTTATTTTGTTTCCTTTCCGTCTTGTATTTCAGGCGTAGGGAACTTTTTTCCTTTTAACTAACCATGATGAACAATGAACATTGTTCTAATGAACCAGTGTTCTAAGGAACATTCACATATGAAGCTGTGTTCATTTGAACGGATGAAAATGGAACACTAACTACCATACTTTACAAACTATCGGCAATTAAAACAAAAATGTGGAAACTTTTTGAAGTGTATCTTTGAAAATAATTAGCAGAGATCAAACCTTGGATGCTAATGGTCTGGTAGTGTTTTCGCGCAGATAACTTTTCATAAAGCAGATATCACGAACTACACCTGCCCCAGTTCTTAGACAAGATAACAGCTTAAAATGGAACCGGAAGTAGAAATGAAAGTTTTTCACTCTACACTTCAATATTCGCATTGTCAGAACAATAAGGATTATGTTATTGTGTTGATAGAATATTGATAAACGTATTTATAATTGATTTAGAATTACAAAGTTTTTTATACGTTGATAGTATTCGCTTTAAATAGAATTTTTTTTTTACTAATTATAATTGGCGATCCCCAAATATTTAAGGGGGGGGGTCAAAGGTTATGTAACTTCCCTCTCAGAATGAAAGAATCACGTTTGAATATTGACATTCTTGATCAGAACTTCATTTTTTGTTCTAACCTAATTTTCTATTTGTTCTACAAACCCGTTTATTTCTCCGTTCTCATCTCTCTATCTCTTCCTCTTTCTCCTTCGATCTCTCACCACTTCTCTCTCTCACTCTCTCATTTCCCCCCTCATTGTCTCCCTCACATTTCCTCTTTCTCCTCAACCTCTCTCACTCCATCCATTTTCTCTTCCACTCACTGTTTCTTCTCCGTCACCTCTCCCTCTCCGCGTTTATCGCCCGCTCTCTCTCTCTCCCTCGCTCATTAAAATTCTGTCCTTTCTCCCCTTACATAACCTTCCACTTTCTTTTTCTCACTCTCTTTCCTACTCTCCCACCCCTCTCTCCCCCACACCGCTCACTTTCTTACTCCCTCCCTCAATCATGTTTTTCGCTCCAACTTTATCATCATATTCTCTCAGCCTCCAGTAGAAAAAGTTAATTTTTATAAAAAGTTGACCAAAAACCTCGCACTCGCCGCGAAACAAACAAAAAAAACTACACGCACACACACACACACACATACACACACAAACGGACCTACAAACAACGAAGGGAAACAACTCTGCTTTCGATTCACGTTATCTTATTAACTTCGATGATCACTGGGGAACACTGAGAAGTGCAGGAGTAGAGGCCCCTTGTCCTGCCCCCCCCCCCTCCATAAGCACGTAGGGATACTCACGGAATACTCGGGCTAAAGCGCCCTCGCGGAACGCGCACTTAATGACGTGAGAAAAAAGAAAGCGTTTTTCAGCGATTACGCCACACGCAGCCACACACACACGCAGCCACACACACACGCAGCCACACACACACGCGGCCACACACAGCCAGGCAGAAAAAATTTACGTGCGTGGAGTGGGAATTATTCCTCGTGATCTCAAGATGGAAGAAAAAAAGAAAACTAAAAAACAAAACGAGGAAAAATGAGGGACGAGTGAAGGAGGGGCGGAGGGGGTGGGGGTGAGAGATGGAGTAGATCTACTAGCGGTCAAGGAAAGTAAATTATACTGGAAACTTTGGAGAGGGGGAGGGGGGGTCTACCGAAAGTTTCTGGAATTATATAAACTCGTATAAGAGAGACGATATATAGTGTAACTCTTATGACAGTTTATTCTTGAACTGGTAAAGTGGTGGAGCCGGCATGCATAGCATCTGTTTAAAAGTGGTAGCTCCAAAAGCCCGGATCTGGCAAATTTAAACGATTCTTTAGTGGTGGGCATTGTGAGCTAAACCCCGCCCCTTCCTCCCACACTCACGGTTCTCTAGTGGTGGGCATTGTGAGCTAAACCCCGCCCCTTCCTCCCACACTCACGGTTCTCTAGTGGTGGGCATTGTGAGCTAAACCCCGCCCCTTCCTCCCACACTCACGGTTCTCTAGTGGTGGGCATTGTGAGCTAAACCCCGCCCCTTCCTCCCACACTCACGGTTCTCTAGTGGTGGGTATTGTGAGCTAAACCCCGCCCCTTCCTCCCACACTCACGGTTCTCTAGTGGTGGGCATTGTGAGCTTAACCACGCCCCTTCCTCCCACACTCACGGTTCTCTAGTGGTGGGCATTGTGAGCTAAACCCCGCCCCTTCCTCCCACACTCACGGTTCTCTAGTGGTGGGCATTGTGAGCTAAACCCCGCCCCTTCCTCCCACACTCACGGTTCTCTAGTGGTGGGCATTGTGAGCTAAACCCCGCCCCTTCCTCCCACACTCACGGTTCTCTAGTGGTGGGCATTGTGAGCTAAACCCCGCCCCTTCCTCCCACACTCACGGTTCTCTAGTGGAGGGCATTGTGAGCTAAACCCCGCCCCTTCCTCCCACACTCACGGTTCTCTAGTGGAGGGCATTGTGAGCTAAACCCCGCCCCTTCCTCCCACACTCACGGTTCTCTAGTGGTGGGCATTGTGAGCTAAACCCCGCCCCTTCCTCCCACACCCACACCAAATAGATATAAAAAAAGACAACTTTGTATTTACTGATATTACAAAAGAACTTCTTACTATTACATAATATGTAAATGTTTACACTTTATGTTCTTGAGTAACATAAGAAGACACCATTGTTTTTGAACAGTTCACCATTTTGTGAGGGCAAAGTGTCATACCCACACACACACATGAAACGGCGTGACCTATTTTAGGAACATCCATCTTGACTGTAAAAAATAAATTATAATGCCAAGTCACGTTACGTCATTTCTCTAATAGATTCTAGAGTCTGTATACAAACAGGATAGATGGAGCGACAATGTTAGCCCAAAATGTCCTAAATTGAACCATCGACTTTAAATACGCAATACACATTGCGGGGTAGCCTAAATAATAATAGACGACGCTTCTTCCTCTTAACAAAAAAAGGTTGAACAAAATGTAATAGATCTATATAAAATATAACCCCAAAAAAATACTGTTGAAAAAAATATTTTGCTTTTATAAACAGTGGAGTTAATTGTTACGTTTCTTTTATTTATTTGTGTTTATATTTTGTTTTGTTCTGCGAGATGTTGAGAGTTGTGGTCCTTGTTAATCTCGTCAACTGATTGATTACCGAGGAATGCGGCGAGTCTTGAAACATTTCTCCAGACTGTGTTGGTCAATTCAGGGTTTTTCAGGCTAATTACGTCTCGCGCTACTAATGGGGACCGTCTCACTGGACAGTGGCTATATTGCTGTTCTTTTTCTAAAGCCACACACTCACACACGCACACACAGACACACATACACTCTCTCACACACACACGTGCACGCACGGGGAACATCAAACATATATAATTACTCGCCCTCTGACAAAAATATCATCTATTTCACTTATTAAAACATAATTAGCCATTTACAGTAAAAAACTTTGTTAAAGCCTTTCATATTTATATACTTGTTCATTATGCATAGAATGATCTACCAATACTACTCATGTATAGTAACGTACTAGGTGATTGTGTGGCCAGCACTATGCACATCCATCTTTGCTTTACCCAAACCTAGGTTAGGTATCCATCAGAGCTGGGTAGTCTCTGGGACACCCTCCAGAAAAGGGAAGAAATCCTAGCCTTCACCAGGACCTTCGGTACGCAGGCCGAATGCGCTGTAATTGATGTTCGATATATTCAGTTTAATTCTCAAATTTGACATAATATACGGCTTATTATACATTCTGTAATAGTCATAACATTTCTTACATCTACGGTCTTTTTAATACATATTATGAGTAAGTGACTGTTAATAATATAACACAAATAGTAAGTCTGATATTGTCTGGTTGTGATAATGTTGAAACATATCATTATTCATGGAAGTTTCCTTTAGCCATATGGCTAGCCGGGTAGAATAGTACGGGGGGGGGGGGGGGGGGGGGGCAGGTTTGAAGGACATGTTTCGCATTTTCGGGAGATGTTCCACAGAAGCACTATTCACTTGTACCAACGTGTAGGTTGCGGAACTTGTGTGTTGCTCCATCCTGTAACGGTCTTTTGTCTTTGAATACCAGCTGTTTTGCTATAGACTGAAGATGATTTATTGAAATTTGCGGGTGAGTTTGAAAGAAGCATCATTATGGGGGTTGTTTTGATGCAGCTCAGACCATCATATGAATGAAATAAATTGTAATTTGTGTTTGTGATAATATGCAATTGAGCCGAAATTCTTCATAGTATAAGAGAAACCAGTAGACGACTCCAATTCGCCTCATGCTTGCCCACCACCTGATATTATAGTGTTTTTGACCTATAAGATGTTGACACTCCAGTTACTGCTCTACTTTTATTAACTCTAGGAGTGATCACGTGATGGGCGTATACAGATTGACCTAATACTTCAAACAGTCAGGTGATTTGAAATAACAACAAAAACCCAAAAAGTCAATTTTGGCTTTTTAAATATTTTTCTCGAAGGATACTATGTCAAATCTTCAAAAGACTATGTAGAATAGATTAGCTGTTTTCCAGCTAAAGTTATATAACAGTCATACCATTATTATCATGACTTGATCGATTCGGTAACAGCAAGATGGAAAAGAATCGTAGAGAAAAAACTTGAAAGCTGGAATTGCGCGCTTTACAAGATAAACTGCACTCTAAGGTCATACTTGATTACATATATTCGAGTCCGTGGAACTCGCAGAGTAGCGAAGGTATCGATTACATAATATGCCTAGAAGACGAGTAAAGATTCTGAGAACGCCAATTGCAAGTTGTCTTTTAATTGTTCTCTTGTTTTTTTGTTGTTGCTTTTAAAGAGATCATGTGATTTAACCCCATCACGTGCCACTTACGCCAATCTTTATATTTCCCGTTTATTTACCCCATTGTTTAGTTTATATTAAATGTTTCCTTATAGAGCTCAAACACCAAATGTTACATGCGTGGTGAAATCTTCAGTACAAAATCATTTCAATTTTAAGAGATACTTCAGAATTGAAGATTTAAAAGCGAAATTGTTGATAACTACGTTTACTTCTTCATTCAGAAACGCATTGGGTTACAACACTTTTTTTCTAATTTCCATATACAAGGACTTATTTATGTATATATTGTTTTCTGTTTCTTTACTTTTGGCATTCAAGTATGGAATGGGTTACCTGAACAATTCAGGAATGCCAACAATATTTAAACGTAAACATGTTTCAAGCTGCAGCACATTATCAAGTGGAAAAGCTAATCATTGCTAATGTCTTATCGTATCTTATATATATTACAGACGCTCCTTCTATAGAGAAGATTATTGCGTCCTACGCTCATCCGCAGTTTTTAGTCTAGTCTTGCATTTCTATTAGTAGGCCTACTTTAAATAATGTTAAGCTACTGGTTTTTCTGGTTTGTTCAGGCAACCCACTCAATGCCCGGATGCCAGTCGGGAAGAAAAAGTACTTATATGCATTCGTTCTCGCACATGGGATCAGGAAAACTTCATTGGATAGTATAACTATATATTGATCATTACATGCAAAAGGAAAACAATTGAAATATCGTTTTTCCGTTGTGTTCCTGGTCACGCTGGATTGAGGGGAACGAAACAGTTGACAGAGAAGCAAAAGACGCCATTTTGAATGACAGAAAGTAACATTCCGATTCCACATGGAGACATGAAACCTTTAGTAATTAGACACACAAGACACAATTGATCGAATTCCTTATGCAACCGAATGCAATAAACTGCAGTATTTGGAAAACTCGAAAACTTGACATGATACAGGTCAACTAATTCGAAAAGTTATTCTCTGCAGACTAAATACAGGACATACAAAACTAACATATTTCTTTCTCTAAACCGAGAAACATTTTTAATTTGTGCTTTCTGCAATGTCATAATAACAGTTTCGCACATATTGTTGGAATGCAATACAATTAGGGAAATTTGAAGTAAATACTATTTCTTTCATGAACAAAATTTAAAAAAAAATATAATAAACTATATTCTATGTGCTACAAAGTTTAAAAATATAAGAACAACGAAATGGATACAAGAATAACATGAGAGCAACGTTAACTACACTGTATTATATAACTTTCGATGTTGATGGGATAGATATGCAACATTTAAATATTATTCAATAACAAAATAGCCCCGATGAACGTAAAATTGAACTGTACTTTTTTCTTTTTTTGTGTGTACAATGCAGTGTACATATTATAATCCAGAAATTGTTGTGTTTAGAAGAGTTATAATGTTTTATTTATAGATGAGTACTAGAGAATACTGTAGATGATTTATTCGCAAGTATAAATAAAACACCACTTAAAAATTAA
The DNA here is from genome assembly GCA_949126835.1 of Anisus vortex. Taxonomy (NCBI): domain Eukaryota; kingdom Metazoa; phylum Mollusca; class Gastropoda; family Planorbidae; genus Anisus; species Anisus vortex. The sequence goes on from OX421499.1 coordinate 27,561,875, forward strand.
GTTGTTCGTCTAAATCCTTGAAGCAATTATATTTAGCTTTCTTAAGATTTTGCCCTTTGCCAAACACAGAAGTAAAGTTAATATTATGGACAGATAATTAAGCTTATACAAGAAAATATCAATCCAAATTAAAACAGTTTGACAATACTTTATACAGAGATAAACGCACGATTAAATGAAAAGTAAACACAATTATAATGTTGATATTACTATTTGTTATGCAATAGCCATCTGAAGATTTTGCCCTTACCACCCACATAGTAATAGCGGCTGTGCATTGCGCTGGCTACACAATCACCTAGTATGCCGTGGCCACAGATCAATTTGGTCCGACGGGTACTTTACTTTACCCACATGGTAAAATAAAGAAAGAGAGAAGTTAATATAAAGGCACATAATATTAGTCTTATACAAGAAAATATCAGCGAAAACACGTAATGCCCTCATGATATATTATACTGTCAATAGTTATAAACAAAATAATATAACGGAACCAATGCTACCAAAGATATAGCTTAGAACAAAACAATAATCTTTTACTTGAGTTGTTTTAACTTTTTTTTCCCCCTCTAAACATTGTCCAAATATAAAAAGAAAACAGAAATGATAATAAAACAAAAAAACTCAACAAACCTCTAATGATAATGATAATTACTCGTTAATGAGCGAAAATAACACGCAAGTAAAACAACGAAATGTTAATTGCTTCACAGCGAAACAAAACGCTTGGGGATGAGAGAAATAAAAATTGATTTCGCCTTTTTTCTGAGCTGAGAAAGTTAATAATTTTTACCTTTTACGGCTAGAACATTAACAGAAATGACTGGGTTGAAAAAAAACCGGTATGAACTGGTTAAATATGTTTATGTTAAGTCGATAAAAATAGAAGAATATTATGTGTTACCATTATCTTGTATCCCAACAATGGGTTTATACAAATTATAATAGTTCAGTTAACTTTAGACGTAAAAGATATATACAACAGTATAACCATCAATATACAACAATAAAACCATCAGTATACAACAATAAAACAAGATTGTGAGAAAAGTTTGTTATAAAATATATCAGGGGAAGCAACTTTACCACCACAGAGAGAAAAAATAAGACTAGAAGTAGAAGGGTATGGGATTGGGGGAGGGCATTTCGTTAAAAGCTTTAGCCTTCAATTAAAGGGCTTTAAATGGCGAGGCTCTGACCGAGGGCTGGTTCTGGGAGAGTCTGGAGAAAGTTTTATGGTTTTTGTTGGGGAAAGTGGCGAGGTACTAAACAAAATTTATTGAAACCACGGTTTGGGAAGAGTGAAAACAAAATGTTGGGAGGCCATTTCAAATTGAAGTAAAGAAAAAAAAAAGGCCTGAGAGTCCATTTTTAAAATACATAATTGAACAGAGTATTTGAGCTTAAAAAGTGAACTTTTACCAATCAACTTGAAGAAGAAAAAAATGACTAATTTTCACAACAGTATGGGAAAGGACATCACATATTCCAATAGAGCAAGAATTGCAAAGAAGAAGATGGAGATGGACAGGCCACACATTGATAAAACCGACTGCAAATTTGACTAGAAAAGCTCTTGCATGAAATCCACAGGGTGCAAGACGAAGAGGTAGACCCAAGAACACCTGGCGGAGAGAAGTAGAAAAGGAAAATCTGGAAAAAGTTAGAGAAGTTAGCCAGAGAGAGAAAGACATGGAAAGAAACTTTTAATGACGTATGCTCCACTAAGAGTTGATAATGGCTAAGAAGAAGAAAAAGAAGAATACTACTTTTGGCTATACTGTTACTGAATTCACTTTTGACAAGGCCTACAATAGGATTTAGTGGTCAACGAACATCACATAGACCCTTAACTAAAGAACGTATAGAGTCCATAAAGGCTATCTGGAATATTGATGGTTCTCAGACACTTGGGAGAAAAGAACAAAATTTGGAGTTTAACGATCTGACCACTGAAACAAAAGACATGATAATGATATTCCAAACACTGGATCACAAGATAAACCTGTCTGTCTTATGAAATAATGCAGGCTATTTATAGGCAACGGGGAAATTTCTAATGCGAAATTATCATTCAGAGTGCTATGGCGTCAGATATTATATTATTTTACAAAAATAATAACAAAAAAAACAAAAAAAAACTTAAAAAACAATCACAAAATAACCAGGAAACAACAAAAATAACAACATAATTTAAACAAGCAATCAACGTGAAAATTGAATTGAGACGTTCCTATCCAAGCCGCCCTTTGGGGGGCCAACACACATGATTACTGGCTCCTAAACAACAACAACTATAAAACAACATCAACAAATCATTGACCTTAGGATCTGTTCATGGTGGTCCAGGAACAGAGCCATATTTAGGATTGTGTGGGGCCCTGTTCCCAAGTGCCTACTGTATGTGGGGGGAACCCCTCGTGGTGTCGCCCCCTGCCTTTCGACATTGCTGTGTTAGCCTGTGTTTTTGTACACGCACGGACTGCTCTTTAGCCACACAGCGGCCAGTGCTGATGAGCTTGTTACATGGATCATGTGGAACATGCCTAAATACACCTCTGTCCGGGGATAGGGTCATTGGTAGGCAAACAAATCGTTGTATACTTAAACAATACTTTGAATTATAGAATATGTTAATGTTATTCAGAATAAAGCCTTGTGAATTCTCATTTCTTATTACGTACCAATATGCTACAATATTCATATTGTCTTACTTAAACATTTACAGAATCTAGAGTCTATGCGAAATTCATGATCTGGCTATATAAAAACGCTCGTCTAATTATATATATTAAAAAAAAAGAATTATGGCCGGCAGAAAATGATGGGGTTGGGGTTGGGAGGTTTTTATTTGACACTACTTTCAACTAAGTATTACCATGGCTACGAAAGTTTAGTCCCCCCCCCCCACCCCCCGTTCCCAATCCATCCCTACTTATAAATATATCTTACTTCAACCGCCAAAATCCACGAGTTTCCAATAATTTTGTCCGTTTTAACCCCACTATTACTTAGTAGTTTCTGTGGGAAAATTTAAGACTAGAAATTCCAGGAATAACAGTTGTTGTTTTTAAACAGCCGTTAAAAGCTTTAAGTTCGATTGCCTGGTCTTTTATTTGCTTTTAGTTGGGACACAACAAAAAATACAACTTTAATTTGTTTGTCTGTGTTTTCATTTATTTTATTATTTTTTTTACATTTTTTGTCCACTTTTTAATTATAAAGATTTAAAAAAAAAAAATTATTATTGTTCTTTTATATTTTCGTTTCGTGGGAAAGTAATTTTATTTCCAGAACTCAGATTACGAAAACCTGTGTAATTTTCTGATTTGTAAAGTTAAGCAAGTAGATAAGTAGATCTGAGACAAGAGAGTCTTTTAGAAAGAACTTAAAGACCTTCCTTTTTGGCTAATACATCTGCCACTGCAATTCACACCAAGAGCGCACTGAGCATGCTAACGTTAATAGCATGGATAGAAGCGCTATAAGAAATTACCATTATTATTATTATTATTATTATTATCTAATATGTTACGCTCTTTTATAATGAAGATTGTAGCGTCCTACGCTCATCCTTGGTTTGCGTCTAGTCTTGCATTTTGATTAGCGTTTTAAATGATATTAAGTTACGTGCTTTTTTTCAGCCAATGCGAATCTGATTGAAAATCAATAATTATCCAGTTCAATTATTAAAATATATAATCTCCATTTAAAGTCTATTTATATTACACTTACATCGTTGTGGGCAATTAGGGTACAACTAACATTACACAAGTACCTAGCTTTGTAGTCTGCCCTTCGCATGCCTTAACCGAATTCATTCCCTTTTCTTTCTTGTTTTTCCTCTAGTTGATCCCTTCCAGAAGAAATCAATGGCGTAATGAAATCAAGGGCAGACAATTCTACTTACACCGTAAAGGCTAGATAAAGGAGACGCAACTCTGTTTAGCCTCCGCCATAAAACCCCAGCCACGATCTATTTAGACCAGACACTGACCACTGGACTTAGTCTATATGACCTTGTTCATCCTAACTCTTTCTCTCTCTTTCTCTCTGTCCCTTCGTAATGACGACTGGTTGACTTTAAAACTCAGAAGTGGTTGAGTGAATGAGAGGGAAGAGAGGGGAGAAATGAGTAGGGGATTGCGATATGAACCAATTGTTTGAAAGAATAAAAGCGAGCGAGAGAGAGAGAGAGAAAGAGATAACTCGAGTGAAATAACGAGGGAAGGAAAGAAAAAGAGACAACGAAATAAAACAAAATTGAACGATAGATAGAACAAAACGAAAAGAAAACGAGAAACAGATAAAGAAGAAAGAGAGAGGGAAATAGAGAGCGTTGGAGAACGACATACTGGGAGAAAAAAAAATGACAGAATCTTATCTTATACATTACAGACGCTCCTTCTATAAAGAAGATTATTGCGTCCTACACTCATCCGTGGTCCGAGTCTAGTCTTGCATTTTTATTAATGTTTTAAATGATGTTAGGTTATTGGTTTTCCTGGTTTGCGCAGGCAACCCATTTCATGCCCGAATGCCACTCGGGAAGAAGGAGTGAGAGACGGAAGTAAGTAGGTGAAAGACGTATGCCCAAAGACAGAGAAAGGGAGAGGGTATAGGTAAGCCATTGATGATGTAAGATAAAGTAAAATAGGGAGAAAGAGATACGAGTGATGACTTTAAGCCTTAGTATGTGTCTGTAAGAGAGAGAAAGACAGACAGTATAAAATAGTGCATGTTTTACTGTAGCACTATCAATGTAATGTAAATGCAACAAAAACGTTCTTTACCGCATACAAATTCTCCTTGCCTTATTGGACCCGTGTGCACATATTATTATTTTTGGGAGATACCCTGAAAGACTTAGACTGGTTATGCAAATGTTATTTTCTTTGAGTAGGCAGACTACATACTTTGTATATAAATCCAGTCAGCCTAACACGTCTACGCAGCTTTTCGTTATTTCCACAAAAATTAACAAGAAATCAACTAAATCATGTTTTATTAAAGGTACTATGAAGTTCCCCCCCCTCTCACCCCTTCCTTTCTCTATTAAGCGTTGCATTATAGGCAAACAAAAAAGATATATTTTGCAGATTCAGAGGATACGCCTAAGTAAGATGTATAAGTTGGATGTTTGCACCCCTCCCCTCCGCCTTTTGCCATAATGATACGCTAGTGTTGGGAAAGAAAAGTGCGGGGGGATGAGGAATATTTCCTTTTTGTTCTATATTTAAACCAGAGGTGGTGTTTTTGAAATATTACTTTAAAAGTTAATGTGACCATACCCCCCTCTCCCCTCCCACCATCAGCCCCTCCCCCTCCCTCGTATTGTTTCCGCCCCCAATTACTCTTGAAACAGCTGGGCCACGTTGGCACAAAGAGTGCCAGGCATTGATCGCCGTTGTCCACAAACAATGGCATTGACCAACTGACCGCTCGGACAAAAGAGGCCGCCGGTGATGATGGGTGAGCGGGGAAGGGGAAGGTGAGGGGAAGGAGGATGAAACCGGGGGAGGGCGGAAGCAGAGAAAGACGCAACGCCACATTAGGATATCCCTCCCGCCACCTCATCCCTTCTCACTAGTAATAAGATGTCCTTGAATGCCTCTTACATCCCTATGATGAACAAAAGCTGGACCGGTGCTAATTGGAAGCGGCTTGACCAGAATTTTCTTGGAGAAGTTGACCTTAATTACATTCGGGTCTTGACCTCTCACTCTCTCTTCCTCTCTCCTTCACTCACACTCTTGTTCTCTCACTCTGTTTCCTCTTGACACCATCTCCCCGGGACTTAGTCACGGGTCATTTGTCGTAGACGCTATTCCAGATCATTCCTGACAGACGCACGGACTGCTCTTTAGCCACACAGCGGTCAATGCGTTTTACGTTCTAATGGACCCGGAGACCACACGGGGCAGCGCTGATGAGCAGGTCAGGGGCAGGGCGGCGGTCTCATTTGATGAGCCAACGGTGTCAATAGATGAAACTAAAGGATGTGACCGCTGGTCAGTGTGAGTTGATGAATCTTCTAATGAACTGCTGTACGAAGAAAGAATGTAGGCTGATGGATACAATTAGAGAAAACGTGGTTTTGACATTTTAGCTCTGTGAACGTGTTACTTACGATATTTCAATCGATGTTATGTTTTGTACTGTTTTTCTAAGACAATATTTGTATCTATAAATGTACATGAAAAAATGTTGATCTCTCGTCACGCGGAACGTGTATATTAAATATTTTTTTTCGAAGACATGTATGCTTAATTTACAGACTAGATACAACACTTTGAGTCGAGATACAACTCGGAGTGACACCCATGGTGTCAAGAGAAAACTCAGGGTGTCAAGATATAACCCGAGTGTCAAGGTATAAGCCATGGTGTTAAGATATAGAACAGGTTGTCAAGATGACCTCTGTAAAGACAAGAAGATTTCTTTAGGCGCTAAGAAAGACAGAAGAAAATATCAGTTAGACATCCGTCTGTTGAACGAACTTCTGTTAGAGAAAGAAAAATCGGTCCAAAAGTAGAAAGTTAATAGTGTTTATGTCAAGGAAACGTTTAATGGCAGCCACAATAGTATATCTATAAACATTTACACAGCAGATACACACACACAGACACACAGACACAGACACACAGTCACACCCACACACACGGACACACACAGGCACACCCACAGACACACACACAGACACTCCCACAGGCACACCCACAGACACACACAGGCACACCCACAGACACACACAGACACACACAGACACACAGACACACACACAGACACACACAGACACCCACAGACACACAGACACACTGTAACATCCCCATGTGTTGTACGTTACATTATTTCCACCCGTCAAGACAGCTCTCACAACAAACATGGGATGCACTTCATATGTTTCACCTCATACACAGAATACAACTCCAATGCTTAGACATATATATTTTATTCACGATAGATACAAAATAGTTCTTGAAACATCAAGTAACACTTCTCAACATTAATTCCATAGTTCCGAAAATCAATTCTATACAGTGTCCTTATAACTGTATATCCAAAAAACATAGTCTCACAAACATCATCAAAATATGTCTTCACTCTACCATTACTTCTCCATGTTACACACTCGCTCTTGTTTTTCTATTCACTCCTCTCTCTCCCCTTCTCATAACCCGTGTTTGTACAAAACTGGCCAAACTACTGTGCCCAACACAGTCCTGGTCGCAATGACCGGTCACGGTCTACTGACCAACATTAACAGTCGTTACACGCCCCTTCTCCTCATCAAAAAATTTGGACACCAAATTTTTTAGTAAAACATAAAATAATCATTGTCTACCAAAAGATATAAAAAAATATCCATTATTAAATATATCAAACATGTTTATCAACTTACGACAAACTGTTATAACGTAATAAAATCTATGTTAAATAATACAAATCACATATTTTCATCTTGTCACTATGTTATGCGACAAATCCACCAAAATCGTTCATCATATTTTACACTTACTTATAATTATAATAATGATCACTGTCACAACAAAATTTTTATATGACAAAAAATTCCACAATATCAACTCTCTTAATTTAACTCCTAACCTCCAATCATACATTATCTATTCAAGTGTGTCTATAAACAATACCTCTTAATATTCATTTATTTTATACTACTTAATAATATTTTATACTTCTTTGTTACTCAAACAATACAGAAATATATATATATATAACTTTAACATACATTGTACACTAATGAATACACAGAAAAATTTCATAACAATATGTATCTTAATAATAAAAAATTGATTTGACACATTTATGATTCTGTCCAAAGAACCCTAGTCTGAAATTATCAATGTATAGTCTTTTACAATTTCTGGCTTATATGTTTCAATTCAGTCTCAGTCTCATAATTTTGATCATATTCAATCTGTCTTGATAAGAAATCTGCCACAATGTTATCTTTGCCTTTAATTGCTTTTATTTCAAACTGATAGTCTAGCAAAATCAGGAACCATCTATTTATTTTGCTATTTGCAATTCTTTTCTTATTCAAAGCCATTAGTGGTTTATGGTCAGTGAGTAACGTAAATTTCTTTCCTAGTAAGTACTTTTGCAATTTGGTCAAAGCCCAAACCACCGCTAAACATTCTTTTTCAATTGTTGAGTAATTAACCTCACACTTGGTTAAAGATCTACTGAGATATAGAATTGGTTTCAGTACATTCTCTACTTCCTGCATCAAACAAGCACCCAAAGCTATGTTTGAGGCATCTGTAACAAGTATAAACTCTTTGCTTAGATTTGGTGTAATCAGAATTTGCTCACTCTGAAATACTCCTTGTATCTTATCCAATGCGTTCTGACATTCTGACGTCCATTCTATATGTTTCTTTTTATCTTTGGTTACTAGTATTCTCAGTGGTGCAGTGATGTCAGCAAAATTGGCTATAAAAGTACTGTAGAAGTTACATAAACCAAGTATGCCTTTGACTTCTTTCTGAGATTTTGGTATCTTAATGTTTAGTATCTTGTCTTTGTTTATATCAGTTGGTTGTATCTTACTGTTTCCTACTCTAAAGCCTAGGAAATCAATGCTACTCTGTGCAAACTTTAGTTTCTCTGGTGCAATAGTGACACCATATTGTCTCAGCCTTGTTAATACTTCCTTAACTGTAGCAATATGAGATTTCCAGTCTTTTGTATGAATGCAGATATCATCTACAAAATGTACCACATTTGGAACGCCTGCTAACATTTCTCTCATAAATCGTGAGAAAGTAGCTGTAGAGTTTACCAATCCGAATGGCATTACTGTCCATTCAAAAAGTCCTTCGTCTGTTGCGAAAGCTGTGTAAGGAATTGAACTTTCTTCCATGGCTATCTGCCAAAAACCACGATTGAGATCAAAATGTGTATATATTTCAGAAGAACCTATTTCCTCTAAAAGTTCTCTGGTATCTCTAATCGGCTCTGCATCAACCTTTGTGACTTTATTCAGTTCTCTGAAATCACAACATAATCTGATTTGTCCCGACTTTTTTCTAACTACCACTACGGGTGATGCAAATGAAGCATTTGATCGTCTAATTTTCTTGGTCTTGATCAATTGGTCCAGTTCTTTCTTGACACTTTCTCTGTATGCATATGGTATTGGATATTGCTTCTGTTTCAAATTGGTATCTCTGATGATTTCAATTCTATGTTGTATCCTATCAGTGTGACCAATTTCATTTGTTATGACATCTCTGAATTCCTTCATCAAGTTTCTCAATTGCCCTTCATATTTAACAGGTACCATATTTCTATTATTGATGTCATTGTCTAGTTGTACCACTGTAGCTACTGTTCTTACTTCTTGTAGTAGTTGGACTTGTCCATTCATTCCTTCATTTGTGGTATCTTTGTCCACAGTTGTTTTCATTTCTTCTGTTACTTTTGTTAAACTCTCAGGTTTGTCATCATATTTTCTCAATAGATCAATATGTAACACTTTTGGATTTCCCTTCATGTTAACTATGTAGTCAACTTTATTGACCTTTTTTATGACAATGTATGGTCCTTCCCATACTGTCTCACCTCTATTCTTTGGAAGACCCACATATACCTGGTCACCTTCCCTCAAAGTTCGTAAGCATCTGTTAGCGTTTTTTATATTCATCTGCCTCTTAGCTTCTCTGTCTGCATTCTCCTGTGCGTTTTGTATTCCATACAGAATTCTCTCCCTCACATTTGTCACAACTTCAAACGAGTCATCCTCTGCCACTCTCTGTCCTAACATTCTTCCTTTGAATATGGATAGTGGTCCTCTAGGATTTGCACCATACATCAATTCAAAAGGGGAAAATCCTGTAGAATCTTGTTTCACTTCCCTATATGCGAACAATACCATGGGAATGAATTTGTTCCAGTTGTTCGGATGATCATTACTCGCCTTAGCTAACATGATCTTCAATGTCTTGTTCCATCTCTCGTTCATCCCATTTGCTTGTGGTCTATATATGGTTGAGTATACTTGCGTTATACCCAATAGTCTTGTTATAGCATTGGTGATATGAGATGTGAACTGTGTACCATTGTCAGATAATATTATATCTGGGAATCCGTATCTACTAAATATATCTAGTAGAGCTGTACAAACTTTCTCCGATGTCACATTGCGCAGAGGTATAGCCTCTGGCCATCTGGTAGCAGTATCAATAACAGTAAGGATATATTTATGTCCTTCACTTGAGGTATGGCACATTGGTCCGACGATATCTATCGCTATTTTCTCGAATGGTCTCCCAACTTTATCTGTAGGTTGAATAGGTGCTTTGTGTTTCCCGTGCATAGGGTTTTTAGTAATACACAATTTGCATCGGCTTATATGCCTTTTGATGTCCTTTCTTATATTGGGCCAAAAGAAATTTTGTGCTACCCTTTGATACGTTTTCCGTACACTCATATGCCCTGCCAATGGACTATCATGAGCCGCACTCAAAACAATGTCTCTCAATTCTGTAGGAACCACAATTTGGTTATAAGTGACCTTCTTGTTTTGAAACTTTCTCGTCAGTACTTCATTTACATAATAGAATGTATGTCCCCTATAATTGGCTTGCTTCTGATCAATTCTCTGTCTAATCTTATCCAAACTGGTATCCTTTGTTTGCATATCAATTAACTTCTCTCTAGTGATATCCTCTTTGATCTCTAATATTTCTTCTGTGCTTGATCCTTGTGTTTCTTTTTCACTCTCCTGAGTTCTTGCTCTAGTCATTGCAACATACACTGCGTTGCACTCTTTTTCCTCCTGCTTTTGTAACCATTGCTCAAATAAATGCTCTGAGTCATCTGGCAAGCTCGGGATATTGCCTATAATCAGAGGACATATTGCGTTCGTCATAACTGTTGCAATCACCTCTCCTGTAACCCATGGCGAATCTATCATAATTCTTGCAGTTCTGCAGCTAATTTCTTTCTGATTTGCCATTCTTATGTTTGTGAGCTTGTCTGTGTAGTGTGTATCACCTACTAGCTTCTCATCAATCACAATAGTAGTACAACCTGAATCTCTCAAACATAGAGTTTTCTTCCCATTAACATATGCTGGGTAGAACTTCAACTTGCCCTGTGTATCCAGGATAGTTGATACATAATGTCGTTCACCATTATCACTAGTATGCTCTTTCTTTTTTTGTTTGTTGATCATCTTGTATGTCTTGTCTCTGAGTTCGTCTTCCTCTTTCTTCATTCCTTGGTCTTTGTGGACTTTGATTTGGTGATGTTCTTTCCACTGGCTTTTGTGTAACTTTACTTCTGCAATTTCTCCTTATATGCCCCATTTTGTTGCAATTCCAACAAATGATATTCCTTTTCTTATTGTAATTGGGCAAACTAAGAAATCTCTTGCTATCATTACGATGATGTCTGTTCACATCATTATTATTGTTGAATCTGCCACTGTTATTAAAATAGCCATTATTGAATCTGCCATTGTTATTAAAATTGCTATTGTTGAATTTGCCACTGTTATTAAAATTGCCAGTGTTGTTGAATCGAGGACTTGACATAGCTGCAATAGTATTATTTCTATTATCCATTTCCTCATGCGGATGTGCATCCTTATAGTCTGACAATGCCATTATCAGTTTTTCTTCACTATTAATCTTTCTTTCTTTCAAAAAAGTAAATAGACTTTGTGATGCATTGGTGAGAACTTTGTTGACAACATACATTTCTAAGATTTGCTGCGGATTGAGTACATCAATCTTTGTTATTTCTAGCCAATTGATTAGTAATGCATGGATTTCATGAACTAATGCCTTAGGATCTTTGTTTCTCTCTAACATGATATCTTGGAATTTCTTCCTGTATGTTTCTTCTGTTTGGCCAAAATGAGTTAACAGATTACTTTTCACAATGTCGTAATTGTTCCTCTCATGTTCTTTTATGTATGAAATTACATTTATTGCGTCACCTGTCACTTTGGACAATATAAGCGTTGCCCACTTATCTTTCGCAATCTTATTTTGTGTAGCCAGACATTCAAACATCATTAGGTAACTCTCGATTTTCTCTTCTTTTGGATTGAAATATTTCATTTTGATAGTATCCTCTTTGCTTCTACATGATTTCATTTCTGTGGTGGTCCCTTGACTAAGTTTTAATTGTTCTAGTTTCAGTTCTTCCATCTTTTCTTCATGTTTTCGAATTTCTTTTAGTCTTTCGTTTTCTCTTTCTACCTCTTCTGCTTTTCGTTTTGCCTCTCTTTCAAACTCCTCTGCTTTCCGTTTTGCCTCTCTTTCAAACTCCTCTGCTTTTCTTTTATTCTCTTCTGCTTCTCTTTTTGTCTCTCTTTCAAAAAGTCTCTGTTCCCTTTCTTCATCCTCTGTAATCATTTTGGTTATCCAACTTTCCAATTCTTCACCCTTATATCCCAATCTACCTCCAAATTCCATTAATTTTTCAAATTTGTCCATTGTCAAAAATTACTTGTAGTACAATTATTCTATCAAACAAGTTATTCAAATACTATGACACACATGCATAATAGTATCAAAAAATGAGTTTGTGAATATATAAAATTATTTTCTCTTAGTAATTGTATGTATCATTATAAAATTCCATAACAATACAAGAATAAATGAACAATAGTGAAATATAACTAATATAATATAACTAATCAATAATTCAACAAAGTACAAATATAAATACAAATAGATAGACAAATATGTATACAAACAGAACAATGAATAAACGACCAATATATATGTCTATTTAGAACAACAGATAGAAGAATATGTAAACAGAAGAATACAACAAAAATAACAATAACAAAGTATAGCACAAGTTTAACACATAAATATTAACAACAAATTTAAACACTTTATAAAAAAATAACAAATAATGCAAATATATAATTACATGTATAAACAATTTACAAACAAAATACTATACAACTAAACAATTAATTATATATTTTAACAAAACGAAGGCTGCAACACTATCATCATCATCAGTGTAAACTTTCCTTCAAGTTGAGAAAATACAAGATAACAATACAACAAAGTTTATAGTCTTTCCACATCCACTTTCCTTGCTATATCAATTAGTAGTACTGTAATTCCAGTTGAGAACTCCAACGTGTCGCATCATGTAACATTTCGCTTTAACTTCTGACACCATTATGTAACATCCCCATGTGTTGTACGTTACATTATTTCCACCCGTCAAGACAGCTCTCACAACAAACATGGGATGCACTTCATATGTTTCACCTCATACACAGAATACAACTCCAATGCTTAGACATATATATTTTATTCACGATAGATACAAAATAGTTCTTGAAACATCAAGTAACACTTCTCAACATTAATTCCATAGTTCCGAAAATCAATTCTATACAGTGTCCTTATAACTGTATATCCAAAAAACATAGTCTCACAAACATCATCAAAATATGTCTTCACTCTACCATTACTTCTCCATGTTACACACTCGCTCTTGTTTTTCTATTCACTCCTCTCTCTCCCCTTCTCATAACCCGTGTTTGTACAAAACTGGCCAAACTACTGTGCCCAACACAGTCCTGGTCGCAATGACCGGTCACGGTCTACTGACCAACATTAACAGTCGTTACACACACCCACAGACACCCACAGACACAAAGACACCCACAGACACACAGACACACACAGGCACACAGACACACCCACAGACACACACAGACACATACAGGCACACCCACAGACACACACAGGCACACCCACAGACACACACAGGCACACCCACAGACACACACAGACACCCACAGACACACACAGACACCCACAGACACCCACAGGCACACCCACAGACACACACAGACACCCACAGACACACAGACACACACAGATACCCACAGACACACAGACACACACAGGCACACCCACAGACACACACAGACACACACAGACACCCACAGACACCCACAGACACACACAGACACACACAGGCACACCCACATACACACACAGACACCCACAGACACACAGACACACACAGGCATACAGACACACCCACAGACACACACAGGCACACCCACAGACACACACAGACACACAGACACACACAGGCACACAGACACACACACAGACACACACAGGCACACATACACACCCACAGACACCCACAGACACACAGACACCCACAGACACACACAGACACACAGGCACACCCACAGACACACACAGACACCCACAGACACACCCACAGACACCCACAGACACACATACACACACAGAGAGACACACACACAGACACACACACAGACACACACACACACAGACACACACACACAGACAAACACACATACATTAGACTTAGTTTGATGGTGTTTTTGGTGATAAAAACTACAGCTTAGACCATAGGTTCTCAATGGGGGCGATATCGCCCCCCGGGGGGGCGGTGAGAAGCTTTAGGGGGGCGCTGACATTCCCGGGGGCGATTGGGGGGCGGTGAAGAGCAAGTTGGCGGTACAAACGTACCTGATATAATTTGAACACCTCAGCTATTTTAATTGATTCATTTTTTTATCAAATGTGATGTAAACGCAAGTAATGCTAAATATCTGATATCCCTCAACAGTAGGCCTACATATTATTATACTAATAAGAGATATGAATCGCATGTACTTTTTCAACAACTAGGGGTCAATATTAGACGAGTAGGCCTATGGTGTGCGGCCGGCTCGTTATATGGTTAGTTCACCGCACTGTCAAACGTCACGACACGCGATCCAACCCTTCCGCCGACCGATCCCTGTCGCCCAAACATTTGCTATTATTATTGATATTTTGATCTCAGTTTTACTGTGATGTCCTTAAATGAGTTGAGATCATTCTTAGGGACCAAATTGCACATCGTTGAACGGAATGGATACTTAGTAATTGTACAAACTGGGTAGTTAATTGAATGTTTGAAAATATACGTATAAATTATTTAGTCATATAATATTTATGTAATTTTCAAATACTTTTTACAGTTTGATCATTTCAAAGTTATAAATTGTAAGCCATTTATTCTTTTATAAAAGAAAAAAAAAAAAGAAACATTAGAAATAATAGCTCAAATGAAACGGGTTAATTATCTCCCTTTAATTAAAGAATCGTTCCACATTTTTTTTATTCAATAGTGATACCGAACAAATTCTGTTTTGTAATATAACAAAAATTACTGACTAATTGCCTCTTGTTTAGATAATTTGTTGATCTATACATTCTTACAATATGTTTCCTTTTCAGTTCTTTTAATAATAATAAATAAGCACACAAATCCAGTCGGCCTAAAAAAAAATTGCGGAAACTATATTTACCCTTTAACGTCCAGAGGTGTGGGGGGAGTGGGCGCTAAAGTTTGGGGGGGGGGAGGGGGCGTTGAACAGAAAAAGGTTGAGAACCTATGGCTTAGACGGCTTAGACAAAAGGTTTAGATAGAGCACAGTGATAGGATGTTATCGTGACAGGCAGGAAATTGTGTAATACATACAGTAATATATATATCACAAATGGGGAATATGTTTTGTTCTTTGTTCTGTGAGTATGTTGGTGTGACATACTGATACACAGATAGAACGCTAGACAAACATAGAGACAGACGAGCAGACTGATGTGTATTTGGCTGGATAGATGTATAGAGAATAGATGATAAATTGATTTGTAGGTAAATTATGGGATAGACTGTTGGAAAGATAGATAGACAGTCAGACGTCTAGTTTATTAGACAGACAAATAGTATAATATGCCAAATAGTATCATTAGAGGGCAGATACATGAACAGGTAGAGCCTTAAAAAGAAAAGTAAAAAAGTGAAATACAGACGGAAATGTCCTAAATACATATTCTAAGAGACAGACATAAATAAATTACTAAAATATTGTTTAAAATAAATACTTACATTTAATCGAAGTCTTTCCTTGTGTATAAAGATCCCGCCAAAACGTAGTAGCAGGGGCTGACAACCGCCACCGAACGTTAATAAATTATCTGCTGCTTGTTTTTTAAAATCCAATCTAAAGAAAGAAAAAAAAAGTATGATTTAATTGTGTGCGCTTATGTGCGTGTGTTTATATGTGTGTGTGCGTTTCTGTGAGTGTTCACGCGCGTGCTTGTGATTGTGTATGTATGTGTGTGTGTGTGTGTGTGTATGAGAGTGTACTTGTGTGCGTGACATGAAACGTAAACAAGAAATAGTGACACTGCGTTTTTAAATTAGAAAGTGGAAACAGAAAAAAAAATATTTTGGCGCGTAATGTCAAACCGGTTCCAAGCTGTCAATTTAAAATCGTTTTCAAAAGCAAACAAAAACAAACTAAAAATGAAAAATGCACAAAATTGATTGAAGAAAAACATAAAAAATAAAAGCAAAAAAAAACAACAACAACAATAAAAGCAAAAAAAACAACCGCAAAAGTATGGACATTTTATGCCGTTAAATCAAATGAGGGTAAAAAAAAAAGAAGTTAAAATATTAATTAGAATTTTTTATTGTGCAGTTCCTCATAAAGTATTGTCCCTACAACTTGAATATATTCTTTGAAATTTTATTGTTAACATTTGTTTTTTTAAGTTCAGATTGCATGGCGAATATCTATTAAAAATAAAGATTTTTGTTAGCATTTAACTATATGTTCATTAATGGCCCATACAAATGCATGCATGGAAAATGAATGGCCAGCACCATGACCTGTTATTTTTTTAAATTAAAAATTCTAGCGGAGATTGCGGAAAGTGGGTAACCCATTTAAAACGAACAAGTCAGCATCTAGCGTAAAAAAAAGATATGCACCATCGCCTACTCTACGTCAACAACAGCGGCGGCGCCTTGAATTAAAGTTAAAGGACGTATCAACCGTGTGCAGTAGATCGAGTAATAGCCATGCAGTTTAGAACATGAACTCTAGACCTTTAATATTGTACATCTATGCGTTATCTGCATCGGCAACAACATCGACTTTTATCGATTAAAACAAAAAATCATGTTTTATACTTTTGAAATTATTTTAATTTGTCGATGTCAGAGGGATGATAACCGTGTAAAAAAAAACAACTACATGTAGCATCAGAAGTTTAAGAGTTTAAAAAATCTCTATAGACAGCTCTGCAGACAACAACTTTTCCCCCTTCATTGATATAACTACCGGAAGTACGTACTCAACCACTGAGTGACGTCACTTTAAAAAATGAAACTATATTTAATCTCTGCCCCAACCCTCCTGTCTAAAGTCTATTAATTTTAAAAAAAAAGAGGCAGTGACGGCAAATCCAGAAAAGTATTAGACATTCGAATAAAAGTAAGTGACGTCAAACGAAAAAGAACAAAATATTTATAAACTCCTTCTTTCAATCATAAATCATCTAAAAAAGACCAATATATAGATTAAACAGAATATATGTATAAATCTATATAACACAGAGAAAAGTTCCAATTTAAAAACAAATCTATGTTAAATTTTATCTTTTCTAAAAGAGATGACAACTTGGCAATGACCAGGTACCCCAAAGTAAAAACAAAATGTGTGAGCCAAATCTGATTGTTTGAGCGTAGTAGACAGTTGGAAGATCCGGTTAGCACTGTCCAACAATGAATCTCTTAGAAAAGATTCGGTTCCCTAGATCTTTCCCCTCCCCCTGCCCACCCGGCCAGCCCCGGCCTACAAAGCCTATTAGGCTTAAGGTAAAACCTATGGATGGCCTCAGTAATTGGATGTGAAACTAAGAAACAAGGGGGGGGGGGGGGGAGTTCGATGCTATTAACATTACACAAACAAGCAAGACCATAAGAAATAAAGAAAGTAAGACAGGAAGAAAAAAAAAGTATGTCTTAAGAAAAGACTTACAGTCTAAGCACCAGCATGATGCAGAAATTTGTTGTTTTTATCATTATTATTATCTTTTGTGCCGCTCTAAAATAGATTTATACCACTGGCAAAGTAAGCCAAAAATAAATATAAAAAAGATTATATTTTCTGGCCAGAT
This sequence comes from Anisus vortex, assembly GCA_949126835.1. NCBI lineage: Eukaryota > Metazoa > Mollusca > Gastropoda > Planorbidae > Anisus > Anisus vortex. The sequence goes on from OX421499.1 coordinate 27,579,886, forward strand.
TGGATTTATTATAGTTCTATGTTGTTTTTGTTTTCTGTTCCTCATAACTTAGCCTTGTTGTTTCTGTTGTAGTGTGTTGTCTTTGTTGACATAAGAGCAGTCTAGTTGTGAGTGGGCAGTGGATGGAGTGGGGGGGGGGACAGTTGTTGGAGAAGTGAGGATGTGGATACATTTTGAAAAGGGATTGATTAAGGGGGAGGGGTGTTGAAGTCTAGAGCTTATCAGGTCACTATGGTTTTCAGAAGTTTGATTATAATTATTTGATTTTAAACTATTACTAGTTGGCTCTGAAGAACTTAGTTCTTTTTATATACTTCATTGTGTTACTTTGTATTACTTTCTTGAAGTAATAAATTCACTTCTGTACCCATGAGCCTCAATGCTGGCGAAGTGTGTAAACCACCGATACGCTCCCAGTTCAATATACACCCGTAGGGGGGACTAGCGCATGGGGGAAAAGCTATGTAACGCGTCTGAAATTTCATTGCACAGGCGAGAGTGTACCGAGACTCGGTGGGGAGAAATAAATGGGCGCAACAGCACCCGTCTCGACGAGCGCGGTGCCTTGATGATCAGGACTATAAACTGGTATTTGTTTTGCAACCGGGCGACAGTGCAGGAATGTGAGCAATGTCACCACGTGAATGATCCTGGGGGGGGGGGGGGGGAGGGGATGTAGTGCATGTGACTGCGGAGAATATATTCTATGTCTCGGACACGGTCCTGGTGGTGCCCCTCCCCCATGACTCATCCCTTTCCAAGTTACACCCTGGACGTAAGAAGTGGATGGCTCGTCCGGTTTTTAAAGGGACTTAATAGATCAGTAGCTTTTAACTCTGGGGGGTGGGGGCGAAATGGAGGAGGGGAGCTGGGTGTGTGCGGTGGGTAGGGGGGTTAGTGTTAACAGGAAGTCTAAAGTAAGTTATAATATACCACTGAGTATAATAGAACCACGAGACTGACTATAATAGTACAGTACTGAAAAAGAGAAAGGGGGGTGGGTGCTGGAGGCCAGTGTGTGTGTTGGTGGGGGGAAAGGGGGGGGGTATAAAAGCTTACTGTGAAATGATAGATGATGCCAGTTGTAGCAGTAATCGATGGAGAGTCACTGTAATTGTGCCAGATACTGATCCCAGGGACTAGCAGCTACTGTTCTGTGGAGTGATCGGGGATGGGGGGAGGGGGTTGGTATAAAAGGAGGGTTGGTGAGGGAGGGAGGGGAGAAAATTGCTCTCTAACACTGATTGTATCTGATTTTGACATGTGACCATGATTACAGCTCTTTAAGTCTACTTTCTCTCTTTCTGTCTGCTTTCTCTCTCTCTCTTTTTCTCTTTTTCTTTCTCTCTCTCTTTCTTTCCCTCTTTCTTGCTCTTTTTCTCTCTTTCTTTCTTTCTATATTTCTTTCTCTTTTTCTTTCTCTCTTTGTGTATGCTTTCTCTCTTTCTATCTCTCTCTCTCTTTCTTTCTCTCTTTCTTTCTCTTTTACTGTCTCTCTTTCTGTTTTTCTTTCTTTCTCCATATCTGCAATTTTACTTTTTGTTCACTTTGCTCAGTTTCCTACTTGCGGCTCTTCCTCTCTGTCTCCTCATTCCGTCTCTCTTTCTGTCATCTTTTACTCTTCTTTCTCTTTTTCTGTGTTTCCCTCTCTCTGTTTATTGTATTCTTCTTTCATCTGAGTCTGCCCTCTTTATCTATTTCAGCATCTTTTTTTTTGTCTTCAGACAGGGATGGGGAACACAGAAATGTTGTATTTAGGTAAAAAAAATGTCGGAGTTGATCACGTGGAACAGCATATGGAACAACATTATGGAACAGCGTTTGGAATAGCATATGTATGCGTTAGAAAGCGTTAAAACGGCTGTACATTTATTTTGTTTTTAAAATGCAAGACAATGTAGTCAATATTGTTAAAGATAATAGACAATTCAGGGTTTGGTTTGGAAGACGCCCACGACCACTAATGGGCTTCCTATATAGCCAGACTGTGGTTGAATCACTGAAAAGCGAGAAAGAAAGAAAAGCTTATAATAAGAATATGAAGAGATATTGAAAAGGAGGGATAAATATATATAATTATGTTGTATTATGTTCATAGAGTAGAGAATGGTATTTCGAGTTCTATTAGTTCCCATATATTCATTAATTGCTACTATTAGCCCTCAGCGCTGCGCTCGTTGAAATGTCTCTCATATCATACACATTATGATTAAACCTACACTAAACTATGGCATAGCATAAGTATACTATCTTATCTTACATTTCTAATGTTGTAGCATATTTATGTAAAAGTATACGTATGTTATATCTAATGTTGTAGAATAACTATATGTAATAGTATAAGAATATTCTATCTAATGTTTTAGAATAACTATACATAATAGTATAAGTATATTATATCAAATGTTGTAAGAAACAATATGGAATGTAATAGGCATATGCTACTATATCTAATGTTGTAGGAAAACTGGATGCAATATAATAGGTTTACTATATGTAATATTGAAAGAAAAACTATATGTAATTGCATAGTTTTTAACGAAATGTAATATTCTATGTCAACTATACTACTATATTAAACAGTGCTAAATATATTCTACATGTAATGTTATGGGTATAATATATGCATTGTCATAGGATTACCATAATATGTACTTTCATATGTATGTTATATGTATTGTCATTGTTATATACATGTGTAACGGCATACGTATACTATATGAAATGAAATGTAATTTTTAATTTCCCTTATCATTCTTACATCTTACTTTTACCGCAAACATGTTCTTAAGCAATATTTCAAAATGGCCGTCATGCTAACGGTTTCGGGCTGGTTTTCCAAAACTCTCGCTTCCATGGACGCCTAGAGGTCATGCTGACGGACTAGCCTCTTTAATCCACGAATAAAGAATTTAGTTTAATTATTCCAATCTCCCTAAATTATCAGCTTTTTTTTATAAAAAAAACTTAAGCGAAAAAATTAATTCTAAATGGAATTATTGATTTTCATTGAAAACAAAAAAAAAGGAAACTTTATTTTGGAGCACATCATAGAGTTGATTGTTTTTAAATTCTCAAAAAAATGTATTTCACAAATAATTAATAAAATTACCATAAAGTTTAAAAGGTTTAGTCGAATGTTTTGTTTATAAAATCTATTGCAGAAAGTACAAGAAGTATTAAATTTTTTTATACAAAATATACTTTAATTTCAATTTGAAATAGAACATTGCTAAAAAGAATGGACGACAACAAAAATAGTTAAAATTTCAAAGATTTATTAAAAAAACAAAAACAAAAAACAAAAACAAAAAAACCACTAGCTATTAAGAGAAATTTGCAATCATCTTATCTAAAAAATAATATTTATTTTATTGCTGTTTTTAGACCGGAAAAGTAATTATTTTGAGGCGAAATGATAATTTTGTGGGAAAATATTTTTGCTCCGTAAATTTTGAGGTGACGTAAAGATTGAGATCAATTTAAAAAAAAATAATAATTCTGTACTATTATCGAAACAGCTTTTTAAAATAATGGTTCTTAAAGCCCCCTAGAGTTGAATGTAAAAATATAATCTTCAAATTTATAATTTGTCTGTTACCTTTTTTTAAAAAAATTCTATCTTCCTTTTTTCGCACGCTTCGATTAGAAATTAACATTAGTAAAATTAAATTTAAAAAAAAAATAATTTTTTTAGAGAATGATGGACAGACACATTTGAAACATCCATTAACGATAACTTCGGTTGAAACTATTTATAGAAATCGGGAAAACTCCACACATCTGTCGATGTAAGTAAAGTAGGCCCGTCTGGCCAAATTGATCATAGGGTCGGTGAAACAGCGTTCACCAGTTTATGTGGCCACGGATAAGAACCAGTTTATTACCGAGACAATCGCCCAGATCTTTGTAAAAAATGTGGACACATTTCACGGCCGCATGTTGAATTTTATCAGCTGACATATTGTTAAGTTGACCAAGGAATACAAATCGTTCGCAAACAATAATGTATGCATTTTGTAAGCGGATCCAGTGATTGCTTCAACTGGTCTTTAACTGGAAGAAAACTGTCCACACGAAAGTTCTCTCTTGGTGATAACTCTGTTTCTTGTGCCTGACAATAGTCCTGTGGTGTCACACGAACACTGCGACGACGTTGTCTGGTATTCATTTTAACAGATTAGGCTGTCCCGGACGTTTTAGACAACGTCAAATGTAGACATTTGCAACGTTTCAATTTAAAAAAAACATTTACAAGCATTCAAATTTGGACTTAACAAAGACCATAACACTCGATTTGAGTAAACTTGAGGATTTTCAAATAAAAAACACAAGAAAAATAAATTAAGCGAAAAAAAAAAAAATGAGAAACAAGGAGAAAACCGACACTAAGGCGAAGATTATGGCTATCCCATAATATCACGAGAACGTTGGCTGTATATAAATAAATATGAAACAAAATGCGTCCTTGCAAACCAGAGGAGTTGTCGTTACTCGGCTACGAAGAACAATGTAAAAAAATGTTGGAACAAAAAAATTATTTTAAACTGTAACGAGATGAATTGTATTTCACCGTGAACAATGTTACATTTTGTTTCTTCCATTTTGTTTTGTTATTCTTTGACATCAAAAACAAAACTTTGTTGTAACATTTAATTGCACATACAAAGAGACAGACAGATACACAGACAGACACAGATTGAGACACAGAGAAACAAAGACATTGATTAAAAATCTAGAAATCTCCGAATCTGATCCAGACCCAGAGTCTCTTAGGCCACACACAATTACAGAAGAGTAAGAGGAGACAACTGGCTGGCGTCAAATTATTTTTAATCAGACGAGTTATCTCCATGAGATCATAAAAAGGAAAGGGGGTGGGGTTCTTATATTAAAAACAACAACAACAATAAAATACAGAAAGTTTCGAGATTAAAACAAAAGATGAAAAAATGAATAAAACAAACAACAGACCAAGTTGTCAGCTGATATTGTTTCCAGTTGAAATAGGAAGTGATAACGTAAACAAACGGAAATACAAACCAGAATTAAAACAACTAGAAATGAAACTGTAAACTAGAAAAACAAACAAACAAAAAACAACTAGAAATGAAACTGTAAACTAGAAAAACAAACAAACAAAAAACAACTAGAAATGAAACTGTAAACTAGAAAAACAAACAAACAAAAAACAACTAGAAATGAAACTGTAAACTAGAAAAACAAACAAACAAAAAACAACTAGAAATGAAACTGTAAACTAGAAAAACAAACAAACAAAAAACAACTAGAAATGAAACTGTAAACTAGAAAAACAAACAAACAAAAAACAACTAGAAATGAAACTGTAAACTAGAAAAACAAACAAACAAAAAACAACTAGAAATGAAACTGTAAACTAGAAAAACAAACAAACAAAAAACAACTAGAAATGAAACTGTAAACTAGAAAAACAAACAAACAAAAAACAACTAGAAATGATAAAACTACAAATGAAATGAGAAAGCTAGAAATGAAAATAGAAACTAGAAATTATATAACAACTACAAAAGAAACAAGAAACTAGAAATCTAAAAAGGAAACTAGAAATGAACAAACGAAATTCGAAACTAGAAAACTAAACTGGAAATTATAAAACTACAAATGAAACTACAAACTAAAAAAAAAAATATGATTTTAGAAAGTAGAAAACTACATAATGAAAATCTAGCATAATAATAATAATAATAATATGTGTATAGCGCTGCCAACAAACATAATGTAAGCTCAGAGCGCGTTTAACATACAACTAAGAATACGGATATTACCCTAGACCAGGTGACTGAGCTAAATTGATGATTAAAAAAAGACAAAACAATTAAATGTAGCATTAACTGACCCAACCTATAAGTAAGACAGTAAGTTTCTAAAGCATGTTAAATGTTATCTTAGGTAAATATTGAAATAATGAGTTTTTAAGTTCTTTTTGAAAGAAACAGTAGAGCTAGTTCGCCTCAGTTGAATGAAAAGTAGATTCCACACCTTCGGACCGGATACTGAGAATACTCTAAGGCCAACGGTAGTCAGAGAGAAACGGGGCTCTTCCAGAAGCGATGAGTTGGCAGAACGAAGTATTCTGTGAGGGATATATGGTGTGATTAGTTCCTTGAGATAGGGCGGCATCTCGTTGTTATAAATGCACTGATGGCAAAGTAGCGCCACTTTATACTCAATTCTGGCTTTCACGGGGTGCCAATAGAGCGAGCGTTGAAGGGCGGTTCTCGAGTCTCGTTTTGACTTGCACATAACCAAACGCGCAGTACTGTGCTGTATTCGCTGCAGCCTGGCGATTTTGTCTTAGGGCAGGCCGGCTAGCAGGGCGTTACAATAGTCGATACGCGAAAGTATCAGGGCCACTGCCAGTGTCTTTGCAGAATCAGTGGACAAATAGGGTCGTATTTGGCCGAGTCTACGCAACTGTAGATATAGACCTCTGCACATATGAGATATATGATGGTCGAAAGACAGCGTGGGATCCAATAAAACACCAGTAAGATGGTAAGCTAGTTCTATGTATGTGTGTTGGTGTTTGTGAGGGAGTAATGTGTGCTTGTTGTGAACGTTAGGTTTTGGTTTGGCCCTTACAGTACAAGACTTAAAGGCCAGACTGTTCTACATACGTCCTTTTAGATAGAAACCAAGACCGCCCCCTCCCTCCCTTCCCAAGCCCATGACTTGTGAACCCATCTACTGAAACAACGAAATGTCAAACTGAAAGAAGAAGGACACGAAACCTTTACATGAAACAAGGATGTGAAGCAAGGACATAAAACAAGGATGTGAAACAAGGACATGAAGCAATGACATGAAACAAGGACACTCACTAAGACATATATAGACAAATAGGATGAAAGTGTCCATCCAGACAACGGAACTACCGGTCTAAGCCGCTAGTTATAATCTCAAAATCTAAAAATCAAACATAATTAATCGGTCAGTGTCTCATAATCGGGTCGAATTAATAAAAAAAGAAAGAAAAAACAGGACTATACTAGAATCTATTTTTTTTTAACGTTTCCTTAATTCTATAAACATACCAATGGTTTTAGGTAAACATTTCTTTACAAGCTTCAATACAGTGAGACCTCGTTTTTTTCTGGACCCTTCGGTTCTCGCAAGTTTCGTCCATCTTTTTGTTTGTAAAAAAATATGTTTCGGTGCTCGCCGGTTGCCTCGGGTGTGTTTGCGTTACCACGTGACCACGTGCTAATTCGGCGCAAGAAAAAGACTTATGCGTTCTTCTGCTCAATCTGGTGATTGGTTGATTTTTTTTTCCGAGCTGCATCCCGTGCGTCAAACGATTCCATAGACTTCCTATGTCTTTAGCCTTTCTTAAAAATATTGATTGGATACGTTTTCCAAATTAATTCTTTTTTAATTTCTTATAGTAATTAGCATTAAACTAGTAGTTATGCCCGTCAAAATGACGGAGTAACGAATGGCTACAATATGTTTTGTTCAAAAAGGAATATATGCATATATATATAAACAAACTCACGGTAATTATATATATACTAGGAGTTATGCCCATTAAATTGACGGAGAAACGAATGATTACAATGTATAATAGACCTACATTTATTTAAACAATAAATTAACGAAATAAGCAATATTGTTTATATAATAAAAATTTCTTTTGGAGGACGTTTCCGATTTATGTATTCAACGTTGTCTAAATTGTTTGTGTGTGTTCGTATTGAGGTGGATTGTAGTACAGTTGTATGGAGCGTTGTTTTTTTTTTCGAAATTAAAACACATTGGATCGAATTTTCAACACACACATCCCCGAAATTAGTTTTCAACTCTATTTTATATTTCATTACAATTTATGTTTCGATTTGAAAAAACATATTGATGGCATCAGAATGGCTTCCCTTAATTATTCATATTTTATATATCTATTATTTCATTCTTACCTGGGTGGCAAAGTACAACGTCTTCATAAGATTAAACCATAATGAAAAGGAATAAAAAGATTTTGACGTGAAGAGCGTGTTGTTAATTAGGGCTATAGGTTGTTTTGTTTTTCTTAACTTTTGTTCACAGCGCCGTTTTTTGTCTTTTTAAATATTTCTTCATGTTCTTATTTGTTTTTTTTAATGGATTTGGAGAAAGGTGGAGGGGGGGGTGCGGGTTTGGGGTGGTTGCATAAAATGAAAAATCGTATAAACGTTTTTACAAATTTAATTATGATCTCAGCTTGGGACTGTTGTATTGTTTTTTTCACGAATCGCTTAGGCAGATTTATATTTATTAATGTCCTTATTTCGCTTTGTTGGGTTTATATATATATATATATATACAGACCCGTCAACAGTGGCAAAGTAAAGTTGGATGGCTGGCTATCTATATAAACAAACAATATTACAATACCAACTGTTTTACAACAAAAGAAGAATATGCACACCAGACGAAGAATTATTGCGCGTCAGCCTCAGGCCATACTATCTACCATAAATATATCGTCAAGACTTCAGTCAGCCAGAATACAGTGGATGACTACTAATGAACTTTTTTCTTTTATGATAAATTGTGTGAATGTGTGTGCGCTTGTCTATTTTATAAGTATATTTATGTGCTTGTATACAAATTACAAATAATTATTTTATTTTGTTTAAAATATGCTGAAGGACAAAACATCTGTAATCAAGACAAATTTCCATTTGTTTGGATTAATAAAGAAATATTATCTTATTATTATTATTATATATATATATATATATATATATATATATATATATATATATATATATATATATATATATATATATATATATATATATATATATATATATATATATATATATATATATATATAGCTGATATGTTTTTTTTAAAATTCTCTTTATCGATTAATCTCGCCTGACTGTGCCAGATAAAAACAGAACAAAACAATACACAAAGAGAAACAAACATGAGCCTTGTTCCTGTAGATCACACATTCCATTATCTTTGGAAGGGGGAGTGGGGAAGATCTATATAATGAATATCTTAAACGTTTGCGGTGCATATAATGGCATCGTCAATACGCAAATAATTTAGCTGCAAAATAAAAAAAAACACACATAGACAATGGATGCTGACAAAAACATCTGCACACAGAAAAAACAAACAAAAAAAAACAACTAAAACAACAACAAAAATATAACCTGGGGGGGGGGGGGGGGGCGGGCTAATTTTCTACGTAGCTATTTGTATATATGTCTGTCCGTGCTTGTGTTGTGAGTGTTTGTGTGCATTTGTTTGTGTGTGATAGGGCAATATGTGTGTATTGGTTCTGGCAGTTATCTGCAAGGCTGCGTTTGATTGGTTACTATAAATAGTCCAATGACGCGCATATTATAATATATATGTGCGGGTTTTTTGTACTTGTAAAAGACCTGCAATGATTTGCTTGCCCCCCCCCTTCCCCGCCGCCCCTGCAGCCCTCACCCCTTCCCCATTTCAATGCGTATTTTGAGACGATCGTTGAAATTTGAACACCAGATATAGTTGGCAGATTTTTTATTTTATTTTTTAAATTGTTGTCGACCTGACATCAATTTATTCCGCTAAACACTTTAAGTATATGTTGTTTTTTTAAAGACAAAGGTCGAATAAGTTAATTGTAGCAAAAGTGTCAGAATAATACATTAGCGTATCTAGCAAGCTGCAAAAACCTGTGTCAATCGAATGTGTAGTTATTGAAAAATAAAAAAATAATATTGACCTGGGAAATAAGATAGTGATGGGTTAGCGAAGGTTCTCAAAATTTTAAACTATAGAGATAACAACAGTAGCTAAACGAGTGATTATAGTAATAGAGTTCTTAGTTTTTTTTAATGGGTTATTTTGCGAGACGATGGTTTGTGTCAGACTTTGACTGGATGAATTCGGGACCCTACATTCAATTGAACTCTACTCTACGGGAACTTGGCCGCACGACTTGCAACCATAATATTCTTCAGAGCTTTAGAATTTAGAAGATAATTATCACTCCCCCCTCCCCCCCCCCAAACCACCATTGTCATCCCAGTACAATGATACTTGTAGTGTGTCGTGGGGCTGTATAAATTTAGGGTTAGTGCCGCGCCCGTTAATTTAAAGCGCACTTCTGCGCACCTACGTTCATTGGTTGTGTTACTGTGGTTATCCCCTGCACCTAACCCTGGTGTTAAGGCGTCGCTCTCCAGTACCATATTATTCTCTTTTTCTTCTTCAGCGTCTCACTTTGCTTCCTTTGCTGTGGACAGACTGGTAGTCCTGTTTCTATGATCAACCGGAGCTGTTGTTTGTAAGAATGGCTTTGGGCTCCAGAGCTTTTCCAGTAGTCTTAAGTATCTCTCTCTATATATATATATTTTTTTTTTTAACATGTTTGCGACAATCATTCCACCAGATAAACAGGACGTCAAAACCACAGTTCGGCATCGCTATCTGCTGTGCACATAACAAGAGGATCAAAACCACTTTCTATTTAAAGGCATAATGTCAGTCATTTAGCCCTAGCCTGGCATGGCTCTGCGTGAGTGAGTACATATTCTGTATATGTGTGAGTGAGAGAAGGAGGGGAGTAAAAGAGGGAGCCACAATTGAATCGTGACAAAGGGAGCAAATTTAAGAGCCCTATTATAAAGTTGAACACAACTGAGGCACTATTAGCTCTGCAATTGTTCAGTATAATGTATAATGAGCTTTAGTGTAAGAAATACCTATTATCTTCAAGCTCCCCCCCCTCCCCAAAAGGTAACGTACAGCGCGGGGACGGGCTGTGTGGAAGTCGATATGAAGTAAGTTTCGGAAAATTATCAAAGCCTAAAAGTATGGGGTGAGTGGAGGGAGATATACGTTTAGATGTAGTTCACGTAAAAATGATTTCGTTTATTTTTCACGCAACAATCATTTTGTGGAGAATTTCGAGGAAATTGTACGGCAATTTTTTTTCAACAAGGGGAGATAATTGCTGTGTTTTTAATTGCGGTGGATAATGGTCGATTTTGTTTTTCGGGTTTCGGGCTAAAAATAGAATTTAAGTCAGGTGAGACAACTAAAGGTCGTAACAATTATAACTTAAAGATCAGATAAAGTTTATATATATATATATATCTTTATATCTATCTTTATATCTATCTTTATATTTATCTTTATAACTATCTTTATAACTATCTTACTATCTATCTTTCTATTATCTTTCTATTTATCTTTATATCTTTCTTTATATATATCTTTATATATATCTGTCTATCTTTCTTTCTCTCTATCTTTCTATTTTTCTATCTTTCTATCGAACGTTCCGTTCCATCTTTCTATTTATCTGTCTATCTATCTTTAAATTTATCCAAATTCATATATATAATTCTAAACATTTTTATATTTAACTTTCTTTGCTTTCTATATATATTATCAATCTGTACAATAAATCTATTAATAATCTATCAGCACTCTCAGTCTATCCATCTAACTATAAGTATCCATCTATCCGTCAACCGTGTCTAAATGGGTGTATACCTGTTTAATGAATTAGAAACTTTGAAAAGAAAATGTTAGCAATCATCTAGATAAAAACATAACACTATGTCAATATTTAAAAATAAACCAGGGCTAGAATAAAGGATATATGAATAAATAATATAGAGATATGCATAACAAGCTTTCGAGTGACTACTTAAGACTTTGAATGATGTAATAATTGATTCCAGTGGAGTGTGAGCTCTTTCCCTGTCGAGCGAGTTACTCACACGAAGGTCAATGAGAGATGGATACCGCTGAGTTCCCTCACATGCGACTAAAAGGCTGGTTGGATAGTGCTGTTGGACTGACTGGCATCATTGGCGGATTCTGTTTCATCATTGCTTTCATTTTTTTTTCGTCGATGTTTGTATAATCATGTCATATGAACAGTTATCGCTGGACCAATCAATTAAAACTTGAGATTTGTAGACTTTTGAGAAAGTTACTAGTTAAGGTTCAACAATGACATGTTACTTCGTTTGAAAATGGTCAATAGAATTGTAATTCGAAGTGGAAACAACAAATTCATCTCATTAGTGATGCTTTTTATAGTCATTCACTTTTCTTGCTCTATGCCCTTTTATGGACTGTATATATATATACATATATATATATATATGTGTATAGTTCGATTTTTATGCCCATTGGTCAATATCAAGACACTATTCCTTAGAGGCCATTTGACTTTTGAATTTCTTTTTATTCCACATTGCGCTCCGTAGCATAGTTGTTTATATAATATATATGTATATGCATACATAGGCCTACTGTATGGAATTCAAAGAATGTTGAAGACTGTGTGGACAGTCTCCGATATATAAAACACTGATGAAAAAAATGTCCAACTTTATTTAAAACGCTAAAGCAGGTGAGGATAAAAAAAACTCATCACACACAATGACACACACGCTAGATGTCTAAGCCCTCCAAGACTTCTCTGTTACAAAACCCGTACGTAACGTCTGTCACTAAGACTTTTCTTTTTTTTTACCAAAGTGATCAGCAGGGATCGGGAAAGAATTGTGGGGGCGGGGGTGGAGGGGGGGGGGTAATCCACATGCTTTAGAAACACACACACAAGAAGACATCATCAATGCCACTCCAGTACCCACGAGTTATCCAGGACCTGGTGTACCCGACTGACTCGAGTTAATAGAAAGACTCTGAGAGACTCCGCGCCGGCGTTAATTAATAATAGAAATGTAATTAACGATGTAGTTATAGCCATCGAGTAGTGAAGACAAACTACACGCACGTAGAGAGAGAAAGTCTAGTGGGTGGGAAGTTTGCGCAGACAAACTTCAAGTGGAGTCATGAATTTTACATGGATTTTATGACAAAATGGCTAGTTTACAAGTGAAGTTGGTTTTTCTTGTTTTTTTTATTGGTGCATTTTTTTGGCAATGTTGACATTTATTTGGTGAGCAGAAATGTGTTGGTTTAGTCTGAATGTCTATAGACTATGTGCCAGATGTGTAGGTGTTCGTATAATATTGCTATTTAAAATGATGACCCATTCTGAAATAAATGTCTCATTTTTAAACGAATATGTAGAATAAGATGTAGAAATAGCTCATTGGCTTTTTCCAAATCTACAAATCTACAAGACCTAGATTTATAAAGTTATCAGTTTTTATGATCATATCCCAACTGACATAAACTGGTAAAAATTAAATGAGAACATTGGGATGGCGACACAATGCCCTTACATGCCTTTGACCATGAAAACAGTGAATTTAGTTGTATTCGTTTTATCCATTGAAATATTTTGTAAATATTATTTTACATTTAGCTTTTACTTTACTGCAGACAAGCATATAGGCCTACTCCTTACCGACGAATGGAACTTTTGAATAACATTGGACTCTAACTGCTTGTTCAACTATTTGAGAAATTCTTGTTAACGCCGGAGAAATGTAATAATTTGGAGAAACAATTCTTGTAGTCTTTACTCAGTGCTGAGTAATATACTGAGAAACACTGGGTATCTTCTCTGGATACACTGAAATTTCGATGAAAGCTTTGGATTGCTCATCAATGAACTGAATCTATGATAAAGAATAACCATAGCCTCAACCCCCCCCCCCTTCCCCCCAAAAAAAAAGTTTAATTGTCCAATATCCGTATCACTTGTATCCTGGGAAAACTGGAGTCATTAAATCAGCAGGTGTAATCTTCGCATTTTATCAGCGGGGCGTCTAGCTTGCCCCCCCCTCCCACACACACACACACACGTTCGTTAAATATTATTCAATGTGGTGAGTTCTTTATTTACGGACATGTTTCTGCACTAAACGCACGCTGGGCCCAACTGAAACTGGGAAAATATAAACATTGTTATCATGATGATTAGTCTGTGCCGTTTGTCTCTCGCTGTGTGCTGATTCCACAACTGACTTATCTTTCATCCCAAGAGAATTTCCGCATAATTGATATGAATGATTATTATATTATTAACTGCCTAATAGTGTTAGAGCACAATTCTATAATTGACCCCCTGCCATCCTAAAACAAAAAATAGAATTGTATTCAAAATAAAACATTAAAAAAAATTAATTTTGGGATGGACAAATTAATTTTTTTTTTAAAGAAATTAGCCTACATTTGAATTTTATCAGCGTGTTATTTTATTTTCAATTAGTTACGATATATATTTTTTTATCGTGGTATTGTTTATAAAAAAATTATAATTCTTGTGACAGCCCAAGGATCTCTATAAGGTTTCCAATGTCAAACTTTGCAGGGGGACACTTTCTCCCATCAGGGGGCCACTTTCCCCCATAAGGGGGCCACTTTCCCCCATAAGGGGGCTGTAGATTGATTATGAAAATGATAATTCTACGTTTGACAGTGTCGCATTGCTTGGGCTGTCTACGTTATCATTTTGAGAAGGTACGGGGTCCCCCCCCCCCCCCATGGGCTGGTTGACGCATAGAAGTGAATCAATTCTTGGTTGCGGGGGGGCGGGGGAGGGTGTAGTCGGTGAGGATGGAGAGGGATGGTGGAGAGCCGATCAAACTAACCCGCAAACGTCGGTCCATATAGTGCCCTAGTTGTTACGTGGCAGCGCAACGAATCCCATTTCTCAACATACTGAGTTTGAATTCAGGAATTTTTTTTACCAGGTTCTGTTGGGGTGTAGCCTACCTGAGCCTATCTGTGTTATGATGGGTAGCATTTAGCATGGAAGTGTAAACGCCTGGGCATTGGGCTGGCCACACAATTCCCTCATGTATGTATGTATGTATGTATGTATGTATGTATGTATGTATATATGTATGCATGTTCTAACAACTTAAACTCTATTACTCAGCCTAGCGCATCGTGGACCAACTTAATATAAAAAGAGAAAGTTTTTTTTGCTCTACCGCATTCCTCAAACCCTTAAGGAAAAGAAACAACAACATTGCTACAAATATTAAAATTACCAACAGACATCACACGCGTGTCTTCTATTCTTAGCCAACAAACAAACAAAAAAACTCTTATAGAATCTTCAAGGTTGTGTCCCCTTGTCTGTCAAAGACAAAGTTGGGATAAAGGGGAGAAGAAAAGCTGATGGTGGGGGTGTTGGGGGGGGGGGGGGAGGGAGGGGGAGGTAAATTATTTCCTTTTCACTTACACGCAATACGTCAGAGTAAAAAAAAAGATGGGGGTGAGATAAGGCAGGGGGGTGTCATAGTTTAGTCCATCAACCGATTCTACCATTTCCACTACGCCCTCATCAGACGCCCCCCCCTCCCTCAACCCCCCCACACATCTTCTTCCCCCTCCCACGTAATGTCTTACCCTTCAAGGCTCTAACCACGTTGGAATATAACACACACACACACAGAAAAGAAGAAAAAAATTACCTTATTGATTGACCCAGATCGTTTTCTTTAAGCTCAACAGTATCTGCTTGAGACTAATATACCAACTCTTTCTCTCTTTCTAATCTCTCACTCTCTCTATCGCCCCTCTCTCTCTCTCTGTTTTCTATCCCTCTCTCTCTCTCTCTCTCTCTCTCTCTCTCACACTCTCTCTCTCCGTGGTTACCGCCCATCTCTTACCATTTTTTAGGTACATCATTCGAGACTAGAAGAAATGGTAATTTAAACAATTTGCTATGATATTAGACAGGAATTTTTACCCGTGTTGGCTCGAGATATTGGAGGCGAATAGTGGGAGAGGGTGATGTACGGGAAAGGGGAGGGGGGGCAGAAATTTCGGGGGGGGGGGAAGGAAACAAATGTTATTTTAATACACTATTGTACCAAAGTGACTGGCCGAATAAATTCAATATAAAAAAATGCATTATATACGTTGGCTTCGATGACAATAAAAACAAAGATTGAAATATAGTCGTCATTTGTTTTCAAAATTTTGATTGTGGTTTTGTGGAGGGTAAAGAAGAATGCAACAGTTACTTAGGGACGCGCTATTCAATGTGATTATGTGACCAGGACGGTGCCTTGACTTTCTCAAACTGGAGACTGGAGACCATGCATTTACTCATCTGGGTGAAGTCAGGCAAGACCGTTTGATTATCCGGGGTTGGGGGTGGGTAGGGGAATTCGAAGGTTCAAATAGTTCTTTCAAAGATTATTTATATGTTCTTTACACTTTTTATTTTAATGATATACTGCGGCCAGATGTGTGTTTAAAAGGCCGTAGGATGTATAGGTCAAGGGCTATTGACCCACAGGTAGATGCCGTCGAGTCGATTAGACCCATTAGACGTGACATACCACGTGGTCTGAGCCTCTCGTTTAGCGAACGGCGACTGGGGCTTAATTGTCACCACGGCATTATAACCAATCAACCACCTGGGTGTTGCAAGAGACGACGACCAATTAGAATGGTTTCTGCGTATATTTGTGTGTGTAAGCGTGTGCGTGTATGTGTGTTAGACTATACCCTGGAGAGTGTCAAACGTGTGCTGTTTTGTCAGGTTTTTAAAAGTCCAATGTGTAGCCTTCAGGAGCTTGTAGTGATCAAATCCCTCTCCAATATCAAGCTGCTAGCTGCAGCAGTAGATGTGTTCCACCTACAGTAGATGTGTCCTACTATCCTCCTACAGGAAATGTTTATTCCCCTAGGAGACAACATGATGGAATTGAACGATAAGGTGTGATAAAATGAAGTCATTAGAGAAATATTTATAGTATTCGTGCTTTATATCAAGTTTAAAATTTATATTAAATTCATGTGTACATTACTTTTAAGAAAAAAACAACGCGTTTCCATGCAACTATTTAAGCTTTGCAAATAGAGAGCGTTGGAGAAAAGATGATGTTTTGGAAGTACAAGATATGTGTGAATGTGAATTTTTTTTTTATTTGTGTTTGCTTGTGTAAGCTTACTAAGATCTGCTCTAAGAAGTATTGTACTTACTATCGTCTTCTTTAAAAGTAATGTAAAAAAAAATCATCACGAAAACAACAACAGCATCTGTAAGCATACCCTTGCATTAATTGAACAGTGTACTGAAACACACTTAGCCATTGTATTAATTGAACAGAGTACTGAAACACACTTAGCCATTGGGTGTACTTTGAAAACAAGACTCTAAATCATTTTTTACAGTCTACGTCTCTCCGGTGGGCGGGCTGAAGGGGGGGGGGGGATGGTAGACAGAGTGGCCGGCACAGAAGAATTGACCATCACTATTTCTTATGGGCTACATGTTTTATTACTTTGCCTTTTTTTTAGTCATACACAGAATTCATTATATTCCTTTACACAGAAGACGAAAGAAAATTACTTCCCTTTGAAGAAACGAGCATTTACGAGTAGTTTCCCCCTGCCTATCCCAGCCATCTCGAAACACTAACAACCTGCTTCCGGTCCTCTATTTTTTTCTCTGTACGAATGTCAATTTCAGCATAGTTCTTTATTAATAGTCAGGCTAGTTACATCTTCAGATGACAAAGAGAAAGAGAGAGAGAGAGATGACCGCTGGTCAAATTAGTTGTGGTCTTAAGATTTCATCTGACTGACAGCTCATCAGTTTTTGGTCAAGTCTTGTAAAGATGTGGGGAAAAGATGAGTGTAGGGAGAGATAGAGAAGTGTGTGTGTTGGGGCGCTATCCCTGGATTAGAGTGCCCCCTAACCAGACCACAACTCATACCCTCACAATCTAAAGACGTTTTCTTAATTGCTACATCCGTTAGCTATTGACCAGCCCCACGATAATCCAACTCTGATGATGGACTATCTGAAGTCAGGGCTGCGGACTGTTCATCCCTGCATTTCTATGAAAATATTTATACTCTTTATTTTGCCTTCTTTAAGTAATGAAATGGGGTTGTTCAGTCATCTGCATAGACGCTAAATGTCATTCATATGGAAACTACAGGACATTCATGTGGAAGCTTCGGTGGTTCATATGCAAACCATATGTCATTTAAATGCATGCTACGTGTAGCTACATGCCATTTACATTGAAACCGATGGAATGCCTTGACTTTAAACCGGTGGAATAGCTTGTTTCTCAACCAATGGAATACCTTTTTTCTCAAACATTTAAAAACCTTGTTTCTCAACTAATGGATTACCTTGTTTCTCAACCAATGGATTACCTTTTTTCAAACGCTGATTTAAACTTGGAAAATAAAATCGTGTCTAGATGATGTTGTTTTTTATCATTTTTTTTTATTGAATCTCATTATTCTAGTAAATATTAATCTTGAAAAAAAACGAAAGAAAAAGAAGAAACAAGCTAAATCTTCATCAAATCACCAACAATCAAGCAAGTAATTCATTAGTCCAGGATAAAGGCACACACATAAAAAAAAAAACTCAGTGCTAAGTTAAAAACACAAGCTTACGTCCACCCAACGACACTGTCATTTTCGCTTACATCAATTTGTTTCGAAAGCCAGCACTTCCTGTCCTGGCCGGCCGTCCATTAACGAAGCTCCCCCTCCTCCACCCTTTTGTACCCGTCTGACCCATCCTCTCTGTCACTCTCTACCCCTGGTTCTGGGGAGGCAGTAGATCACCGGAAGTACATTTTCGACACGAGCCAGGAAATGCCAATGCTATTCCCGGGGAGTCTTTTTAGTACATACATTTTGTTATTAAAAAACAACAACAAAAAAAGCAACATATGTCCATATTAACGTATTGTCTTACAGAATACTTGACTGTTAAAAGCGATTTTTGTAAACAAAAGATCAGACTAAGCGACTTGGTAATAATCCGCTGGCTTAAAGCATATTACGAAAAGTAAATTTGCGAGACATAGACATTCATTCATAATTTTAAAGTTTGCATGAGTAATGAAATAAAATAATTGTACACTACATCCAGGGCCGGATTTAGATGAAAGGAGGCCATAGGCTGAAGCCTTAATAGCCTATAGCCTATAGGAAAATCCGGCTCTGACTACATCCTTTAATCCGACTGTCGACAGAATCACATCTCTCTCTTTTGTTCTACTATCACTGAAAATCTTTCAAAAGAATCGTCATTCAGCCAGAAAACACAACAGCTGACTCCTAAATGATACTTTTTTTATTGTATGATAAATAATAGGATAGTGTTGGGAATGTCTATTGTGCCTGAGTACAAATGTATTTTTTTAAATATTGTTTTAAATATGCTGAAAGATAGAATTTATGTCAAATTTCCCTTTGTTTGGAGGAATAAAATGATGTTATCTTATCTTATCTTGAAAATGGCCATAAAAATATATTTAGAAAGAAAAAAAAAATGAAATCCACAGATAATATTGTATATTTTAAATCATATGAAGGGAATGAAATGACTTGAAATCTTGAAAACATAAATAAATGTCAAAAACAAGGGACATAATTTTGTTAAAGGGAAATAACAACAATAACAATAGGCGTTTAGAGTAGGCGAAAAATCATTGCACTGCCATTAAAGAGCATTAGGCCTATGTATTGCTTTCTGGCTGTCTTTCTTTATGTCTGTCTTTCATCTCTTTGTCCCCATCTTCTTTTATTGCCTCGAGTTCACTCCACAACAGATACCTTCTTCTTTTTTTTTTTCTTTCATTTATTTCCCATCTCTCGTCTATCTTGAAATTTAAAACTCAAAAAGCTTTTGTTTTATTTTAACAGGCGAGTCAGAGCATTGAACCGGCTCCCTTCCACACACAATCAACTTGAAGACTTGATTTAAGTCGTTGACCGGGGGAAGGGGCGGCAGACGGTAGGGGCCTTCAAGTCTCCAAAAAAACCAGTTGTCCTAAGCCCACCCTAAGATTTAGCTCAGTGCTCATTACGCTCTCACTTTAAACAACAGACGTAGCCCGAGGGGTCGCAGAGACAGAAGGGAGGGGACAATTTGGAGCTAAAAGCATGCGAGATAAACACAATGAAGAAAGAATAAGGAGAGAGAGAGAGAGAGAGAGAAAGTGGGGAGGGGGGAGAGAGAAAGACAGTAGGAGAACTCTAGAGTGAAAGAAAGAGTGGAACTAGTCTGTGGGGAGAGTGAAGGTGTGATGGGTTTAAAAGAAAAGAATGCGGACATATGAATGAAACAATGGGTTTCCTGCTATTGTTAGAAGACAATGTTGACAAAATCCCTAATTGAAGTCTTCACACATCATCAGAAACATTTGCTTTCATCGCCTCAAACATTTTTTTGTTTCATGATTTTTTTCCTGAAGTATTTTCTTTTACATTAACATTAGGATTAGATCTCTAAATGTTCTTATGATTTGTTTTTCGTTTGAAAATTTAAACTTTTACTTTGAGATATTTACGCAACAACATCAACAACAACAAAGGCTATAAACTATGTGTGTTTTTCAAGCACATTATAAAAACAACACCTAAGTTTCCAAGTTCAATCCAGAACGAGAATATTTCATGAGAAAGACATGAGCTAAAACCGTGGAGACGAGTGTCTTTGACGAACTAATGGATGACGAAAAAGGAGAAGATTAATTTTGATTTTTTTAAAGCTGTAGGAATCTAATGCGTTTGTGTAACGAGCCCGTTAAAATTAAGATACAAAGGCAAAGAGTGATATACACAAATAGGAATAGATCGTTTTTTACATTTGCTATTTACAATTCAGGAAGTTGTCAGGAATGTGAATTATTGCAACTATTATATCAGATGAACTTAAAAGCCAAATATTTCTTTCTCATAATTTCAGCATTTTTTAAAAGCTTCTCTTGGCAGTTCATAAAACAGATTTTGGCAGTTCATAAAACAGATTTTGGCAGTTCTTAAAACATCTTAAAACATCTTTTGGCAGATCTTAAAGCAACTTGTCTGTCTGACATCTCGCCCATCTCTCATTCTGTATCATTCTGTCTGTCTGACATATTGTCCATCTCTGTCGTAACCACGTATCATGTCGTCACCACGGCGCCCGTGCCGACACGAGAACGAGGGTGAGCGCTCAGCTACTGTTATAAATATGACATTGTTTTCGCCTTTTATCATGTGACAAACAAACTAAACATCACAAGAACAACAAAAACAAATCTAGTCTAATCATATCAGAAATCGCCCCCCCCCCCCTCCCACCTTCCATCTCAAATTCCGTAACTGAATCTCCTGGAAAATTCATTATATGACGATCCCTCGCTTGCCTCCCCTGAAATTTAAGCGCGTCTTTTTTTTTGGTTTGTTTCTATATCGACTTATCCAGCCCTTCCACTCACCCCTTGCGGAATCGAATTGCACAATTAGATGAAATAATTTTTCACTGAACTAGCTATCCATACGGGAATGGATGATTTTAATTGGTATAGGAGGTTTAGAGCTGACATAGAAACAAGAAGTTTTGAAAAAAAAAGATACTCAATGACTTACGATACTTATAATGTACTTCGTTTGAAACCCCTTTTCTGCTTTGTCTTCTTTGCTTCGTGTCAGTGTGAATATCATATCATATATATTACAGACGTGCCGAGTCCAGTCTTGCATCTTTATTCATGTTTTAAATGATGTTAAATTACTGGTTTTCCTGCTTTGTTCATGCAACCCATTCCATGCCCGAATGGCACTTGGGAATAAAATGTAGCCTATTTATAAGCATTTGTTCTCGCATAAGGGATAAGGAAAGTGTTTTTGTCTTTATGTTTATCTGAGCTTTGCAACAGGTTGTTGTTGTGTTGTTATTCTAAATTAGAGATTAATGTCTTATGTATTTTTACTACTTTACTCTTTGCCCTTCTGTCCTCTAGTGTTTCTAAATTTAGTGATTTGACTATCGGTGTTACTATTGTCAGTTGTGAATATTCACTATTAATGAAGTAATGAACCTTGCAGTTCTTTTCTAAATTTGTTCTAATTTTTGTAATATTTTCTTTAGTTGATGGGTCTCATGAAGATGAGAGTATGTGTGTGTCTGTGTAGTGTGTCTATGTGTTTGTGTCTGTGTCAGTTTGTCTATGTGTTTGTGTTTGTGTAGTGTGTCTTTGTGTGTGTATGTCTGTGTAGCGTGTAGACTTGTAGTAGTTTTTATTTTCAGGGTTGTTCATTGAAGTTCTTCGTTGCCCAAATGAAATTATCTTCCTTAAGAAACTCGACTGTTAGACTTGTAGATCACGTGTCTCTATCGAATCAGTTTGTATAATGAGGTCACTTCCTGAATATAGAGAGTAGACTTCTGGCATGTAGAGTATTTGTTTTGATTGTGTTTGAGATTAAAATGAACTTGTAAATACTGCGTTATACACATATTATAATGAAGCTAAAATCTTCAAGTCGATCTATATGTAGGCCTATATATATTTAAATGTAATATTTGAACTAACATTATGCTTCCCCAGATTTTGTCCAGATATAGCGCCTGTATCATATAAGACAACCAGTATGGAAGACAAAAAAGAACATAGATCATTGCAGAGATTAACTAGTTCAATATTTTCGTTTCCTAGATCCCAAAATGTTGTTTACGCAATGTGTATTTGTCTCCGTTGAAATATTCATAGTTATATCTGTAAATCTTTTTTGAAATACTTAAATTCATAGATATGCATCTAACTCTCAAGATTTCATATTTACATGTAGACGATAGAGACTTATCTTTGATCTCTGTACATATCTGTAGATAAATAAACCTGACCCAGTCTGAGTGGTCAAGCAGTTATATAATCTTGTATCAACTGTATTTATTTCTACCCTTTTTTTTATATCAAGTTTGCATTCCCTGTTCTTCCGGTTAGGGATTAAATTTTTTTTTATTTCTTTCATTTTGAATTCACGTCACGTGACACCAGTGTTTTCTTGTTTATCGCAGCGACTGCAGACAAGACGAGATTATTGTGATCACGTTTTGGGAATTTCTATTTCGTTATTTAAAACAGATGGAATTGTGGGTGTGTGTGTGTAAGTGTGTTTGTACGTGTGTTTATTTGTAAATGTTTGTCTCTGTGTGTCGTGGATTTTTTGTGTATAATTTGTGTCTTGATGGTTTCCTTACTTTTAAATGATGTTGTAGTCTAGTTTTTTTTTTTTAATAACTTGTGGATTTTGTGTCTCTTTTGTGTGTGTGTGCATGCATTGTAAGTAAATAACATTGCAATTCTAGTTGTTATTATTAGACTATTGGTGCTGTTGTCTGGGCAGACATTGACAAGCAGAAATAGAAAAAAAAAAGAAAACATACTATTGACTTTTGAGATGAGATGCTTCAGGGGGCGTGAAGAGTTTTCTACTATAGAGACTACTTTGTCAACTAAACAGTAAAGAGTACTGGCGTAGCTAGGGTGGGTTGGTATTTGTTTGTAGGGGGGGGGGAGAGGGGGCAAATAGTGCACGGTTGGGTGAAATTAGGGGGCAAAAGAGAAAAAAAACAAAAGCAGAACATAAAGTAAAATATGTTAGTAAATTCCACGGTTGGTAAAATATGAGGGGCGGGGGGGGGGTAGGGTGAAACGAGCATTGACAGAGGGAAGGTGTAGTTCGTGACCCTCCCCACCCCAAGGTTATGCCTATGGTAGAGATCGAAGTGGTCTGCTGGAGTCAGGTCAACTACCATTGACCACTCCATGTAAACAAATGCTTACTTTTTTAAAAATATCACAAGGTATAGGCTACTGTATCTGTTAAATTATGTGCAGGCAACTCCCATGTATTTGAAGAATGCAGTTAAGGTTGTTCTGTGTTCTTATGTGCGTCTTTGTTTGCGTGTGTCTGTGGTGGCTTATTATGCAGCCCAAACGGCGAGTTGCATGACCTTAACATTTTTCTTCTGCCTGCTGGGTTATCTCCCTCGTGGTTCGGGCGCGGATTCTGAAAGCGTGTACAATTTAAATTAATGTGAGGCAGCAGACGGGGCAAGTTAGAACGATACGGAAAGAGAGAAATAGAGTATATATATAATATATATATGTGTGTGTATGTATACAACGATAAGAAGAGGAAGTGAGAAGAGAGTGTGGGGATAGAATTGAGGGAAGAGAAAGAGAGAGAGAGAGAGAGCGTTAGGGAGAAGTAAAACATATTGGGGGAAAATTGATGAGCCGTTTCGTTAAATAAAGAAAAAAAAACAGATGCATATTCCACGAGATAGCTAGCGAGGGTAAAAATAAATTTCTATAATATTATCTTTTGCTGGTCTGTGCATTAGACAAGGGCAGTGGCGTAGCTAGGGTCATCTGCGTCCGGGGACATGACACAAAGTCTGCGCCCTTTCTCGGACTGACAGATAATTTTGAAATTTTACGGTTTATATGGTTCGTTTTCGAAGCATCTGGTATTTTAATGAAATAGAATACAGACTAATAAGTCTCTATACGATTGTAAACAATTTATTTGAAAAAAAATATATATTCTACTAATTATACATGACTGGAATAGACATAGTCTACAACAAATTGATCCTCCTTGATTTGACTGTCGCAAACTCGTCAATCATGTTGTCAAAATTAATATTCTCAAGTGTTTCTCTTTCGATGCTAAAGAGTGCAAGATCACTCAGACCAGAGGTCGGCAACTTTTTGCTAATTGTGTGCCAAAGTAGGATTTCTAAACCATTCAGCGTGCCAACAGCCTAAAAGTCAACCTGCTTTATCATACTTGTTGTTTTTGTTTTTTTTATAAGACAAGTTAACTCCGTAGCAAGACCAAAGCCAAAAGCAAAGGAAAGTTATGGAAAAAAAACGGTTTAATAACAATTAACGCTTTTGTGATTATCAACCTTTTTTTGTTTGCATTTATACCAAAAAAATTATATTACCAAACTTTCTCATTTTTGGTAATTATTTTGTAAACATTATCATTTGGTTGTCCAGATAAGGATCTAGCAACTGAGAATAAACTAGCAACTGATAATATTGATAATAGTTTATTCTCAGTTTAACTGAGATTGTCTTTAATTTGTTCAATGCTAAACAAGACTACATTGTCTTTAATTTGCTCAATGCTAACTATAAGAATCGACTATAGTAAAGCGGAATTCATGGGTAGTAATCATGCAAACTGGGTAGTTAATGTAATGTTTAATAAATTTGTGAATGAAATGTTTTAGTCATATAGATATAATATTTGTATAATTTTCAACTACCATTTTACAATTTGGTCATTATAACGTTATAAGTTGTATGCCATTTAAATTTAGTCTAGTATAAAAGAAAAATAAGAAACACAATATTAGAAATAATAGCATAAATAAAACGGGCTAATTAGCTCCATTTAATTCAAATAAGTTTCTAATTTTGATTCAATATTAATGCCAAACAAGTTATGTTTTGTAATGTAACAAATATTACTGACTAATTATAACTTCTTTTATAAATCCAGCATTATGGTATTCATTAGAATATTTAATTATTAGAGGTATACAATTGATTTACGTTAAACGGTTGTAAATAAAAATTGTTTTTGCATTTAGGCTAACCCACTTGATTTAACCCGTCCTTTTAAATGCGTTCAACTAACTGAAATGTGTCGCTCTGTCATTCAGAAACATTGTCTTCAAAAGTCAGTTTTTCCTCATTAAGAACTGGAAAATGTTTTTTTTTTCTTTAAAAAACAACATCTTTTTTTCATCAATTAAAACAAAAAACCTCTTGCAAGTCTCAAATTTGGCACGCGTGCCCTAGGATGCAGACCCCTGACTCAGACGATCTTGTCCCATTGAATTAAATAAGACAAAATAAGTTTGCTGAAGGACCGCTCACAGCTTGCAAATGAAACAGCAATCGTTAGAAGTATTTGCAGTGAAATGCGCAGATTCGGAAATACGACATCTCCATATGAAACAACAAAACCAAGAAGATTCAAAGTTTCCGGGCACTGGGCAGCATTTTGCAGTCTCCGATTGCTGTGCACAATTCGTAACCATTGACCTCAGTGTCGTAGATATTTTGCAATTTTGACAAAGTGTATCGACATTTGTCTCAGCGAAAAGAGTTTTGACGTCTAGTAAAAATCCAAATTTGGTGTTTATCTTTTTTAGACGTTAAAACCTAAGTCTATCAACTACGCTGTTCATAACACGTGCAATTTCTTCTTCTGCAGAAAGTCCTGCATCTCTCGCTAATTTTCCAGGCATCCTCCTTTGTCGTCTAATCCTTCTGTCAACCTCGATTCCCCAAGTTGTGCATCTTGTTTTTCCATTGTCTATCGCAACCTGGCTCAAATTATCACGAATGTTTACAAGTTCTTGCTCTAGCGATTAAAGATGCTTGCTGCTTCCTTGAAATTCATAGTAGGATCCTGCAACCGTTTCTAGACACGATCAATTTTCTTAAGTAAAATGTTCCAGAAATGTAACAAAACTAGGAAGTTAAAGTTTAATATACCTGCCAGCAAAGTTTCTGCATCACGTCTGT
Organism: Anisus vortex; assembly: GCA_949126835.1. NCBI lineage: Eukaryota > Metazoa > Mollusca > Gastropoda > Planorbidae > Anisus > Anisus vortex. The sequence continues at coordinate 27,606,168 of OX421499.1, forward strand.
TGTCAGGCGTCATATTTGCATCTTCTGATAATTTTTCCAACAGCTCTACTAATTCATCTAGTCCTTCATAAATAGCTTTAACAGCTTCTGATAGTGCACTCCAGCGTGTTTCAGACTCCCTCTTCACTCTGAATGGCACAACTATTTTCTATTCTCCCCAACGAGTTGTTGAACGAGAGAAAAACAAATACTTTTCAACTGTTCCGAAAAATGTGATAACAACTTGATCCTGTTTAGTTGAGTGTACTCATGCTAAGTATATTCGACTCGAAATTATCCAACCTGTATAATTGTTAAAACCAGATGCCACTTTCAGTACATGAAGAATAATATTTGAACCCGAACTGATCTTTGTTTTAAAAAAAAACGCAATCAGCAATCCTTCATTGTGGATGTATCATTTGTTGTATGAGTAGAATGGCGCCCCTTTATGCTCAATGGAGGCGCCAAAATCATGGTTGTCAACTGGTTTGTAATGAAGATATTTGTTGAGCACCGAAATTCAATCTTGCAAACGTATTTGGGATACATTAGTTTACATTAAAGTAAAATTAAATAATTAGTTTTAATACTCATTTTGGCGCCCCCTAACGTGGCGCCCGGGGACATATGTCCCCCTGCCCCTCCCTAGATACGCCACTGGACAAGGGGTCGGCAACAGACGATCCGCTTTGCCAATATTGACAAGTAGGGCTATTTGGATGGCACGCGGAAGACCCCAAAAAGGTCATTCAAGTCTTCTCTACAAGCATTTCAGTGATGGAGCATGATACATTTTAGATTCTTGTCACCCTGAATGACGTAGAAATACTACTTTGTCCCACTATTATCAAAAAGTTACCGACCCCTGCGATAGACAATGTATATTATGTTGACTGAATGTTACACTTACACGCGTTTAGCCGTTTCCTTTATCGTTTTTATTTTCGAAACCGCTTGAAATTCGATTTAATAAAAATATAGAAAAAAAAAATTTTTGCGGATGCAAAAATCTTTGTCTACGTCTGTATCAGTCACCATTGCCCTACGTCCTCATCTTTTGTCACACATCGGTAGAAAACTGAAGTAAACGAATGGGTTCACACCATAACTCTCGACCTCGCAAGGTTGACGACGCAAAAAAAAAAAAAAAAATTACATTCCAAGTGAAAGGAAAATTTACTGAATATTTTCCTTTCTGGTGTAAAACAGAGCTGCTACACTGTAGAGTTGGGAATCGGGCCGAACCCGAACCGAACACACCGAACTCGAACTGTGGTTACTATCGAACCGAACTGGTGGTCTCACCGAACCGAACCCGAACTTCTAAATGTGGGTTCGATTCACATCTCTACTACACAGTTAGCACTGTTACAGAAAGTATTATTAAAATGAATACAATTTCGTCTAGATGTTAATTTTATATAGTTTTCCATCTTTTGGTTTATCTCTTCTTTTGATAGGAAAGGTGAGTTTTAATATAAGGCTAACATATAGGCGGTGTTTTAGAGGCCATGCGTTGTTTTGCTGTTCTTTATTTTAGGCTTGCTCCTCGCCCCCTCCCTCCCTCCTCCCTACTACCTGCACCTAACCACTCGGGTCTATCTAGACGAGAACGTGTATCAGCTATAGAGCTATGGTTATTTACTTGGTATACTAACACATGGGGCGGCAACATTTTGCTAATGGTGCGCCAAGCTAGGATTTCTAAATCATTCAGCGTGCCAGCAGCCTAAAAGTCAACCTGTTCTATTATACTTGTTTTCTTATTTTTACAAGACAAGTAGGGAATTTGCATCCGTAACAAGATAGAACCGAAAGCAAAGAAACCTTATAGAGAAAATTGTTAAAGCGTTTTATATTTACTTTAAAAAAAATAATGTGTATGTCTTCCTTATTATAAGCATGTATATTAAATACAAAATTGTATTATCAAACTTTAACATTTATGGTAACTATTTTGTAAAGGTTATCATTTAGTTGTCAAGATAAAGATAATCAACTATATACTATTTTGTACTCAGTTTAACTGAGATGTCTTTAATTAATTTGTTCGAGCTGAAAACTGTTCTGGTTGCAAAAACGCTATTGCTGTAAAGCGGAATTGATACAAAGTAATCATACAAACTGGGTAGTTAATGTAATGTTCAGAAAATGTGTATATAGTTTTTTTATCATATAATATTTATCTAATTTTCAACAACTTTTTACAGTCTGTTCATAATAAAGCTATAAGTTGTAGACCATTTAGTCTTTAATAAATAAAAAATATACAAAACATAACATTAGAAATATTAGCACAAATAAAAGTTGCTAATTATCTCCCTTAAATTAAAAATTGATTTTAAATTTCATTCAATAGTGAAGAAAACAAGTTATGTTTTGTAATACAACAAATATTTCTGACTAATTTTTAATTTCTTTACATAAACTAGCATAAAGGTATTCATTAAAAAATTCAACTATTAGAGGTATTAAATTAATTTACGTTATACAGTTGTATAGTAACATTTCCTGCATCAATTATTTATCCATTCAACTTTAACGAGTTTATCTTTTAAGCAAATTGGCACATTTCGATGCCCATTTCTTTACATGTTTGAAAATTCAACGGCTACGTTTTAAAATCGCAAATATACTACACAAAATAATAAAAACATCTACATCTAAGGAGGTTGGAGTAAGATCAAGCCAGTTATGCTTGATTAGGTATGAAAAAATCAATTTGAAAGTCTTGAAACTTCGATTCTTAAAAAGCCCAACTAGCAATCTTAATATATGCCTTTGTAAAGAGAAATACATATAATTAAATGTTTTTGAAATTGATTTCACGCAAGATAGTCTATATATTACAAGAATATAGAGTGTTTTTTTTTCTTCAATAATACAACACCTCTTGGAGGTATCTCGCGTGTCATTGAAAATCGCTCTGCGTGCCAAGTTTGTCACGCGTGCCTAGGGTTGCCGAACCCTGTCACTAACAAATCAATGGAGAGTGGGTTCACAAGTTCGTCCTCGCCCAAGATTGGCAGGTCAGGTACATAGAATTAGATAGATCAGCTAAGCGCCATTGGGCGGAAGTTAAAAATTAGTTAAAAGGGGGGAGGGGGATAGTAGGAGTAATTTCGACTGGCCACACAATCCCCCTTGTACCCAGTAGACAATGAAACTTCTTTTGAGGAGCCGAAAAGTATTTTCTGATTGAATGATAGACCTACAGCTCTCAAACCGTTACTGGAGTCTAAATCTATTTTACTAGTAATAAATAACCCAAAACTACGAGAAGATATTATACAATCGGAGCACACACACTTACACACACACACACACACAGATACAAATACAACAAAGAGATTGTAACATTAAGCATACATGGAATTGAAGTAATATTGATATATTTACGGCATTGATCAACTTTACATTGGGAGGAGGTGGACGTTGGAATGGGGGGGGGGGCATCGAGAGCAGGCGGAAAAGGGGGAGGGGGGATGGGGTGGCGAATGTTGCTCATGCAAAGGCATTACATTAAAGCAAAACTCATTATTACATCTTTGTCAAAATTCTTTTTCTTCTTCTCCTTCTTCTTCACTTTATCTTCAGAATGAAGCAAGGGCGGATATTGGTTGGCTCCGGAAAGAAGGAAGGGGGGGGGGGGGGGGCTACTCCGAAATAACGCCAACTGCGTGACACGCAGAATTGCAGGAAATGGTGGATCTCTTATTGGGGGGAAGGGGGGGGGGGTCACTCGTGGGCTACGTGTGTGACTTAATTAATTTCTGCACGGGCGTCGAGGGGTGGTGGGGTGGGGGTGGCGCGGTTTGCAGATTGGCTGGTGTATTGGAGTAAACAAGGTCACAGGTCGCAAGATTCATGACAGGGAATTATTTGTTGAGTACATGTTGAAGCTATTTTTGGTTTCAAATGTCGCCTTGTTATCTATTTATCTATCTTTTTTTTAAATCTATATATCTATATTCTATATATCTTTGTATTTCTCTTGATATCTATCTCTCTTTTAGATCTATTTATCAATCTATCTATCTTCTATATATCTCTCTATCTATCTACACATGTTGCCATTCATCGATATATCTATCTATATCTATTAAACCTCGCCTCTCTATCTATCTTTCTATCTGACGATCTCTATCTATCTTGCTATCTGACGATCTCTATCCATCTTGCTATCTGACGATCTCTATATATCTTGCTATCTGACGATCTCTATCTATCTTTCTATCTGACGATCTCTATCTATCTTTCTATCTGACGATCTCTATCTATCTTTCTATCTGACGATCTCTATCTAAATTAAATTAAATTAAAATTGGTTACTTATATAGCGCTTCTATCCATGCTATTTCAGCATGCTCAGTGCGCTCTGTAAACACACTGCTGCCTGCTGGCGCAAATATGTTTACAGGCCCAAAACTCCTGCAGGGCGACAGGGATCCGTCGGTGGCCGGGCTAGAACCCGCGACGTGTCAGATGGTTTTTGGTTGACAGTCCGGTGAACTAACCGCTATTCTATCTGACGATCTCTATCTATCTTTCTCAGTTTTCTGAGTTTTTTTTTGTTCACTTTACATATCAGTCGCGTCATTATTTTCTTTCGCCTTTATCTTTGTTGCAGGGATTGTTTTTGAAAGTTTCTAGGTTGAAATTGTCTAGTTATCTAAGTTTATTTTTTCCTGTATTATTTGTCTGTGTGTGTGTTTGTTTTTTTCGTTTTGTTTTGTTTTTAATCTTTGTAAAAGTATGACGTGTTGTGTTGTTGTTTTTTTCAAATAATTCTACTTAGTTGTTAAAAGTTGTTGTTTTTTTTCCAATCATAAAAATCGATTTTTTAAATCCTGTTTGGTTTGTTTTGTTAATATTTTCCGTAGGTTTAAATTAATCAACTTTCAGTCTTCGGCAAGACACGGTTTAAAAAACAAACAAAAAAATAACAAGCACAAAAACGGTGCCTTTAAATAGCTGGACAATCTGTAATTGAAGTTTAATTTAAAGATCTAGAGAAAAAATTACCAACCAAAAACTAAACAGATATTTTTTTACTTTTTTTTTCTCAAAGTATGAAACTAACAACATTTGTTTAGACTGATGAGATATCTGAGAGTCGAACGGATGAAACCTCAGTTGTTAATAATTGGATGACATTCAATAGTTGAGATATATATCCAATAACAGGGGCGGGCAGGCATCAGGTGACTTGCGTGGAATTTGAGTGGGATATACAAATATTTCACTAGGAATTGCGATCTGCCCATTTACTCTTTATTTCAATTTTGTCATTTTTTTTTTTCTTTAAGCGTTTAATCAATTTCGTTTTCTGTTTTTTTTAAGTTAAAGTTTTTCCCCTTCAATTTCAGTTTTTATTTTATTTCTCTAATTCCCCCCCCCCCCAAACTAACTTTTTTTTCAAGCTTTTTGTCCATTTTCGCTGTTTAATCTTCAATTTGAAAAAAACAACATACTTTTCTATGTTGTCTTATTTCTATAATAAGTTCTTTTATATTATTTTTTACGCCCCCCCCCCCAACTTTTTCCATCTATTTAAGTTTTCCATTTGTTTGTTTCATTGCGTCTCAATTACAGTTTTGAAGAAAATACATCTTTATAATAGGCCTATAATATACTGTTTATATAAATATATATATATATATTGTTTTTTTGATCGTTTTGATTTGGACTGGATAATATATCATCAAACTGCTCGGATTATCTATAAAAAACCAATCAAACCATTCTTTGTTTTCGTAATTTTCTGATATCTTATAGTAGAGAATAAATCACATTTTTTTTTAAAATTTAAAGACGTTTATCTTCCACTATATTTATTAACCCTGTTATTTATTGTTTAAATCCAACCTTTAAGCTATGTGTCACCGATATACGATCTCATTATAGCTTGAGGTTAAACGCTTAATTTGTTAACTATTTTATTTATTGGCTCGATTATAAAAGTGTTTTATGAACAAAAAAATAAATATATATGTCTTAAAGTACATATTTTGCTTTTGTTTTGAATTTTTTAAGATTATTATTATATGTTGGCACAATAAATATATAAATATATAAACGAAATAAATCCATCTATAATGTAAAACAAAAACGGACTGTTTTGTTTTGTTAGAAGTTGTGGACAGGCCACATATTCGTTTTAGTTAGCGCCAAGCTAGGTACATCGAATAAACCCGCCTTGTCTAGGTACATACTTCATAACAGCATTATGATATATTTTTGACACATGTACAGAAGGCGAAACAAATACTTATAATGGTATAGCTAAGAAGCTTTGAGGGGATTAATTATAGCCGTTGAATATATAATATATATACGAAGAGAATAATATACCTTCTGAGACTCATGTTGAATACAAGTTTTTTAGCAAAATTAATCATTCATAATAGCTACACAATAATGTTATAAAACAATAATAGAAATAATGACTTTTTTGTTGTCTTTCTATATAATGCTGGCATCGTCCCACGGCTATGATTAAACATAAACAATATTTATTCATAAAAAAATGTATTGATTTTCCAGAAATTGTCTTGACTACATAGCCAGGTAAAGAGCAAAAGACAAACCAACATCCAATCTGGCCACAAGTCCCCTGGGGGAATTTCCGGTTTTTGAATATTTGATCGTTTTGAAAAACGTTTTCTTTATCTCCTCTTTTATTTTTTTTAATATCGTTTTTTTTCTTCTTCTTCTTCTGAATCTTTCAACGTCATTGTAACATCCCCATGTGTTGTACGTTACATTATTTCCACCCGTCAAGACAGCTCTCACAACAAACATGGGATGTACTTCATATGTTTCACCTCATACACAGAATACAACTCCAATGCTTAGACATATATATTTTATTCACGATAGATACAAAATAGTTCTTGAAACATCAAGTAACACTTCTCAACATTAATTCCATAGTTCCGAAAATCAATTCTATACAGTGTCCTTATAACTGTATATCCAAAAAACATAGTCTCACAAACATCATCAAAATATGTCTTCACTCTACGATTACTTCTCCATGTTACACACTCGCTCTTGTTTTTCTATTCACTCCTCTCTCTCCCCTTCTCATAACCCGTGTTTGTACAAAACTGGTCAAACTACTGTGCCCAACACAGTCCTGGTCGCAATGACCGGTCACGGTCTACTGACCAACATTAACAGTCGTTACACGCCCCTTCTCCTCATCAAAAAATTTGGACACCAAATTTTTTTAGTAAAACATAAAATAATCATTGTATACCCAAAAAATAAAAAAATTGTCCATTATTAAATATATCAAACATGTTTATCAACTTACGACAAACTGTTATAACGTAATAAAATCTATGTTAAATAATACAAATCACATATTTTCATCTTGTCACTATGTTATGCGACCAAATCCACCAAAATTGTTCATCATATTTTACACTTACTTATAATTATAATAATGATCACTGTCACAACAAAATGTTTTTTTATATGACCAAAAAATTCAACAATATCAACTCTCTTAATTTAACTCCTAACCTCCAATCATACATTATCTATTCCAGTGTGTCGATAAACAATACCTCTTCATATTGATTTATTTTATACTACTTAATAATATTTTATACTTCTTTGTTACTCAAACAATACAGAAATATATATACAACTTTAACATACATTTTACACTAATGAATACACAAAAAAATTTTCATAACAATATATATCTTAATAATAAAAAATTGATTTGACAAATTTATGATTCTGTCCAAAGAACCCTAGTCTGAAATTATTAATGTATAGTCTTTTACAATTTCTGGCTTATATGTTTCAATTCAGTCTCAGTCTCATAATTTTGATCATATTCAATCTGTCTTGATAAGAAATCTGCCACAATGTTATCTTTGCCTTTAATTGCTTTTATTTCAAACTGATAGTCTAGCAAAATCAGGAACCATCTATTTATTTTGCTATTTGCAATTCTTTTCTTATTCAAAGCCATTAGTGGTTTATGGTCAGTGAGTAACGTAAATTTCTTTCCTAGTAAGTACTTTTGCAATTTGGTCAAAGCCCAAACCACCGCTAAACATTCTTTTTCAATTGTTGAGTAATTAACCTCACACTTGGTTAAAGATCTACTGAGATATAGAATTGGTTTCAGTACATTCTCTACTTCCTGCATCAAACAAGCACCCAAAGCTATGTTTGAGGCATCTGTAACAAGTATAAACTCTTTGCTTAGATTTGGTGTAATCAGAATTTGCTCACTCTGAAATACTCCTTGTATCTTATCCAATGCGTTCTGACATTCTGACGTCCATTCTATATGTTTCTTTTTATCTTTGGTTACTAGTATTCTCAGTGGTGCAGTGATGTCAGCAAAATTGGCTATAAAAGTACTGTAGAAGTTACATAAACCAAGTATGCCTTTGACTTCTTTCTGAGATTTTGGTATCTTAATGTTTAGTATCTTGTCTTTGTTTATATCAGTTGGTTGTATCTTACTGTTTCCTACTCTAAAGCCTAGGAAATCAATGCTACTCTGTGCAAACTTTAGTTTCTCTGGTGCAATAGTGACACCATATTGTCTCAGCCTTGTTAATACTTCCTTAACTGTAGCAATATGAGATTTCCAGTCTTTTGTATGAATGCAGATATCATCTACAAAATGTACCACATTTGGAACGCCTGCTAACATTTCTCTCATAAATCGTGAGAAAGTAGCTGTAGAGTTTACCAATCCGAATGGCATTACTGTCCATTCAAAAAGTCCTTCGTCTGTTGCGAAAGCTGTGTAAGGAATTGAACTTTCTTCCATGGCTATCTGCCAAAAACCACGATTGAGATCAAAATGTGTATATATTTCAGAAGAACCTATTTCCTCTAAAAGTTCTCTGGTATCTCTAATCGGCTCTGCATCAACCTTTGTGACTTTATTCAGTTCTCTGAAATCACAACATAATCTGATTTGTCCCGACTTTTTTCTAACTACCACTACGGGTGATGCAAATGAAGCATTTGATCGTCTAATTTTCTTGGTCTTGATCAATTGGTCCAGTTCTTTCTTGACACTTTCTCTGTATGCATATGGTATTGGATATTGCTTCTGTTTCAAATTGGTATCTCTGATGATTTCAATTCTATGTTGTATCCTATCAGTGTGACCAATTTCATTTGTTATGACATCTCTGAATTCCTTCATCAAGTTTCTCAATTGCCCTTCATATTTAACAGGTACCATATTTCTATTATTGATGTCATTGTCTAGTTGTACCACTGTAGCTACTGTTCTTACTTCTTGTAGTAGTTGGACTTGTCCATTCATTCCTTCATTTGTGGTATCTTTGTCCACAGTTGTTTTCATTTCTTCTGTTACTTTTGTTAAACTCTCAGGTTTGTCATCATATTTTCTCAATAGATCAATATGTAACACTTTTGGATTTCCCTTCATGTTAACTATGTAGTCAACTTTATTGACCTTTTTTATGACAATGTATGGTCCTTCCCATACTGTCTCACCTCTATTCTTTGGAAGACCCACATATACCTGGTCACCTTCCCTCAAAGTTCGTAAGCATCTGTTAGCGTTTTTTATATTCATCTGCCTCTTAGCTTCTCTGTCTGCATTCTCCTGTGCGTTTTGTATTCCATACAGAATTCTCTCCCTCACATTTGTCACAACTTCAAACGAGTCATCCTCTGCCACTCTCTGTCCTAACATTCTTCCTTTGAATATGGATAGTGGTCCTCTAGGATTTGCACCATACATCAATTCAAAAGGGGAAAATCCTGTAGAATCTTGTTTCACTTCCCTATATGCGAACAATACCATGGGAATGAATTTGTTCCAGTTGTTCGGATGATCATTACTCGCCTTAGCTAACATGATCTTCAATGTCTTGTTCCATCTCTCGTTCATCCCATTTGCTTGCGGTCTATATATGGTTGAGTATACTTGCGTTATACCCAATAGTCTTGTTATAGCATTGGTGATATGAGATGTGAACTGTGTACCATTGTCAGATAATATTATATCTGGGAATCCGTATCTACTAAATATATCTAGTAGAGCTGTGCAAACTTTCTCCGATGTCACATTGCGCAGAGGTATAGCCTCTGGCCATCTGGTAGCAGTATCAATAACCGTAAGGATATATTTGTGTCCTTCACTTGAGGTATGGCACATTGGTCCGACGATATCTATCGCTATTTTCTCGAATGGTCTCCCAACTTTATCTGTAGGTTGAATAGGTGCTCTGTGTTTCCCGTGCATAGGGTTTTTAGTAATACACAATTTGCATCGGCTTATATGACTTTTGATGTCCTTTCTTATATTGGGCCAAAAGAAATTTTGTGCTACCCTTTGATACGTTTTCCGTACACTCATATGCCCTGCCAATGGACTATCATGAGCCGCACTCAAAACAATGTCTCTCAATTCTGTAGGAACCACAATTTGGTTATAAGTGACCTTCTTGTTTTGAAACTTTCTCGTCAGTACTTCATTTACATAATAGAATGTATGTCCCCTATAATTGGCTTGCTTCTGATCAATTCTCTGTCTAATCTTATCCAAACTGGTATCCTTTGTTTGCATATCAATTAACTTCTCTCTAGTGATATCCTCTTTGATCTCTAATATTTCTTCTGTGCTTGATCCTTGTGTTTCTTTTTCACTCTCCTGAGTTCTTGCTCTAGTCATTGCAACATACACTGCGTTGCACTCTTTTTCCTCCTGCTTTTGTAACCATTGCTCAAATAAATGCTCTGAGTCATCTGGCAAGCTCGGGATATTGCCTATAATCAGAGGACATATTGCGTTCGTCATAACTGTTGCAATCACCTCTCCTGTAACCCATGGCGAATCTATCATAATTCTTGCAGTTCTGCAGCTAATTTCTTTCTGATTTGCCATTCTTATGTTTGTGAGCTTGTCTGTGTAGTGTGTATCACCTACTAGCTTCTCATCAATCACAATAGTAGTACAACCTGAATCTCTCAAACATAGAGTTTTCTTCCCATTAACATATGCTGGGTAGAACTTCAACTTGCCCTGTGTATCCAGGATAGTTGATACATAATGTCGTTCACCATTATCACTAGTATGCTCTTTCTTTTTTGTTTGTTGATCATCTTGTATGTCTTGTCTCTGAGTTCGTCTTCCTCTTTCTTCATTCCTTGGTCTTTGTGGACTTTGATTTGGTGATGTTCTTTCCACTGGCTTTTGTGTAACTTTACTTCTGCAATTTCTCCTTATATGCCCCATTTTGTTGCAATTCCAACAAATGATATTCCTTTTCTTATTGTAATTGGGCAAACTAAGAAATCTCTTGCTATCATTACGATGATGTCTGTTCACATCATTATTATTGTTGAATCTGCCACTGTTATTAAAATAGCCATTATTGAATCTGCCATTGTTATTAAAATTGCTATTGTTGAATTTGCCACTGTTATTAAAATTGCCAGTGTTGTTGAATCGAGGACTTGACATAGCTGCAATAGTATTATTTCTATTATCCATTTCCTCATGCGGATGTGCATCCTTATAGTCTGACAATGCCATTATCAGTTTTTCTTCACTATTAATCTTTCTTTCTTTCAAAAAAGTAAATAGACTTTGTGATGCATTGGTGAGAACTTTGTTGACAACATACATTTCTAAGATTTGCTGCGGATTGAGTACATCAATCTTTGTTATTTCTAGCCAATTGATTAGTAATGCATGGATTTCATGAACTAATGCTTTAGGATCTTTGTTTCTCTCTAACATGATATCTTGGAATTTCTTCCTGTATGTTTCTTCTGTTTGGCCAAAATGAGTTAACAGATTACTTTTCACAATGTCGTAATTGTTCCTCTCATGTTCTTTTATGTATGAAATTACATTTATTGCCTCACCTGTCACTTTGGACAATATAAGCGTTGCCCACTTATCTTTCGCAATCTTATTTTGTGTAGCCAGACATTCAAACATCATTAGGTAACTCTCGATTTTCTCTTCTTTTGGATTGAAATATTTCATTTTGATAGTATCCTCTTTGCTTCTACATGATTTCATTTCTGTGGTGGTCCCTTGACTAAGTTTTAATTGTTCTAGTTTCAGTTCTTCCATCTTTTCTTCATGTTTTCGAATTTCTTTTAGTCTTTCGTTTTCTCTTTCTACCTCTTCTGCTTTTCGTTTTGCCTCTCTTTCAAACTCCTCTGCTTTCCGTTTTGCCTCTCTTTCAAACTCCTCTGCTTTTCTTTTATTCTCTTCTGCTTCTCTTTTTGTCTCTCTTTCAAAAAATCTCTGTTCCCTTTCTTCATCCTCTGTAATCATTTTGGTTATCCAACTTTCCAATTCTTCACCCTTATATCCCAATCTACCTCCAAATTCCATTAATTTTTCAAATTTGTCCATTGTCAAAAATTACTTGTAGTACAATTATTCTATCAAACAAGTTATTCAAATACTATGACACACATGCATAATAGTATCAAAAAATGAGTTTGTGAATATATAAAATTATTTTCTCTTAGTAATTGTATGTATCATTATAAAATTCCATAACAATACAAGAATAAATGAACAATAGTGAAATATAACTAATATAATATAACTAATCAATAATTCAACAAAATACAAATATAAATACAAATAGATAGACAAATATGTATACAAACAGAACAATGAATAAACGACCGATATATATGTCTATTTAGAACAACAGATAGAAGAATATGTAAACAGAAGAATACAACAAAAATAACAATAACAAAGTATAGCACAAGTTTAACACATAAATATTAACAACAAATTTAAACACTTTATAAAAAAATAACAAATAATGCAAATATATAATTACATGTATAAACAATTTACAAACAAAATACTATACAACTAAACAATTAATTATATATTTTAACAAAACGAAGGCTGCAACACTATCATCATCATCAGTGTAAACTTTCCTTCAAGTTGAGAAAATACAAGATAACAATACAACAAAGTTTATAGTCTTTCCACATCCACTTTCCTTGCTATATCAATTAGTAGTACTGTAATTCCAGTTGAGAACTCCAACGTGTCGCATCATGTAACATTTCGCTTTAACTTCTGACACCATTATGTAACATCCCCATGTGTTGTACGTTACATTATTTCCACCCGTCAAGACAGCTCTCACAACAAACATGGGATGTACTTCATATGTTTCACCTCATACACAGAATACAACTCCAATGCTTAGACATATATATTTTATTCACGATAGATACAAAATAGTTCTTGAAACATCAAGTAACACTTCTCAACATTAATTCCATAGTTCCGAAAATCAATTCTATACAGTGTCCTTATAACTGTATATCCAAAAAACATAGTCTCACAAACATCATCAAAATATGTCTTCACTCTACGATTACTTCTCCATGTTACACACTCGCTCTTGTTTTTCTATTCACTCCTCTCTCTCCCCTTCTCATAACCCGTGTTTGTACAAAACTGGTCAAACTACTGTGCCCAACACAGTCCTGGTCGCAATGACCGGTCACGGTCTACTGACCAACATTAACAGTCGTTACAGTCATCTTCTATTTGGTGTAATCATGGCGCCAAGTGATTAGAAATGTAATCACTTGTTTAAACAAGCAATTAATTAATGCAGGAAACAAACTAATGATAGGAAGGCAAACTTCAACAACGCAAAGAAGTACAAACAACGGATAAAGGAAACAACATGGTTAAATTTAGATGTAGAAAAGTAAAGTAATATAGTCATACAGAATAGATTCATAGAGCCAGTGAAGCAGCGATCACCAGTTTCCTTAAACACAGCATACTAGAGGCTAGTAAGGCCAGCACAATGCCCGGCCTCTTTTATTATGTCCCAACTAATGCCGGGTACCTATCAGAGCTGGGTCGACTCAGGGACACCCTCCAGACCCGAGTAAACAAAAGCCTAGCCTTCACCAGGATTCGAACTCAAGCCGATGACCTTAGGTACGTCAGCCTAAATCGCTACCACGAAGAAAACATACTTTTTAAATGCCTTGGGAGATTGGTTACAACATTGGGTATATTACTCTACCTAATTTCGAGCACTAAGCCTTTTGCAGTATGTTGTCTTGTGTGTCTTATGCTTTTAATGTGTGTTTGTGTGTGAATGTATTTGTTTATACTTGTTTGCTTGCATTCATCAGCTGTGGTCTATGCGTAAAAGCGTTGCGATAGATCTATAATATTTGCATCTTATTGGATGACAAGCTAACATCTTCCTCGTTATCCAAATGAATCGTTTTATGAAAGCAAATTTCCCACATTGCATTGCAACACATAGATTGCAAATTTATGTAGATTTTAAGTTTGAAATTCTGTTCGTGCCGCAAAAAAGCAGCATTGGAACTAGAGCAGCCTGCAACTGATTCAAATGATGTCACGCCATAGATGGGCCACACCCCGAAAGAACTAGAAACATTCTCCCAGGATTTACAGTTGATGGCCCGGACACCAAAAGTCATGACGGGCAGTTATTATATGAGTTAATGTTAGAGTATGTATTGGGAAAGTTTGTTATGTAGTTTTTATATTGCGGTCGAATATATTATGTATTTGTATCTTTAGTTAGTAATACTTTGTAATTTTTACCTGCATCAGGCAACTTCTAAAAAAAAAAAAAAAAAAAAAAAAAAGCGTATTCACACTAAGGATAAAAATAACAATACATACTATATGATAATGAAAAAAAATATTTCATCGTCTATAATGGAAATTTAAAAAAAAAGATGATGATTATTATAGGAGAGGCTAGAAGTTTTCCAGACATTGGAGTGGCTTGTAGAAGAATAACGAATATACGAGAAAACGTTAAAACAAAAAAAAAAAAAAACATACTCGAAAAATCTATCGATTAAAAAAAAGAATTTTGATGAACTGCAAGCAAGAGGGGGGGGGGGGGGGGTGAGGGGGGGATAGCAAAAAAAAAAAAGGTTCCAAGAAGAACAAAATCAAAGATTATTTTCTTTTATCATTGAATTATTTCCAGTGTTGTTTTTTTTAAATATTCTATTTTATATACCACCACTGGGAATTGTTGGAATATTGATTTAGTGCACACACAAAATGATTGGGAGGGTGGTCCGGGCGGGTTGGGGTGGCGGCGGGCTGAAGGGGTTCAACAGGAAAGAAAGTTGTAGCTGAGCTTGAAGTTATTATTTTGGTTTTTTAAGGAGAGAAGGAAGGACACAGTGTTTTTAGAAGATGATTTGATGATGGCGGTAGTGGGGGGGGGGGGGGGGAATAGGAGGCTGTTGTTTATCCTAATGAGCAAAAACAATGTATCTAAAAAAATATTACTATAACAGACCTAATGTAGAAAAAATGTCGGAACTGCTTAATTCTAGCTCTCTAAAAGAACTTAAAAAACTAAGCATATTTTCAAAAATATTAGTATCTGCTTTTAAAAAATGAGAAAAAGGTTAGAAATGTTTAAGCATTTTAACTTGTTGGTTTGTCACTATGATATTGAGAGATAGTCGTAGAAGAAATGTAATATACTAAGCCGCAAGAAAAATTGTGAATGATTTCTTAAATGTTTGTTCTCACTATGTTAATGCCGTGCAGGTCTAATGAAAGTGATTTACCTGTATGTCTATGTTAGTAAATTAAGTTGTGTTTTTTTTTTTTTTTTTTTGTTAGTTTTTTCCCCCAAAAAATTGTATTATAAACTAAATTATCCCCCCTGAATTTTCTTTTAGGATACCTTTAATTAATAAATTTTTTATTACTTTCATTTTATTACTAATATTGGTATTACTATTATTGTTCAATTTATTATTCACAAATGCTATAATTTTCTTATGTTTTTGACTATGCCTTTATTGTACCTATGTACTATGTGGCAAAATAAATATTGTTCATTGTTCATTGTTGTTCAAAGACAATGTTTTTGTTTGTTTGTTTGTTTGTTTTGTCTCTTTCTTGATTTGTTTGTGTGTGTGTTGCGTGTTGGAAGTGACGTAGCTAGGTAGTGGCGTAGCTAGGTAGTGGCGTAGCTAGGTAGTGGCGTAGCTAGGGCATTTGCTTCCCAGTGTGGGCCTACCATTGACACCCCCCCCACCCCACTTCCAAAAATATATACTTAAAATAAATTGAAATGAAACATTTTACGAAATTTAATGTCCCCTTAAATAGCCAAATATTGTGGTGCCTCAAGGCCTTGGCGAGGCCCACATCGCCCTTGCTACGCCACAGCTTGTTGGTGGAGGATACTTTAGGGGGGGGGGGGGGAATGGAGTTGTAGTAAAGGGGGAGCGTTGTTAACTTCAATATAGTAGTGAAGTATTTTAAGAATTATTTTAAAGAAAAAGAGAGTAGGGCCATGACAAACAACAACAAGAGAAAAAAAAAGAAAGAAAGATTGAAATAAATGAACTAAAGGAAAAGAAATGAAGAATAAACAAATGGAGAAAAATAAATGAAATAAGGACAAAGTAAAAAAATGAAGAAAAAGTAATAACAAGAAAGAAAGAATTAAAGCTCCAGTATTTCTAATCAAAGAAGTAAAGAGCGAGAGAAAGAATTTTTTGTAAAAAAGAAAATAAAGAATTCAGCTAGTGTGACACCAATTTATTAATTAAACTAAAAGACTTGAGTCAAGCTTAAAATATTTTTTTTTTAAACCCAACAAAATAATTAAAAAAAATGACTTTTTCCATCAGCCTTTGAAGTTTGAACTGCTTGATCTTCAAGCAATCACTTAAGGGTTAAAGTTCAAATCCTCCCTAACCCCCCACCCTTCCCCTCTCCCCACCCATCACGTACTGTTTGACTTGTGACGTGTAAACATGTCCTAGTCCACTCCCTACCTCCATCCCCACCCCCTCTCCTCTCTTTACCCCCCCTCCCCGGCGCCGTTCCTACTTCTAAACCACCAAAGGGGCCCCCGACATGACCTCTCGTAGCTACATGACAACACTCATGTCACATGTCAGTGCTTCCCTGGCATTAGGGAGGGTGGGCCGGTGTGTGACGGGGGGGGGGGGGGGGTGGCGGGAGGCTAGATATCGACTGACACCGCGGCGGAGAAAGAGATGCTATGTTTTATTGACCTGTCATAATTGAGAGTTTTTTTTTTTTGTTTTTTTTTCTGTGTCTTGAACTGGCACTAGATGGAATTCTAGGTAAGCCATTACCAAAGGCGGATCCGCCGCGAACATTCAGCTGAATCCTTGGCGCCAGGTTCGATGACTATTATCATAGACGTATCCCCTCCCCCTTCCCTTTTTTTTGTTAAGCCAGAGTCAGCGGAAACTTTTCGCCAGGTTCGATGACTATATTTATGTGCGTAATTATTCTACTAGGAATACACGTTTTGTTGTCGTTTTGTTGTGAAAATTCCCTTGCTAGGCAATACAGCTGTAGATAAAATTATGACTCTTTGATTCAAGATGAAAGAACTGTAGGCCCTGCTCTACCGTTGGATTAGCATCAGCAGATGGTGGATTAAAGAAAGTCAATAGCAAGGGGTCCCTTTCTGGATCCGTAGCCTCTTAATAATTCTGAACAAATATTAAGAAACAACTCAAATTCAACAAATACTGTCAACTAAGAAACAACTCAAATTCAAAAAATATTGCCAACTAAAAAACAGCTCAAATTCAAAAAATATTGCCAACTAAGAAACAACTCAAATTCAAAAAATATTGCCAACTAAGAAACAACTCAAATTCAAAAAATATTGCCAACTAAGAAACAACTCAAATTCAAAAAATATTGCCAACTAAGAAACAACTCAAATTAAAAAAATATTGCCAACTAACAAAAAACTCAAATTCACCATGGCGAAAACAAAATAAACACAAAAGATAACCAACCAAAAATTCCAAGATTCTCACAACCGAATGCATTCCTTCAGCTGGTCAGTAGGCCGACATGAACTAAATGCTTACAAACAAACGCCCACATTGAAGTGAAAGAAGTAATACAGTGTTTGGTTTTTCTTCTTGAAAAGGCTTGCTCATATCTTAAAAGATTGTTTCAGAAAAAAAACAGAAAAAAAAAACAACAGAGAAACATCTGTCGTTCAGAAACGATTTTCGGAATGTCATCTCTTTGTTTTCTGAGGCATTAAAAACATGGGGGAATATTTTTTAAAAAAAAGAGCTACTTTTTATCTGTATTGGTATTTGTCATTTAAGACTCGGTAATGTATACTTATGCATTTCTTGTTTGACTAAGACTTAGAGCCCATGCGGTCGGTCGCCATAAATTTTGTGAGTGTGTCTTTTTTAATTCTTTTTTTTTTAAACAAACGGTAATGGGTCAAAGCGTCTAGACTCTGGAATGTGTATGCTGGACTGGGATTGAGGGCGCTAGCTGTGGGAGGGAGGGGGGGGGCGGGGAATAGCTTAACCTTCAAATGAAACAAAAGGGGGATAAAAAAAAAAGCCCATTACACAATCAGTTGAGTTTAGTGTTGGGTGTGTATTGGGGAGGGAGTGGGTGGCTTAAAGGTTCGACCACATTCTCCCAAGAGACGGGGCGGGCGCAAAAGGAGAATTCTTCAGGCTTGATGGGTTACATAAATATTAGTCAGAGGCGACGTCCTTGTTCGGCTGGTTGGGGGATATGCCTACTATTTGATAGATATTCAGAGCGTCTGTAGTATGTAGTGGGTTTTTATAAGTCCGTAATAGGGACTATTAACCGAACTAAAAAAAATTTAGTCTGATGCATCACAGCCAATATTTGGTCAATGTTTTCTCTACACTACATGATTAGTGACTATCTTTCATTGGCTAAACTTCTGGTTCACTTGGCACGGGTGCATTTGTCTAAGCTACATTAGAAGTATGTGGAAGTCTTTACTTAGACATATTAGGAGCCAGTGACCATCTCTACATGGCCACACTCGGAGCCAGTGGCTATCTTCACTAGATGATAGTGGCCATTTTCATTTGCTACACTAGGAGCCAGTGACCATCTTTACTTGGCCATACTAGCAGTCAGTGGCCATCTTCACTTGGCTATACTATGAGCTAGTGACCATCTTTATTTGGCCATACAATAAGACAGTGGCCATCTTTACATGGCCACCCTCGGAGCCAGTGGCCATATTTCATTGACCACACTAGATGATGGTGGCCATTGTAATTTGCTACACTAGGAGCCAGTGACCATCTTTACTTGGTCTTACTAGCAGTCAGTGGCCATCTTTTCTTGGCCGTACTAGCAGTCAGTGGCCATTTTAACTCGGCCAATGTACATTTTTCCTTCACGCACGTAACTGTGTAGGCCTACGTCATCAATTCTACTCCTTCCCATTTTCCTCCCTTGCTGCCCCCTCATCGAGGAATAAAATGGATTCTATAATACAAACTCACTTCCACTTCTCATCCTCTCCCTCAATTTCAGACATCCACCCCCTCTCCCCCGAAATTTTACAACCGGTAAAAGCATCCGTTCTAAGGGAACAGCAATGGTAATTTTCCATCTAAACGAGAATATATGTCCTTTATTGTACACATTTCTTATCACCAACAGTAATGTACATGTATGAATTTATATCTAAACAAAACCTTTATAACATTTTAAACTGTAATAAGGCAATGGAAACACATAAATAAAAAAAAAAACTCGTTAAAATGTAGCTCGACGCGAGTATAATAACTTGACTTCGATTTATGTTTTGTAAGCATCAACTCAACATACAAAATTGTAACATCCCCATGTGTTGTACGTTACATTATTTCCACTCGTCAAGACAGCTCTCACAACAAACATGGGATGCACTTTATATATTTCACCTCATACACAGAATACAACTCCAATGCTTAGACATATATATTTTATTCACGATACATACAAAATAGTTCTTGAGACATCAAGTAACACTTCTCAACATTAATTCCATAGTTCCAAAAATCAATTGTATACAGTGTCCTTATAACTGTATATCCAAAAAACATAGTCTCACAAACATCATCAAAATATGTCTTCACTCTACGATTACTTCTCCATGTTACACACACGCTCTTGTTTTTCTATTCACTCCTCTCTCTCCCCTTCTCATAACCCGTGTTTGTACAAAACTGGCCAAACGACTGTGCCCAACACAGTCCTGGTCGCAATGACCGGTCACGGTCTACTGACCAACATTAACAGTCGTTACACGCCCCTTCTCCTCATCAAAAAATTTGGACACCAAATTTTTTAGTAAAACATAAAATAATCATTGTCTACCAAAAGATAAAAAAATATCCATTATTAAATATATCAAACATGTTCATCAACTTACGACAAACTGTTATAACGTAATAAAATCTATGTTAAATAATACAAATCACATATTTTCATCTTGTCACAATGTTATGCGACCAAATCCTCAAAAATTGTTCATCATATTTTACACTTACTTATAATTATAATAATGATCACTGTCACAACAAAAAATTTTATATGACCAAAAAATTCCACAATATCCACTCTCTTAATTTAACTCCTAACCTCCAATCATACATTATCTATTCAAGTGTGTCAATAAACAATACCTCTTCATATTCATTTATTTTATACTACTTAATAATATTTTATACTTCGTTGTTACTCAAACAATACAGAAATATAATAATAACATACATTTTACACTAATGAATACACAGAAAAATTTCATAACAATATGTATCTTGATAATAAAAAAATGATTTGACAAATTCATGATTCTGTCCAATGAACACTAGTCTGAAATTATCAATGTATAGTCTTTTACAATTTCTGGCTTATATGTTTTAATTCAGTCTCAGTCTCATAGTTTTGATCATATTCAATCTGTCTTGATAAGAAATCTGCCACAATGTTATCTTTGCCTTTAATTGCTTTTATTTCAAACTGATAGTCTAGCAAAATCAGGAACCATCTATTTATTTTGCTATTTGCAATTCTCTTCTTATTCAAAGCCATTAGCGGTTTATGGTCAGTGAGTAACGTAAATTTCTTTCTTTGCAATTTGGTCAAAGCCCAAACCACTGCTAAACATTCTTTTTCAATCGTTGAGTAATTAACCTCACACTTGGTTAAAGCTCTACTGAGATATAGAATTGGTTTCAGTACATTCTCTACTTCCTGCATCAAACAAGCACCCAAAGCTATATTTGAGGCATCTGTAACAAGTATAAACTCTTTGCTTAGATTTGGTGTAATCAGAATTTGCTCACTCTGAAATACTCCTTGTATCTTATCCAATGCGTTCTGACATTCTGACGTCCATTCTATATGTTTCTTTTTATCTTTGGTTATTAGTATTCTCAGTGGTGCAGTGATGTCAGCAAAATTGGCTATAAAAGTACTGTAGAAGTTACATAAACCAAGTATACCTTTGACTTCTTTCTGAGATTTCGGTATCTTAATGTTTAGTATCTTGTCTCTGTTTATATCAGTTGGTTGTATCTTACTGTTTCCTACTCTAAAGCCTAGGAAATCAATGCTATTCTGTGCAAACTTTAGTTTCTCTGGTGCAATAGTGACACCATATTGTCTCAGCCTTGTTAATACTTCTTTAACTGTAGCAATATGAGATTTCCAGTCTTTTGTATGAATGCAGATATCATCTACAAAATGTACCACATTTGGAACGCCTGCTAACATTTCTCTCATAAATCGTGAGAAAGTAGCTGTAGAGTTTACCAATCCGAATGGCATTACTGTCCATTCAAAAAGTCCTTCGTCTGTTGCGAAAGCTGTGTAAGGAATTGAACTTTCTTCCATGGCTATCTGCCAAAAACCACGATTGAGATCAAAATGTGTATATATTTCAGAAGAACCTATTTCCTCTAAAAGTTCTCTGGTATCTCTAATCGGCTCTGCATCAACCTTTGTGACTTTATTCAGTTCTCTGAAATCACAACATAATCTGATTTGTCCCGACTTTTTTCTAACTACCACTACGGGTGATGCAAATGAAGCATTTGATCGTCTAATTTTCTTGGTCTTGATCAATTGGTCCAGTTCTTTCTTGACACTTTCTCTGTATGCATATGGTATTGGATATTGCTTCTGTTTCAAATTGGTATCTCTGATGATTTCAATTCTATGTTGTATCCTATCAGTGTGACCAATTTCATTTGTTATGACATCTCTGAATTCCTTCATCAAGTTTCTCAATTGCCCTTCATATTTAACAGGTACCATATTTCTATTATTGATGTCATTGTCTAGTTGTACCACTGTAGCTACTGTTCTTACTTCTTGTAGTAGTTGGACTTGTCCATTCATTCCTTCATTTGTGGTATCTTTGTCCACAGTTGTTTTCATTTCTTCTGTTACTTTTGTTAAACTCTCAGGTTTGTCATCATATTTTCTCAATAGATCAATATGTAACACTTTTGGATTTCCCTTCATGTTAACTATGTAGTCAACTTTATTGACCTTTTTTATGACAATGTATGGTCCTTCCCATACTGTCTCACCTCTATTCTTTGGAAGACCCACATATACCTGGTCACCTTCCCTCAAAGTCCGTAAGCATCTGTTAGCGTTTTTTATATTCATCTGCCTCTTAGCTTCTCTGTCTGCATTCTCCTGTGCGTTTTGTATTCCATACAGTATTCTCTCCCTCACCTCTGTCACAACTTCAAACGAGTCATCCTCTGCCACTCTCTGTCCTAACATTCTATCTTTGAATATGGATAGTGGTCCTCTAGGATTTGCACCGTACATCAATTCAAAAGGGGAAAATCCTGTAGAATCTTGTCTCACTTCCCTATATGCGAACAATACCATGGGAATGAATTTGTTCCAGTTGTTCGGATGATCATTACTCGCCTTAGCTAACATGATCTTCAATGTCTTGTTCCATCTCTCGTTCATCCCATTTGCTTGCGGTCTATATATGGTTGAGTATACTTGCGTTATACCCAATAGTCTTGTTATGGCATTGGTGATATGAGATGTGAACTGTGTACCATTGTCAGATAATATTATATCTGGGAATCCGTATCTACTAAATATATCTAGTAGAGCTGTGCAAACTTTCTCCGATGTCACATTGCGCAGAGGTATAGCCTCTGGCCATCTGGTAGCAGTATCAATAACAGTAAGTATATATTTATGTCCTTCACTTGAGGTATGGCACATTGGTCCGACGATATCTATCGCTATTTTCTCGAATGGTCTCCCAACTTTATCTGTAGGTTGAATAGGTGCTCTGTGTTTCCCGTGCATAGGGTTTTTAGTAATACACAATTTGCATCGGCTTATATGACTTTTGATGTCCTTTCTTATATTGGGCCAAAAGAAATTTTGTGCTACCCTTTGATACGTTTTCCGTACACTCATATGCCCTGCCAATGGACTATCATGAGCCGCACGCAAAACAATGTCTCTCAATTCTGTAGGAACCACAATTTGGTTATAAGTGCCCTTTTTGTTTTGAAAATTTCTCGTTAGTACTTCATTTACATAATAGAATGTATGTCCCCTATAATTGGCTTGCTTCTGATCAATTCTCTGTCTAATCTTATCCAAACTGGTATCCTTTGTTTGCATATCAATTAACTTCTCTCTAGTGATATCCTCTTTGATCTCTAATATTTCTTCTGTGCTTGATCCTTGTGTTTCTTTTTCACTCTCCTGAGTTCTTGCTCTAGTCATTGCAACATATACTGCGTTGCACTCTTTTTCCTCCTGCTTTTGTAACCATTGGTCAAATAAATGCTCTGAGTCATCTGGCAAGCTCGGGATATTGCCTATAATCAAAGGACATATTGCGTTTGTCATAACTGTTGCAATCACCTCTCCTGTAACCCATGGCGAATCTATCATAATTCTTGCAGTTCTGCAGCTAATTTCTTTCTGATTTGCCATTCTTATGTTTGTGAGCTTGTCTGTGTAGTGTGTATCATCTACTAGCTTCTCATCAATCACAATAGTAGTACATCCTGAATCTCTCAAACATAGAGTTTTCTTCCCATTAACATATGCTGGGTAGAACTTCAACTTGCCCTGTGTATCCAGGATAGTTGATACATAATGTCGTTCACCATTATCACTAGCATGCTCTTTCTTTTTTGTTTGCTGATCATCTTGTATGTCTTGTCTCTGAGTTCGTCTTCCTCTTTCTTCATTCCTTGGTCTTTGTGGACTTTGATTTGGTGATGTTCTTTCCACTGGCTTTTGTGTAACTTTACTTCTGCAATTTCTGCGTATATGCCCCATTTTGTTGCAATTCCAACAAATGATATTCCTTTTCTTATTGTAATTGGGTAAACTAAGAAATCTCTTGCTATCATTACGATGATGTCTGTTCATATCATTATTACTGTTGAATCTGCCACTGTTATTAAAATAGCCATTATTGAATCTGCCATTGTTATTAAAATTGCTATTGTTGAATTTGCCACTGTTATTAAAATTGCCAGTGTTGTTGAATCGAGGACTTGACATAGCTGCAATAGTATTATTTCTATTATCCATTTCCTCATGCGGATGTGCATCCTTATAGTCTGACAATGCAATTATCAGTTTTTCTTCACTATTAATCTTTCTTTCTTTCAAAAAAGTAAATAGACTTTGTGATGCATTGGTGAGAACTTTGTTGACAACATACATTTCTAAGATTTGCTGCGGATTGAGTACATCAATCTTTGTTATTTCTAGCCAATTGATTAGTAATGCATGGATTTCATGAACTAATGCCTTAGGATCTTTGTTTCTCTCTAACATGATATCTTGGAATTTCTTCCTGTATGTTTCTTCTGTTTAGCCAAAATGAGTTAACAGATTACTTTTCACAATGTCGTAATTGTTCCTCTCATGTTCTTTTATGTATGAAATTACATTTATTGCCTCACCTGTCACTTTGGACAATATAAGGGTTGCCCACTTTTCTTTCGCAATCTTATTTTGTGTAGCCAGACATTCAAACATCATTAGATAACTCTCGATTTTCTCTTCTTTTGGATTGAAATATTTCATTTTGATAGTATCCTCTTTGCTTCTACATGATTTCATTTCTGTCATAGTCCCTTGACTGAGTTTTAATTGTTCCAGTTTAAGTTCTTCCATCTTTTCTTCATGTTTCCTAATTTCTTTTAGTCTTTCGTTTTCTCTTTCTACCTCTTCTGCTTTTCGTTTTGCCTCTCTTTCAAACTCCTCTGCTTTCCGTTTTGCCTCTCTTTCAAACTCCTCTGCTTTTCTTTTAGTCTCTTCTGCTTCTCTTTTTGTTTCTCTTTCAAAAAGTCTCTGTTCCCTTTCTTCATCCTCTGTAATCATTTTGGTTATCCAACTTTCCAATTCTTCACCCTTATATCCCAATCTACCTCCAAATTCCATAATTTTTCAAATTTGTCCATTGTCAAAAATTACTTGTAGTACAATTATGTTATCAAACAAGTTGTTCAAATAATATGACACACATGAATAAAAGTATCAAATCAAAAAAATGAGTTTGTGAATATGTAACATTATTTTCTCTTAGTAATTGTATGCATCATTATAAAATTCAATAACAATAAGAATAAATGAACAATAGTGAAATATTACAAATAGATAGACAAATATGTATACAAACAGAACAATGAATAAACGACCAATATATATGTCTATTTAGAACAACAAATAGAAGAATATGTAAACAGAAGAATACAACAAAAAAACAATAACAAAGTATAGCACAAGTTTAACACATAAATATTAACAACAAATTTAAACACTTTATAAAAAAATAACAAATAATGCAAATATATAATTGCATGTATAAACAATTTACAAACAAAATACTATACAACTAAACAATTAATTATATATTTTAACAAAACGAAGGCTGCAACACTATCATCACCAGTGTAGACTTTCCTTCAAGTTGATAAAATACAAGGTATACTAATAGAGTTTGTAAAGCTAAACAGTTCTTAATCCGATTGTGAAATCTGAAATTTCCACGTGATTCCTCCTCTTTTCAATTCACGATAAAGGTCCATATGATTACTTATCTCCCATCTTGACTTATGTAAGATAACAATATAACAAAGTTTATAGTCTTTCCACATCCAACAGCTCCAATTAAATTCTTGTTATATTCATAGGTACTAATAGTTCTCTTTTAAATCCACGTTGCGTACATATAAACATAAATGTTTAGTCCGTATCAACTATTACTGAGTTCATAAACACAACTTCAGTTCACCTTCTGTTGTCATATGGTACAACTCCCATTGCAATATTACTATTTTTAGTCTTAAGTCGTTCACAAATGTCACTGACTTTAACAAAATTCTTCCGTGCTCAATGCAATGTTCATTTTTTGGATACTCCTTTTCATATTTACGTGATAAATCATTTAGTCCCGTCCGTCATGAAAAATCATAATGTTTATCAATATTCTTCAGCTCACCTTGCTATATCCATTAGTAGGACTGCAAATCCCGTTGAGAACTCCAACGTGTCGCATCGTGTAACATGTCGCTTTTACTTCTGACACCATTATGTAACATCCCCATGTGTTGTACGTTACATTATTTCCACTCGTCAAGACAGCTCTCACAACAAACATGGGATGCACTTTATATATTTCACCTCATACACAGAATACAACTCCAATGCTTAGACATATATATTTTATTCACGATACATACAAAATAGTTCTTGAGACATCAAGTAACACTTCTCAACATTAATTCCATAGTTCCAAAAATCAATTGTATACAGTGTCCTTATAACTGTATATCCAAAAAACATAGTCTCACAAACATCATCAAAATATGTCTTCACTCTACCATTACTTCTCCATGTTACACACACGCTCTTGTTTTTCTATTCACTCCTCTCTCTCCCCTTCTCATAACCCGTGTTTGTACAAAACTGGCCAAACGACTGTGCCCAACACAGTCCTGGTCGCAATGACCGGTCACGGTCTACTGACCAACATTAACAGTCGTTACAAAAATGTACACTAAAGAAAAAAACTCGATTAAAGCCAGAATACAAAACATAAAAAAAAAAAAACCACAACAAGAACAAGTACGTAATGGACACGAATATATAGACTTGGTAGTTAGAACTGGAGTGGTTGAAGCACAATCTGGGTAACTCTGGCCAAATTAAGATTTTTTTTTTTTACATAAACAAACAAAAAAAAACTCTTTTCAGACTTTCACTCACAGAGAGCATTAAAAGAAAAAACTCTGGGTAAACGCGTCCAGCATTTAATGGAAAAATCGTGTACGGCAGGGTACTTTTTTTGTGTGTGTTCTACTAGACCGTGTCATGGAATCTAGACAAAAGCCCTAGGTCTAGATTTGACCGTTTTAAAACTACGGGATGGACTTTGGGGAATTAAGTTTATTTTTAAATTCCGAGTTTAAATCGGGACATAGAAGAAAAAGGAACCCAAAAAAATAATGCAAAAAAATAGGGGCAGGGGAATAGAGCATACTTTTGCTGTTTGAGCTGGTAGATAACTCTATCATGGTTAGGGGTAACTCGTGTAGGGCTGAGGGTGAATCGTGTAGGTTAGGGGTAACTCTTGTAATGTCTGTGTGTGTGTGTGGCGGCTAGACATGTATACTATTTTAGTGGTTGGAATAATAATATGGACTTCTCGCAAGTGACCATTAGGCTTGGAGCTTGTACATAGATGGCGATTGGGGAGAAGTTGAGACAGTGAAGTAAAAACCCTATCCTTCGGGGATTGTGTACAACCTCAGAGACCAAAACTCATAGGGCCCTAAACTTAGAAACAATAATATCCACCTTCCCCCAACAGAAATGATACCAAGATAAAAAAAATCAGATGCGCATTGATATCAGATTTCCGGTAGAATGATGGCGCTGAGTTGAGTTAAAAGTTTACACACGTTTCTTTCTAGATAGATGATTTTTACGGCCTAGGCCCCAAAACTTGTGCATTGTTGCAAGGGATTGGCCTGCAGCTGGGCTAGTGCCCCGGGGTCGCTTTTTGCTCACAGTCCGGTATACTAACCGCAGGACAACTGGTCTCATAAGTAAACAAGTTAAGCGACACTTTTGGGGGAAATGATGCATGATGGATTTCATTTGACTTTCGGATCAAACCCACAGCTGTGGACAAGAGCGTGCACTGGACATGATGAATGTGACAACACGGAGACTTGCGCTATAAAGATGACCATCATGATCAATATGATGCAATTGACGATGTTATTTCCGAAACCAAGCAATTCATTAAATTCAATACAATTACTTGTTTTAGCAACTAACTTTAAGATCATGAAAAGCTACACATTTCAGAACTAAAGAAAGTGAACAAGAGACAAGAGATACCTTTCTGTGTAAAGTAAAGCTTTTGTTAATTTTATATAGGCCTATATATATAAAGACTTAGACGTTTGATAAGAAAAAAAACCGGCACAAAATTTTGACAAAATTCAATTTCAATTTGACATTATTGTTGCATGCCAGAAGTATCCATCATTTGTATCCACAAAGATTGCTGCAATGCCATCTTTGACAAGTTTGATAAGCGTTTTCTTGAAGGAGAAAGAGAAAAAGATGAAGCTCACTCATAAACATGATCGTGAAGCAACATCGACATCATCAATGGCCGAGACTGGCCCGAGACACACGACACTACAAGAGGCCTCCAGGCGACTACGTCGTCTTTTCAGATAATTTCGACTGCTGTGTTCGGGTTTTGACGTATCGCGCTGATGTCTGCTTCCAGTTCACGACTCCAGGGTCATTTTGGTCGGCCTCTTATTTTCTCTTTGCACTTGGCGCTCTCAGTAGACGGTTTGGCGCTTGATGTCTTGTGATGTCATGTTTGCACTTGTTATGCTTATCTTATCATTTGATGTTGTGTGATGTCATGTTATGTTTACTCTTATCATGATTGCCATGCGATGCCATGTAATATTTGTCTTGTTATGCTTGTCATCTGATGTCATGTAATATTTGTCTTGTTATGCTTGTCATTTGATGCCATGTAATATTTGTCTTTGGTAATATTGTCATTTGATTTGATTTGATGCCATGTAATATTTTTCTTGTCATGATTGTCATTTGATGCTATGTCACCTGGGTTTGCGGGAATTCCCGATGGTGTATTCCGCCCAGCTCCATCTACATCCTTCTGAATGCCTATCCCACTTGTTCCTGTAACGAACACGATTTACGACCCTAAATGTTACGCTCACATTTAAGTTTACAATCTACAAACGACGAAACACACAGAGGACGTTAAGGTACAATAGGAGATCAAAGGGTGTGGCAAATCCAGGCTCCCACTGCATTTTCTTATCGAAACGTATGTTACAGATGCGTATTTTTATGTAGAAGATTATTGCGTCCTACGTTTACTCGTGGATCGGATGTATTCTAGCATAAAGGTAAAAGTTTTTAAATGATGGTTAAGGTTTTTCATGACAAGATTAGGTAACCCATTCAATACCCGAACGCCATCGGTGTAAGAACGAGAATAAATAGCTAAACACTTTCTTGCGCATGCACTATGTGATTCGGCATAGAGCAAGAAAGTGAATTAGAGAATAATTTTAATTGTTTTAAAATTTGTTTTAAAAGCCAATTTACTTTTTTTTTTTAATCTAACTTTTTACACAATTTAATAAGTTTTAATGCAGTACTTTTTTGATGAGCTTAAATTGTCTCAACACGGTAAACTTCGAAAGCAACAAAACGGTTGTAAGCAATGTTTATTTTCACATACAACACAAATAATAAAATTGATCATTGTTTTCAAATATAAATATTTATTAACTACCACTTAGCAAGATTTTGGATTTAACATAAAAATTAACCATGAAAAGACAAAAAAAAAGTAAAAATGTTTTTTTGGCGTCTGTTTACTTTGATACGAGGGTGAAAATAACACACATTTAGAACAGCTTGTAAGAATGTAATTTTGTTGGATAAGAAAGTCACGAAATGAACATCGTGGAGTCTGCAAAAGACGAAAACGTGACTGGAAGTTAACACTTGGCCATTGTTTCACCATCCCCTAGTAATTGATGGGACATGCAGTGACTATTAACTCATTCACTACGGCCATAGAAAGGAACAGTTCTCGATGTAGACTCGATTATATAGCCTAGAAGAACAGATGGGACATGCAGTAACTATTAACTCATTCACAACGGCCACAGGCAGGAACAGTTTCCGGTGTAGACTACAAGAACAGTTAGTTGACTTGGAACATGTTTTTTTTTGTCTTAGATAGAACATGACAGGACGGTGGTACTGAGTCAGTACTGACTTACGTCACTGCAAAGGGTCGTGAGGGAATGCTTTATGTAAATGTTGTCATGGTTTTTTTTAGGATAATTTTGTAGTGTAAATAAATACTGTTATACTTACAGGTAAATTGGTTATATTAGTGAGGTATAAGTTATCTATACTTTAAAAATACGCTGAAAGCAAGAGATAAAGGGTGTGGGGGAGATAGTGGATGAATTAGATCTATATAGTGAGAAGGAGGGATAGTAAATGAGAGACACATAGAAAAGAAAGAGAAATAGAGAGAGATACAGGTAAAGTATAACGGACAAACAGAGCGAGTAGGGACATCGGCGGAGAGGAAAGAGTGTGTTACTGACTGTGTGACAGAGAGACAGAAAGAGGGAGACTTAAAGAGAAAGGAAGAGACAGTGAGAGAAAAACAAAGGTGGAGACAGAGAGAGAGAGAGAGATAAGACAGATATATATATATATATCTATGGATCTTAAGATCCATAGATCAGTAGATATCAATGTTATTCTTCCTGTAAACCTATTATATAAAAGCAGTGATAAAAATTAAACATTGAAAGCCAACACACGGCTTTGTATATAAGTCTAATTGTCTGAGACGTAATACATATTATTTATGTCTACACGTTAGATAACATCTTACTTGTCGTAAATAAAACTAACTCTGTCATTTCTATCCTTTCATCCGTTACTATGTTTGCCTGTTTTCAAACTGAGAGAATGAAAATTTAATTCACGTGCATAAAAAACAATCAGAAAAGAGAGAGACAGAAAGAGAAAATAAAAACAACGACCTGTGATTAAATCAATGGAAAACCTGCTTCAAGGAGCGAGAGAAAAGATAATTAAAGTTGAATCTAAATTTTGAAGAGGGAAAAAAATGGGAACAAAGAAAAAAACTGGTTGAAAATCTGTAGTACCAGCAGCCGTTGGAAAACGGAATGGAAAGAAATGTTTAAATAACAATGATGATTGCTTACTAACTCCGGCCTGGACATTTACCTTATAGTAGTTCAATTGTACGACTAGTGTACCTAGACATGACTATAGAACGTCTTTTTTTTTCCGATTTCATAATTAAACTTAGAACTGGACAAGAAATAAAAGAATGCGTCGTCACAATTTTTTGTTAGGAGTGCTGCGAATATAGTGGATGGTGAATGTTATTTCCATTCCACTTGAACAAGACTATGGCCTGAAATTCTAGATTTAAGTGAGCAGCGTCATCTGTCTTCGGGTGATAAGTGATTATCATCACCCGTTTTTTAATGTTGAAAGATGTTTAAGCTAATCATTGCTTATAGTGGAATCATAAAAAACGGTTTTAATAATCTTACAGACGTTCCTCCTAGAAAGAAGATTATTTCGTCAGTAGCCGAAACCTCCTGCAGGGCGGCAGGGTTCGAATGCGGGTAATCTAGTTGACAGCCCATAATACTAACCACTGGGCCAGCCGACCTCATCCATTAGTTGTAGGCTAAACTTTTATTGAAAACAAAATGTTTTAAACTAAACATTTGAATTCATAAAAAAATTTTTTTCGAAAAATATAACTTATCAACAAATATTTTTTACAATAAGTAGGTTCTTACCATATCAGAATTACAATAATGAACTATTAATGGGTTTTATAATCAATATGCATTTAGTGAACTTTAATTTTGTTTAACGGTCTTTCGTTCATGACGGACCCCCCTTTCCCTCGCGTCAACAGTTAAACGTCCAATGGTAGCACTGTGTGTTTACTTGTTAGACGGAATGCAAACAAACGCGTGTCAGTTATTCCTAAAATGTTAACAAAAATCAATTTTTTAAAATAGTAATTTTTCTGCTAATACGATTACACTCACAACTTCAGCAATCCCGAAATAATATTCCATTCTTTTTATAAAGGGCTTGGTCAATTAAAGTAACACCATCGACTGACATAATTGATGTTTACTCTTGTAAAAAAAAAATTAGTTTTGCAAGCGTGAATGGTGAGTAAATACAGGCGCCAAGTCAAGAGGAGATAATAACCTCCTCTCTCCTCACCCCTCCAGTCTCCTACAAAGTCTGGAGACGGGTGGTGGTACAAAGGCTGGCCACAACCATAGAACATTGATCCAAGATCTGATATCTCCAAACTTGGTCAGACTGACGCCCAGAAATTAGATCTTCTCCCAAGATCTCAAATCTTTACTATAAATAAAAACCCAAACTGTAGAAAAAATCCACATCACAACATGAAATCTCGAAGAAATGTATTTCAAGACTATATGTTTAAAGACATTTTTGTTTTCTTATAAAACGAATGAAGAACGAAAAAAAATAAAATCAAAAAGATTCTAGTTGGCTATTACAATAGTGGTATTACAATCTTAATCTGGTATTTCAAGACTCTATGTTTAAAGACAATTTTCGTATTATAAACGAATGTCAGGCTAACATAATAAATCAAACAGATTTTAAGTGGGCTATTAAAATACTAGTATTACAATCTGAATCTCGTATTTCTAGATGCCATGATATTAATATAGAAACTCAATACGAGTTTTACGAATACCACGTGGCGCTTAAGTCGGTCTTTCCGGTCACGTGTACATTGTAAACATTCAGCTATTAGTTAGAATAATATTTTAATTCTCTTTACAATAGAATAGTTTTTTAAGATACATATTATAGATTCTATTTTGTTCTGTTTATGTTCTATATGTTTCTCAGAAAGAAGACTAGAACAATATCATTCACTCCTCACAACCTGCAATGTAGGCCATTGAATTAGAACATAGTACAAATACAACGAAACAAGAATCTGATAAATCTGATAACAGTTGCTGATGTAAAACAAACAAACCCTTGACATTTGAATGCAATTGTATAATTAAAATTTAAAATCTTCATTGTAGAATGTGTCTCTGAGTGTTCTTCCCCCCTCCCCCCACTCCCACCCTCCTCATGTGAGAATAAAAGAGTATCAAATCTCCCTGCCATGCCCCCCCCCCTTATCCCTTCCCTGGGCCAGCCAAATAATTTCATGCCAGCTTTTTTATTTTTTTCATGGCTGCACTTCTTCTTACTAAAACATTACTAGAAAAATAACACTTGATATTTTAATACTGATGTTTTCTTTCATTTACAGATCTGTAGGTATTACTGTGCATTTTCTCCCTTTGTTTGATTGTTTGATATTGTTGCAATCATTATTGTTTGTATCAGCAAACATGAAAATTAAAAGGTATCTATAGATCTAGAGCCATATTTTATCATTTTTTACATCAGAAACAGTTGAGTGAGAGGTTGTGTCCTTCTTGTAACCTTCGAGTGTCGTTCACAAAAAAAGGATTTGTTTGATTATCTAGAGCTAATCTAAGCTGCAAGAAAAAACAAAAGAAATGACTTACTAGAAACACACATTATAAGGATAAATTGATGGACACACTGCAAGGATACACTGATGGACATAAGTAAGGATATACACTGAAGGACACACTTCACTGACACAATAATATGCACACTGCAATGATACAATGATAGACAGACTGCAAGGATACAATGCTGGACACACTGCGAGTATACAATGATAGACACACTGCAAGGATACACTGATGGACACACTGAAAGGATACAATGATAGACACACCGCATGGACACACTACAAGGACTTACTCGAGGAAAAACAAAAAGCATGCCGACACACTTCTTAATACGAATTCGCGTATGGCTAGACCAGTGGTTCTTAACCTTTTGAAGTCGGGGAGCACTTTTGATCATGACAAAAATTTGAGGAGCACCGAAATCAAGGAGTAAAAAAACAAAACAAATACAGATACGAACGACTTTTATTGAAAAAAAGAGTTTAAAATTATAACATAACAAACACATTTGTAATAAACATAAATTTAATAAGTAAAAAAATAACATTGAGCAAAATTTAATTCAGAAAAATAAAAAGTTTTATGTGAAACCTGAGCTTGACGGTTTTTACAAATTTCAGTGATATTTGGCCTAATTTTAGAAATAGCTACCCTCAATTCTTCATACAAATAAGTAAGTGTTGCTCGTTTTTTAGTTTTTATGTTGGTGACTATCGAGAAACCGAGTTCACACAAATATGATGTTGAAAATTGCAACAAGATTTTAAGTGCCTTCATGGAGAGAGCTGAGTATTCTTCTTGCACAAAGATCCAAAATTCCTACAGAACCATTTCGGAAATTTTTATTTTAAGTGTACGATCCGATGATAGGTTGATTAATTCTTCTTCTTCTTGGTATGACAACTTACTATTTGATGTATCTACCGTGGCAAAGGGATTACGTATCCAGTCATATGTTTCTACGTTTATTGAGGGAAAATAAAATTCAATCTTTTCTTCCAATAAAGTTAAATGCTCTGTTACTGCTGAAATAATTTCGTCGCTAGTGTTATCAGTAAGAGAAGGAAAGATATCTACTTTCTTTTTCTCCAACAAACGATTTTTCCAAAAAATAACTTTTTTTCCGAAAGGCTGTCAATTTGTCGGTCGATGTTAAAAAAAAGGCTTTTCTTCCTTGAAGGCTGGTATTAACACAATTTTAATAATCAAAAATATCAGCTAAATATGCCAATTTAGCACACCAAATGTCATTTTGAAGATATTCCACAAAATCATTCATATTTTCATTTCGAAAAAAGGTCATCAATTCATCCTTCAGTTCTAAGAAACGACGTAACACTTTTCCTCTGGATAACCATCTCACTTCAGAATGCAAAAGCAAAGATTCGTACTTGGCTTCCATAGAGATGCAAAGATTTTTAAAGACGCGTATTTTCAAAGGTCTCGATTTTATGAAGTTTACCATATTTACAACTTTGTCTAGCACAGGTTTTAATGCTACTGGTAATGTTTTGGACACCAGAGATTCTCTGTGCAAAAAACAGTGAGTAGATATAATATTGGCATTTCTTTTCTTGACGAGAGTCACAAACCCTTTTAATGAGCCTACCATTGATGGAGCACCGTCCGTACAAATTCCCACACACAACTCCCATGATATTTTGAATTGTTCGAAATAGGAAGAAATAGAATCAAAGACATCTTGTCCTGTTGAACGTTCGGTAAGCTCAAGACATCATAGAAATTGATTCACTATTTCGTTTTCATGAATGAAACGAACGAGGGAGAACGGAAATTTACTGACCCGTTTTGAAAGCCGCTGCCAAAACGACCCAACCCCCCCACTATTCAAACACACAAAACACTTTTTTAAATACAATTAATGAGTTTAAAAGTTAAATATTTTGTTAGATAAAGGCTTCAACTTTAATCACTTATACATTTTATTTATGTAGCATTAGTACAAGTGAGTCAAAACTTCGTTACAAAACCAGTAAAAATAGGCAAAAAGGCCGATTTTTCCCCGTTTGGACTACCTATTAAAAGCATTTGTTCAGCTCAATCAGATAGAGTAAGTGAATGAACATTAAATTTTGAGTTTCAGAATTTCGCGAAGCACTTGCAACGACCTGGTGCTCCGCGGAGCACCGGTTAAGAACCACTGGGCTAGACTGAGACGAATAGTCCTCCTACTATGAGAATTAAATCGAGTGGCAATAACTCTGGCATCAAAGACACATTATTCTTTGATAAATCACACCCAGACAGACAGACAAACTAAAATTGATCAACCTCTTGTGTGTATGTATGTGTGTGTCGTGTCTATTTTCGTTCTTTAAGTCAGTCTGAAGTGGCCCACACTACCACTGGACCAACCCACAAACCAATGATTACGTCACCTAAAATAATATGAAAAATATGTGCAAATGGAAGCTGTTAGGCAGGGAAGACATAATCCTCGAGATTCTCGCTTTTTTTTTTTTTTGTAATTCGAGATAGGGCGAGATTGGTCGAGAGTACCGTTGCCGTTGGTTACCGAAGATGGAAAGTACACAATAATACAACTGAATTTAAATGGCGGGATATATCATGCTGGGAGCTGGATCTTATTTGTCAGTCACCGGGAAGAAGTTGGTTAGTTTTTATGCCAGGATATTTATTGCAGTATCTACATCAAAGATATACAAGTTTGTTTTGTACACCAAGATTTACAATGTACTATAGACATACCGATCTAAATGTGTGTTTTTAAACTAAGATAATTATATGGTTGTATATGGTTTATACAAAGTTATAATAATGTGTTTTTAAATCACCTAATATATATAATATCTTTATATAATGTTATATAATTACAAGCTAAATTGCCCGGCGTGTCCCTGGGGGGGGGGGGGGGAATAAAACATGCCTGTATACTGTACAGATGAAAAATGTATGAGCTACAATGAACAGAAAGCTATAGATCAGTGGCATAGCTAGGGTGATCTACGCCCGGGGACATGACACAAAGTCTGTGCCCCTTCTTATACCGGTCCGGGGACTCACTGAGCCCCCAAGAAAATTTTGAAATTTTACGGTTTATATGGTTTTTTTTCGAAGCATCTAGTATTTTAATGAAATAGAATACAGACTAATAATTCTCTATGCGATTGTAAACAATTTATTTGAAAAAAAAAATATACTCTACTAATTATACATGACTGGAATAGACATAGTCTACAACAAATTGATACTCCTTGATGTGACTGTCGCAAACTCGTTAATCACGTTGTCAAAATTAATATTCTCAAGTGTTTCTCTTTCGATGCTAAGGAGTGCAAAATCACGCAGACGATCCTGTCCCATTGAAGCACGTAAATAAGACAAAATAAACTTCAGTTTGCTGAAGGACCGCTCACAGCTTGCAATGGGCCGTATTGCTGCTGAGAGTTACCACCGTTGCCCCTTTTACAAGTCAATCTTTTATGACGCACTTGTAAATTACAAGTCAGTCATAAAATATTGACTTGTATAAGGGGCAAGGGTGGTAACTCTCAGCAGCAATACGGCCCATTGAAACAGCAATTGTTAGAAGTATTTGCAGTGAATTACACAGATTCGGAAATACGTCATCTCCATATGAAACAATAAAGCCAAGAAGATCCAAAGGAATTTCCGGTAGAACTTCAGTCCGGGTACTGAGCAGCATTTTGCAGTCTCCGATTTCTGTGCACAATTCGTGACCATTGCCGTCAGTGTCGTAGAAATTTCCAAAATCTAAGCAATTCTGACGAAGTGTATCGACATTTGTCTCAGCGAGAAGAGTTTTAACATCTAGTACAAATCCAAATTTGGTGTTTAGCTTTTTTAGACGTAAGGAGTCTATCAATTACGCTGTTCATAACACGTGCAATTTCTTCTTCTGCATAAAGTCCTGCATCTCTTGTTAATTCTCCAGGCATCCTCCGATTTCGTCTAATCCTTTTGTCCACCTCGATTCCCCAAGTTGTGCATCTTGTTTTTCCATTGTCTACCGCAACCTGGCTCAAATTATCACGAATGTTAACAAGTTCTTGCTCCAGCGATTCAAGATCAGATGCTGCTTCTTTGAAATTCATAGTAGGATCCTGCAACCGTTTCTGGGCACGATCAATTTTCCCAAGTATGATGTTCCAGAAATGTTGCCCATGGATTTACAATCTTTAAAAAAAGGTAATTTTAATTGAAATAAAAAATGTTGAGAAAACAAATAGGTATAGTTTAACTCGAGAATCGAACCCGGGTCGACAGCATACGTTATCCACTCTGCTTGCAAGAACACGTGTTCTAAGTCATACATGAGGCAATAAGGTCACGTGTCTTTAAATAAACCAATTTGATTGGTTAAACACACATACAGAGCTATACATACATATATATATATATATATATATATATATATATATATATATAATATATTTAATGTGCATCGTTAATTAAATTGACGCCAAGGTGTAATGACTAACCGTATACGTTCAGCATGGTTATCTTTATGCAAGATATTATTTACACATTCATCTCTCCCTTCTTATCCAAAATGCGTTGTATTGTTATCTTTACAACAAATTATATTCGTAGGTCTTTAAATCCATATACATATGTCATTACAGAAAGATACAGTTTGCTGTTTTTACGCCAATATAGATATATTGCAAGTAAAGTAAACCCATTCGGACCAGATTGATCATAGATTCATAGGGCCGGTGAAGCAGCGTTCACCAGTTTCTGTGGCCACGGCATACTAATGCACATAATTTGCCCAACCGCCTTTACTTTACCTTAACTAATGTCAGGAACCCTTCAGAGCTGGGTAGACTCAGAGACACCCTCAAGTCTAGGGTAAAAAAAAAACTAGCCTCTTCCAGTATTCGAACCCAGGTCTTTCGGTTCGCCAGTCGAGCGCGCTGCCCTTCTCGGCCACCGGGTCGCGTCTTCACAACATTACATTGATTTTATTTACCGTCATATTAATGATTATTATTAATTATTCAGATCTGTAGTAACCAAGTGGACAAAAGATATTGTCTCTATAACTCAACCGACTTCTCCTGGGAGAGCCAAGAGAAAATAAAAGTGCAATGCCATTTCAAGAGAGTAGATCCAACGTACGATAGTGCAGAATAATAGATGGGATTGGGGGGAGAGAAAGATATTACGTGGAATATAAAGACACAAATTCTAAATTATCTCTGGCAGTCTCTAAATGGAAACTACAGCACTGTATCAGCTCATAGAGGTCAACTGCTGCACATGAAAGCTATAACCGAAAGATATAAGAACTATTTCGTTATTCAGAGATATAATAATATGAGCATGTTTTTTTTTTGTTCGTATACTACATGGGTGGGCGCCATTTTTAGTCATTGGGCTGCATAACGAATTTGATAAAACAAGTTGGGTCACACATTCGTTTTTTTTTAATTAACACTTTTGTTAAAGGGGCGTATTGTAACCCGCGGTCCAACTGTTGCCAACCCTTGGT
Source organism: Anisus vortex (assembly GCA_949126835.1). Lineage (NCBI taxonomy): Eukaryota > Metazoa > Mollusca > Gastropoda > Planorbidae > Anisus > Anisus vortex. Next base: position 27,645,214 of record OX421499.1, read on the forward strand.
TCTAGGAAATCAGCGCGTTGATATTAATCTTGTTCTTTACGATTAGGCTAAATATTAATTGAAAAAAATTATTTCTGTAGTCTTATTTTCACCCATAATATTAAAATAGAAACAAATCCGCTTTTGATAGTTTGCACTTTACGAGAAAGAACAAAAACAAAATATAAAAAAAAACAACATAAAAAAATCAACAATGTTAAAATTTGATGACGTTCGTGACAACAGAAATATAAATCTAGAAATTAAAGTTTTATGTGAAGATTTTAAAAAAGAAGACAGTTTCAATGAGTTTAAAATATCATTCCTTAAACAAACAAAAAAAAAGACACGAGTTCTTAGCCTGAGGTAGGAAATGGGTTTGACTATGAGTTCTGACATCCTGGTGTCAAGCTAGATCATAGAGTCGATAGCCTAGAAAGTAGAAACACACACATACAAACACACATATTGAGGAATGAAATAACGCACACATGGACATAAAACATATATACATACATAATGATCCCCCCGCAGACAGAGGCTGAATTACATATTATAGCTTACACGCCATGTTCAAATACTTACAGAAATATAAACAGTTACATTTTGCCCTTGCAAATGTCATCCTTTTAGATTTAAAAGAATTTAGATTTTTTTGTTTTTTTTCTTATAGAGACTAATTGTTAAGATAAGTTTAGCTATAACCACCAACACCCCCCCCCCAAGCCCGCCCACCCCTCCACCTAGAGATTTATTTATTACTTGGGACCACTATCTTACGTCATTTTCCAGACCAATCAAATAAACAGATGAAATATGGGAAGAAAACGGGGGGAACAGGAAGAAATAAAGGAAGAAAAAGGGGAAAAGGAAAAAGACGAAGAAAAAAGGAAGAAAGGGAAGTAAAAATGGAAAAAAAAGAGAAGAAATAGAAGGAAAGAAAAAACGAAGAAAGGAATGAAAAAAAAGAAATAGACACAAAAACTGGTAGAATTTAAAGACGATGAAAAAAAAAGAAAGAGAGAAATCTCCAGTGAGAGTGAAACAGTGAGAGTGAAACAGTGAGAGTGAAACAGTGAGAGTGAAACAGTGAGAGTGAAACAGTGAGGAGTGAAACAGTGAGGAGTGAAACAGTGAGGAGTGAAACAGTGAGGAGTGAAACAGTGAGGAGTGAAACAGTGAGGAGTGAAACAGTGAGGAGTGAAACAGTGAGGAGTGAAACAGTGAGGAGTGAAACAGTGAGGAGTGAAACAGTGAGGAGTGAGGAGTGAATTGGATTTCTTGGCAAAGAGGTGGTTGTATTACCACGGTAAGGTATCCAATTTGTACCTGGCCCCGGGCGGGGTTGGGGGGGGGGGTTATGTCACCACTATATGCAACCAAAAACAATAATCTATCTATATAAAAAGATCGTGTTTGTTTCCCAACGGATCCCCATTGGTCAATTTGAAAACACGTGAGTTTGTGTCACTGACCTATTTAGGCCTGTATACTGTATAATAATTTTTCTCATCGGGTTCGATTCTCCAGTTAGACTATACCTTTTTTTTCTCCATTTTTTTTTCAAACTTTTAAAAACAAAAGACATTGTAAATCTATGGGAAATTTAGATTTTTATTAAATAAAATACTTTCCCATTTTTTCACCCGATTACAATATTACTTTTTAATTACTTTCCTAAAAGTCTTCAGTAAAATATAATAGTTTAAATATTAGATTTATAGCTTTCTTTTAATTGTAGTTTATAAAAATGTTTATCTGCACCTTATACAGTCCTATTTATTTTCACCCGAGCAATGCCGGGCAATGTTGCTTGTTAGACAATAAAAACAGAGAGACAATGAAACAAATAGAGGGAATGGAATAGAAGCGGCAGGTAAACAATATGAAGTCCATGCCAAGAGGTGAGCGCAAACCCCAGGAATCGAGACAGTAAGTACCATTGTGGGGCACGGCATATAGGGCGCGAAAATGGTATTTGTTTCGTTTTTTTTTGTTTTATACTTAACAATGAATTTGAAACACAAACACAAAATTATGAAATTGAAATGCAAAACTAAACGATAAAAAACAACAACAATAACTAAACATTTATTTGTGATGAACGGCACGAGCGTTGAATAAATAAGTTCAAATTGCAGAGATTTTTTTTTATATTATTTCATACCGCCCCTCCCCCACCCCCCATCTCCCGCCTATTTTAATGCAAAAAGTAATCATAAATGAAATATTATATTAAAGAAAGAAATCGGTTTCGTCCGCGGTGTTTCAATTAAGTGGAGCCGCCATCCCACTTCCGCCTCCATCACCCCACTGACATCTCCCTCAACCACAAGCAGCAAGTGTACGCCAAGAGCATCTCGAGCCGCAGATGTGGCTCGCTGTGTATGAGAGAAATTAAAAAAACACACACACACAAAAATCTGATAATGAAAGCTGATGATGGCAATATTGCACGCGGGTAGCACGTGGAGCGTGTCCGTATGTTGCAGTGTCAAAGCTTTCCACTCCAACGTGAACAACAGCAACAAAAGGCGTCAAATTGAAATCAGTTTCTTTTTTTTTTGTTTTTTTTTTGTTGTTGAGACATGTTATTGCTCACAGGCGGATCAGGTTATACTAAACTAGTAGGGTGAAGGGGTTGTGTCAGTGAGAGTGAGCACCGTATCATTAAGTTTGCATGGGGAAGGGGGGGTTACATTGTACGATGTTTTGGTGAGGAAAAGGTAGGCCTAAACAAAATGTTTCTTTTTCCATATGCGAGAACAAATGTAACATATAAGTATTATTTCTTCCCATGTGGCATCCAGGCATTGAATGGGTGATCGGAACAAACCAGGAAAACTTCAAATCAGGTAAAACACTTTTCAAAATGATATTCTAGACTTACGTAGGACGCAATAATATTCTGTTAAAATGAACGTCTGTAACATATAAGATAAGATAAATAAATTATGTTTACTTTATCTGCTTTTTCGGGACTTGAAAATAATATCCTCTCTTCGCGGGAATCCCTTCAACCCAACTCTCCCACCTTTCCCCTCCCCCTCCCGGAGCAGCATAATTTGCCACTTATTTGCGTGATGCCGTTGGTTTAGGGTAATTTGGGGCGCCCAATATGTCTCCGTGTAGAGGTTCTAAGGATTGAGCAAACATTGGAGGTTCAAGAAGAGCTAAGATAATTTTGTAAGCTATTGATACCCTACTGATCCCCTTCCATAAATGTGACGCCTCTGCCCGCCCCCTTCCCAAATCCCCTTCATTCTCCACAATACCTTGCATCCAACGGACACAAATGCGATTCTATATTAAATATCGTTATATATAGAGAGGGAATAAAAATATTGTTATAAGATTCCTGCAGGGAATGATTATATGTCTGTAACCCTTGTATGTGAGAAGAGGGATGTTGGCGTGTTGTACGATATATCTGATTACTATGTATTCTAAAATGTAAAAAAAAAATTATGGCAAGATTTCATTATATAAGTTTAAGAAAATCTTTTTGACTTTATTAAAAAAGTTAATCTTGCTTTATTGAAACTACGCTGGTTTACATGGCTAGTGACTCTCGGTTAGTTAGTTCTTGCGGCCACTGAATACAAGGGGATTGTGTGGCCCGTAAAATAACCAGACCAGCCAGACTAGATACCCTGAGTCTGACCAGCTGTGATGTATACATGACATTTGTGGGCAATGTGCTGGCCACACAATCCCCTAGCATGCCTTGGCCACATAAACAGGTAAACGCTGATTCACCGGCCCTTGGGATCAACTTGGTGTGACGGGGATACTTTACTTCCTTTTTTCTTGACTTTACTTTCAAGGTTCCGTAGATAAAAAAATAGTTTTCGAAAAGTTGCTTCAGTTCAACAAAGATAGAACCGCGGCTCATGGTTTCCGGTGACGTAATTATTAGTGTAGTGGAGGCGCTGAGATTTGTAAATCATATCATAATGGGCTTCCGGTTTCACTAAAACTGAGAAAGAAGATGGGTGAAAGCTGGCTCGGACCAGTAGTTGTAAGGAGGAGATAATCATGGCTCTAACCATACACAGTAACGTACATTTCTGCAGTCGAATTGCGGCCATAAAACTAATACATGAAGAAAAAAAAGGGGTTTACTATTACCACTTTATTACCAGAGCATGCGTGCTGTTTTCGTGTGATTTGTGCTGTTTGTTTTTTTCGGTATGGGTCTGTGGGAAAAGAAAAAAAAAGAAGGGGGAGAAGCTGGTAGGATGAAAAGATAAATCACGTGGTTTGTAACGATGACGAAACTGACAATATCGACCCAAGTAATCTTGTTTTTTTTTACCACCACCCCTCCCCCCCTTTTTTTTTCTTTTTTCGGGGAGGAGGGTATGTTGAGTGCTTCACGTGACACCAAATCAACCAATAAAATGATTTGAGAGTGTGATTTTTTTCTTTTCTTTATGATTTAGGTCCTGCTAGGAAATATATTAGTGTCGGCGACATTGCGATAAGAAGATAGGAGGCGAGTGTGTGTGTGGGGGGGGGGAGGGAGGGGCAGTGGAATTATTGTTTTCTCTTACAAAGGTCTCGTTTTGTAAGACTAGTTCTTGATTTGCATTGAGTTTTTTTTTTTTTATGCTTGGCTTTGTAGAAGCGTCGTTGAAAATAATGCTGTGGAAATTCCTAATGGTCGCTTCTGGAGTGGAACGAGCATCGGCGTGGAACTTTGAAATTTGAGGTAACGTTGGTCTGGTGGTGGTGCTATCTATTTTTTAGACTACAGGACTGTGAGCTAAGGTTGGCCTAATTAGTGAACGGACAATTTTGTTTGCGCTCTATATAAACTATAAGAATTTCAGAAACTATCTTTAGGGTTAATTGTAATTATATATTCACAACTTACAAGTGCAACTACAATCATTAGAAAAGTTCACGCGGTAACATTGCAGAATATAGAATATAGAAATTGCACATACATTTTTTATAAGACAATACATTCATAGAGACAGTGAAATAAGAATAAAATTGTAGAATTTAGAACATTAAAATCAAACGCTCGATACAGTGGCGTTAATAGGGTAAATGGCACATTGGGCGCTTAGGGCGGGTGTCCAAATAAGCGCCTACTTAGAATGTTAGCATTGATTTTTTATTTTAGTAAGCGAGTCAGCCGGTGTTCCCGGAAGGAATTATTTGAAAGAGAAAAGATACTTTTGCATTATAAATGATGCATTTTATTTTGGTTGATAAGTCTGCTTAATGCATTTACTTCAGTTTTATAGTAAGACCAAGAAACTTTTGACTCTTCATTAATGCATCCGTTTATCTTTTCTGAGAGCTGATGTCCTTATAGCCGAAAGTGTGTGTCACAGAAGAGGTGTGCTAAGTGTAGAATTGAGACATTCCAAAAGCACCTGTTTTTAAATCCATAAATAATATGGGCCATAAGGAATATCGACCATACAGGATATTGACTATACAGGATATTGACCATAACGAACGGTCAATCTGACATAATGTTGACCATACAAAATTTAGACCAAACAGAATATCGATCATTCAGAATATAGACCAAACAGAATATAGACCAAATAGAATGTAGATCATACCGAATATAGACCAAACATTATAGGCTATAGACCATAAATGGATATTGACGATAACGAACGTAGACCTTAGATAATTTTGAACATACAGAATATAGACCTTGAAGAATTATGATCACACATACTAACTTAAAAAGTTATGATCACACATACTATGACCCATACATTGTATCGACCAGAGTATAGCAGTTAGTAGAGGGGAGGGAGGGCTGATAGGTATTCTCGTAAAAGTTCGGACTTTATTACGTATTTTAATCTCGCCGCAGTTCAGTGATAGCCTATCTTTTTGTTTTGGCTTGCGTGTGTGTCTTTGTATTGCGCATGCGTACCTCGTCAGTCTGTGGCTTGCCCCTCCCTCTCTGGTTAATTTAACGATGTGGGTGCATCCGCAGTTGGTTTTCATTGTGAATGCAGATGTGCTGAAGAAAATATAAGATGGCGGGGTGGGGTGGTGGAGAGTAGGAAGAAAGGGTTTGGAAGTTAAACAAAAGAGAACTCCCGCCTTCTGTTAAATCGTTACAAACATATGGGCAGAACCAAAAGTACAACAAAAAATTGGGGGCGTTTTCCTTTTCTTAGGGAGGGAGGGGGGTGGAGAGGGAGTGCAGGATTTATGAATGTCACGGTACTTGATCGAAACTTTTTATTATGGCAGATTTGTTTTTAAATGTCAAGGTCAAATCATTATGTGAAGGTCAGACAGATCAAACAAAGGTCAGATAGTTATGGATTTATTCAACGCTTGCCCTTGAAGAACACAGTTTTAATGCCTTCGTATGGAATTATTGTTCTTCAGATTGCCAAATGCGTTTATATGGCCTTGACCTTTATCTTTTATTTTTTTGCCAGATTTTAATTCAAAATAACATTTTTACATAATGGGTTATTTTTTTTATAAATATTTCTATTACACATCTACAGTTTTAATACTCTTAAGGTGATGAAAACCCTATAAATCCAACTAACTAACACAGTCTTCTGAGGATTCCTTGTTTCTACCACTGAAATCTGAGTTAATCTGATTAGTGATCAAAGGGATTCTCGAACAGAAAGGACGGACGATATTCCATAACTTGGACAACAGACAGATAACAGGCAGACAACCGGCAGACAACAGAAGAACAAAAGATAGACAACAGACAAAAAAACGAGATGTTCCGCAACGGACAGCAGACAGACAACAGACAATTTTTAAAAAAGCTAACATCGACTAAAATACAACACTAGATCTATGCTGTTGTTGTTTTTCTCTTAAAACTATTATCTGGTCAATATTAGAACAGATGGAAGGAATCCGAACATAGTATAGGAGTATAAGATCTTATTTAAAGTATTATTTTGCAGGCTTTTCGGGTGTAGTGGACGTAATAATGTTCTCTCTAGAAGGAACGTCTGTAAACTTATAAGTCATTTGTTTTCTTATAAATGGGATATAACAAGGATTTGACGTCAGAGGCACAGTCAAGATTCGTGTGTCTGTGTGTGTTTGTGTGTGTATGTGTGTATGTGGGGGCAATTTTGATAAAGAGGCGAAGACGGTGTGGGATTATTGGTTATCCTCCCCCACTTTCACCCTTCTACTCACCCTCTCCTCTCCTCATTATTCACACAACCTCTCTCAGTTTCTAAATCCCTCCCTGTCTTCTCGTGAACTTTAATGAATATAAATACCATGTCTTCATGTTCTGTTTTTTTTATATTATTTTTTCCTTCCTTTAAAGGAAGGAAGGGACAATAATGTATCTGGGAAAATATATTGAACTTGTAATGGAGGAAAATGGATGAGCGGAGGGGGAAAACGTAATTTGTGGAGTATGTGAGCAGTTAGAGAGAGGTTGTGAGTTGGAATGAGGATCGGAGGATAGGAGTGTATGGGGTCTGTATATGTGATGAGAGGGAGGTGTGTGTCTGTGTGTGGGGGTGGATTAGGGTAGTAGGGTGTGTCGTTTGGCAGTCGAGACGTAGTAGTGGGGGCGGTGGTGGTGGGAAGGGGTGAGATTGGGGGCTGGAGAGTTGGCATTGATAGATGTATAGGACAGTGGGAGTTGTGGGCCTTGGGTGTGCGTTGAGCTATTTATAGGCGTGAGGGCTTAATGGAGATTTCTGATGTTGATGCTAAATATGTCAGTCTTATATAACACCATGTTATCTTTATCAATCTATCTATCTATCTATCTATCTAAATATATCCATCTATCTATCTTTCTATGTTTCTAACTCTCTGTTGGACTGTCCACAAGCTTTTCAATCTGCCTGTGGGTCAGTAACCTGAATGTCAGTTTAACTGTCTGTCTGCCTGTCTCTGTATCTCTTTGCCTGCCTGAATGTTTCGCGGCTTCCTGCATGATTGTCTTTCTGTCTCCCTTCTTCCATGTCTGTGTTTCTGCCAGTTTGTCTTTGTGTATGTCTATTTAACTGTTCGCCAGCCTGCCATTTTCTGATTGCGTAAATTTAACCCCTCTCCCCCCGCATCCTCCTCCACTTTCCCATCCCACCTCTCACCCGATCCTCCCCCCCCCCCTCTCGTCACGCCATTGAGAAGTCACTCCTCTATTACACATAACGAGGTACCTCCAAAAATGTCACCAGCGCCTATTATCACAGTATGTCTAACCACTGCGTGATTTACTGTAGGTCACTGTATACTGACCCCTCCCCCCCCCCCCGCACTCACAGTCTCCTCCTCGCCCCATCCTACACCACCTAACACACCACAAACCTTTTCTCCATACCACCCACCGAAACTAGTTTTTAAAAAATCTACACGCTAAACAAGAAATAGTTAAAAGCCGAAATAAAAAAATGACGAAGTGATATTTCACTATTATTGACTAGATACTTTTTTTTTAATGTTTGGTAATTATAGTTGGACGAAGGGAGACGACTCGAGACGACAGAGTTATTCGCCTTGACAAGTTCAGTGAAGGCGGTTGTTGTTTCTTTTCTTTTCGGTAATAAACAACCGTATTTTAAATTTAGAACTAAGAAAAATATATCTATTATATACAAATAAAAAAAACTGGATCCAAATTAGACCGTAATTGAAACAGAGAAATGGTTGAAATAGATGTTCTGACGTCAAACTTTGACATTTAGGGAGGACGTAAATCTCAATTATTATATTTGTCTGTAGATATATATATTATAAATAGATTGATGTACTACTAACTAGAACAAATCTCTTATATTACAAAAATCTTCGTATTATTTGTTACATTTTTTGTAGAGGAATGATATATTCGTAAAGGATTTATTTCTATATCAAGAAGACGGAAGACAAGCTTTCATTTTCGTGTCCATTTTAAAGAGCAACAAACTCATATTGCATTGTATAAAATGGATATTATTTGTTATTAGTTTTTATAATCTGGAAGATAATTTGATTCGACGGTAACGTAATCGCAGACGGGGGTGGGAGTCGAATATTTTAAAAATTGTCAGATCATTAAATTTCAATGATAAAAAAACTTTCTTATTTGATGCTGTGAAAATACCTTTTTTTTTGTACGATCATGCAAGTGTGTAGGTGTATATGAGAGAGAGAGAGAGAGAGAGAGAGAGAGAAAGGGAGATTGGGGCAGAAAGAGAGACTGAGGAAAAGAGAAAGACCGACCGACAGAGAAAGAGAGACGGTTGGAGTAGCAGGGGAAGAAATACAGCATTATCTGGAGAGAGTACAACAGAACGAGTGACAGGCTTACAGAGAAGAGAGAAATATATATAAAGAGAGAGAGAGAGAGAGAGAGAGAAACTGTAAAGAGTCAGTTAGCAAAATAATGTATATTTTAGTTTTAAAATTAATTTATAATGTAATGTTTTTATATTATCTATTGGAATACAATGCAGGTGCTTGTAACACGAGACTTTTCCAGACTGTTTGCTTATAGTAAATTTTAAATATCTATTTAAGTTATTATTGAATGTGTATGTGTGAAAGGAATGGGGACTCTTTTGAAAACTGCTCTGACATTACGAAATATTTAGTGGTCAGTAACCCCTTTAATTAACCAGATGGATATTGCCAGTCGGGGGGGGGGGGGGAGGGGGCGGAAAACAGTGTCTCCTTCCATTGACCAGGCTTGGAAAAATTAAAAATGTTTCCCTTTGTTTAATTTGTTTTTGTTTGTCAGTCAAACTACATGACACATTTAGAAAGTAGGGGAAACTACAAGATTCCTGGGGGCCACAACGATTCACTAAATGTCTTCTTCATCTCCAAAACATTAAGTTCAAACAAGAGATTGCAACAGTTATCGTAACAAAACACCCAAAAACTTTAAAAAAACTAAAAGTTGGCTTGAACCCATAGATTGCGTTGTTAAACATATAAACAACCGAAAAGTTGAACATAAGCTTGGGTTTTCTGTCTCTCACTCTTAGTACTAGCGCTTCGCGTGTGTCATAACAATCATGTGTAACATCTCAATAGCCGTATCGGCCTTGTGACGTCAGTCTACAGTTCCAAAAAATCATTGGACCGACTTGCGACAGATTTTTGCTTTCTCCAACACGAAAGCGTGAGGGGGGTGTAAGAAAGGGCGCGAGGGGTGAGTGGAAAGGTGGAAGGAGAAGAAGATAAAAGAAAACAAAATATTGACTGAACTTACCTGGCAGCTGCGTTTGGTAAACTCCAAGATTCTCACAATGTAAAGAAGGAGCAAACAAATGCAAGAGGAATCAAACCAGAATTCTATATTTAGTTTTCACAAACACACGAACTTCAGAGGTGAATGAAATATTTGATGAATTCTATGTCTATAAGTGCTTCAATTCAATTTGTTTTGGCCGCTTCAAGTTCAATGATCTTTTTTTATTAACTATCTTTTATTTGAAAAGCAATTTTATTAGAGGTTTGGTTATTATGAAAATTATACGTTACGATAATATATAGCTTGTATACGTATAAATATCATGATGGGGTTGCAAAACGCCTATTACGTATAATCGATTTAATATATAATAATATGGTAAAAAAATGAGCTAAAATAGATTAGCTCTATGCCTACTTTTAAAAATTGTAAAAAAATATGCTTTAAAGAAAAATGTTCTTTTTAAAATTGCACTGCGGAATTTTTTTTTTTTAAAAGGGATTAAAAAAACACACACACACGCGCGCGCAGAAGATGTGATTTCAGATTTATTCAGAAAATTTTGCACTTTGTATGCAAATGTCACAAAAGATATTTTCAAATACCAAACAATATTGCAGAATCTAATAAATCAGATAAAAAAACACAACTAAAACGCACAAGTGAAAAATTCCTTCAATTTGAAAAAAAAATATAATGAGAGAAAAATCCACAAAATTGAAACTTAACAAATGACGGAAGAATTCTTCATGAAAACCGCAGGTAACTTTTTTTCCCCCTCTCTCTATATTGAAAGGTTGGCAGTGGCAGTCATACACGTCAATCACAGCTTGGTGCTCATCCAATGTACGTTCCAAGGACCAACAAGACACCTGTACTCCTCCTTGGAGACACCTGAGTGAGTGATTCCATCACAGAAAGCCACCATCAAAAGACACCCCACATTCTCTCTTTCTCTCTGTCTCCCTCTCTCTCTCTCACTTCCTCCCCTCTCTCACTCTCTAACCGTAGAGCAGCGGCGGCGGCCTGTTGGCGAATTCGCTGCAGTGGGCACGAGGCGATGTGCGCTCAACCACAGCCTCGTCTTGCTCCGTGTCTCCTAGCTGTTTTGGTTTCCATGTTGTTCTTTATGCTTTTTCTCTTCGTACGCTCTCTCTCTCTCTCTCTCTCTCTCTTTCACTTCTCTTACTCTCTCGCTCTTTTCTCACGCGCAGGGCATAAACGAAGGGAGAGAACAGTGTGGGGTGAGGAGGGGGGGGGAGGTGTTGGGTAATGAAACAAATACATTTAGTCTTTGCGGATTAATAGCCGAGATGCCGAGGATGGAGGGTGAAGGGAGGAGGAGAGGGAGGATCTAGATTTCTGTTGGAATCACTCCATCCCACACGCACCACTCACCATCCGTTAGCTTTTTGGAGGAAAAGGGGATGTCGGGGAGTGAAAAAGGGAGGGAGGGGGGGGGGTGTGAATGGGTTTGGAAGAACATGTGCAAAGGGGAAAAGACTATGAAAGGAGGTACAATGGTAAATGCAGAGTTTTAAAGGATGGAGATGAATGGGGAGGGGGGGGGGATAAAGGGTGGGGGTAATTTGAATGCGGTTCTTTATCAATGTCTTTATTCCAGTCGTACACTCCAGGTTTAGTAATAACTCACTTGGCAGTAGCAATCAAAGTTAATTTGCACGTATTGAACGAACAGGTAACATCACAACATAACAATAGTATAATCTACGCAGGCATGTATATTATGTTTGTTAGCGAACGTTAGCTCTAGTGTGTTGGTTATTGTTACATTAGATTTTGAATAAATATGTAGACTATATTGTTTGTTGTAGACCTACGTATCTATATACTTGGTATGTAATTATGAATCTGCATTTGTATTAATAACATTTTATTATATTTCAGGTTATATTTGTTGTATAATGAAGATACAGTGTCACGTATAGTGTCTTGTGTTCTTGTTTATGTTCAATATGTTTCAGTAATAGTTTTATCTTCTACGTTTTAATTACCTTCTATTAACTTAAATGAAGACAACAATTAAACAGAATGATGAATAATTAACGTAGGTTTGTCTTGACAAGTACTAAACAGTTCCTTTCATTAACAATATTTGTTTTAAAAACAAAGATAAATGTATACGTATTCTATAAATGACAAGGAAACTTGAAATTAAATATTAAACTAGAGCGATAAAGCAATTTAAAGGTTCTGGATTCAAATCCTTTTGTAGGCTAGGATTTTTTTCTCGGGACTTGAGGATGTCCCTGAGTCCAGCTAGCTCTGATGACACTAGTTGGCGTAAAGTAAAGGCGGCTGGGCATTGTGCTGCCCAAACATCCCCTAGTATGCCAAGGCCACAGAATGGTGCTTCACCAGCCAGCCCTATGAACAGTTTGGTCTGAAGGGTATTTTACTTTTTATAGCGATTGAAAGTTGTTTATAGGTGACTCTCCTAAGGCTAGAAAAACTAACAGAGAACTGAAGCCAATAAGACGTGCTGAGATTTGCATGAGCAATTGGCTAACAAACACACAAACATGAAATGGAAGGGGCACAAAATATACAATAGTGTTTCTGGAAAGGGGGGGGGGGGGGCAAAAGTACACTGAAAGGCACTAGAAATATTTAAAGTTCACAAGTCAATGAAAGTAAGAAATATTTATTTTTTTTAAAAACAATTAGAAAGTCTTTTAATTTTTATAAGTTTTTGGATTTAGAAGTTGAAAAGTCTGCAGTTTTTGTTTTTTTTTAATTTGCACTCTATAACATTATTATTTTTTCAACACACATTCTTACTTATTCACAGTTGCATAAAGTATCTCATTGGCTGTTTGAATATATCGTCCTTCAAAATCCAATGTGTTACTGGGTTTTTAGAATACAAGTACTTCCCCGTCATGTATAGTCTCTCTGCGATTAGTTCGGTCCCAAGAATAGATTTGTTTTTATTGTTTCAGGATTTACTGTTTCAATTCCCGCAGTTTGTCCGATTATTATTGCGGAAATGACCTATTTGATCTAAAACTCGAACATGTGACATGAAGATTATTTGTGGCACTAGTTATTTTGGTTTAAGCTGACCTTAGGATCCAGCACCCCCCCCCCCCCCCCCGTTAAGCAAACACATGAGACAAATCGAATTCGTTAGTGTGATCAAATGACCAGTCCTGACCATTGTCCCATAGCACGACTGACCTCCACTTTAGCCGTGTCGGTGCTTGTATGGACTTATTGAATCCAAGTCTCTACTATATCATTGGTTCATTCTTTACTTTCGTTTCTTTCTTTATTTTTCTGATTGCATCTCTTGGATATTTTCTTCTTACTATTCTGTCCCTTCTTCGATCCACATCTATAGTCTCTCTCTCTCTCTCTCTCTCTCCCTCTCTCCCTCTCTCTCTCTCTCTCTGTCTCTGCTCTCTCCACCACTCTCCCCATCGGACCGTTTCTCTTCATCTTGACTGCTTCTATGTGTACATATCTATCTCTCTTCAATTCTCAAGACATAATAAGCTTTTCTCTATACATACTTATCCATCCACCATTTTTTCTCTGTCACTCTCTCTCTTTATATATATATATGTATATTCACTTCTTCATCTTTCAATATGTTTCCTACTTTTTATCTGTCGGTCATTTGCTCGATCTTGTTTCCTTCTCTCTGAAATTTCTTTTTCTATATTTCTTTCCCTATTGTCTCACTGTTCTTTCTTCCATCCCATCTTTTATTCTTTCTTTCTGTCAATTATTTCTTATCTGCTCCTGTCTGTTTGTTTTTTGTTTATTTTTTTATTTGTTACCTTATTCTTCAGCTGCTTAAACCTTACCCCCACTCCCCCACCCCCCACTCCCCTAATCCCCCTCCCCTCCCCAACTGTTTCTTTTTGTTTTCTGCCACATTGACCATTGACAAATCTTTCGCCTCACCACTCACCAATGGCTGACCACCACTGGTCACTGCCCTCTCCTATACACATGACCAAAGGCAATTGACCACAAGAGTATTGTGTCCATCTTAAGCCCCCTCCCTCCTCCCCTCTTTCCTCCCTTCTCAACCACATGCTACGGGCACCCTCCCCCCCTCACGCTCCTTTCTCCGTTTATTCTCGCTAAGCAGACTGACCCTTGTCTCAGTGACATTGTCCAACTGGCATTGTCCAGCTGACGAAAACCTACCAACAAGTAGAGAGATATTTCAGTGGGGAGACACAACAAAGCCGCCTGCCCTCGGCGGTGCCTCAAACACTGCTATTCAACAGACGTGTGTCACCCAGGCAGTTGGCGCAGACAAGACATGTGACCATTGATTCGGGTTGCGGGCGAATCGATCTTTGACATGGAAGTCCGGGAGCGAGAGAAAACGATGTTGTCCCTCAAGCCAGTTAGACGGTCACCTTCTGGACTTTAGACAAGCAAAATGGATGTAAGAGATAGAACGGAGTTATGGAATTACAAGAGGTTTTGAGTGTAGCCTATATGTAGACCTGGACACTGGAATGGGAAGTTAATCGTGTTTGGGCAATAGGCAAACATTGAGACATGCAGTCTGTAGGAAGCTAGAAACTGTTTGTATAAATGGTTGGTACTACAATTAGGGATAATTCGTCTATCTATCTATCTATCTATCTATCTATCTATCTATCTATCTATCTATCTATCTATCTATCTATCTATCTATCTATCTATCTATTTATCTATCTATCTATCTATCTATATATCTATCTATCTATCTATCTATCTATTTATCTATCTATCTATCTATCTATCTATCTATCTATCTATCTATCTATCTATCTATCTATCTATCTATTAGTACTAAATAGTACCTTTCACCAATAAAAAAGAAAAGTCTTTGGTCCACGAAATGGTATTGTACAATCAATAGATCTTGCAGTGCTCAATGCAGAGGGCTGCACACCTAGTTTTTTTAACATTGTGAACCACATCAATCAAAGATAGACACCAACTGATTAAAACAATGAGTAATTTCTAATATGTCTACTTGTAGATTGAGATGAATAAAAATGCAAAATGTATCTTAAGTACCAATAGTAATCTGGAACCTGCGCATCATCTAGGGGACTCTGTCAGTCTCTTCCTTACAAATGGAAACTACTACAGCAGAAATTTACGGTTTTAAAGTAACTTATCTTAACGTATACATTAAAGACGCTCCTGCTTTAAAGAAGATTATTGCGTCCTACACTCATCCGTGGTCCGAGTCTAGTCTTGCATTTCTATTAATGTTTTAAATGATGTTAAGTTACTGGTTTTCCTGGTGTCACGATTCTGGACTGAACCGTAACCTTATTAGCACCCTCAGTCAGATAGCATACATAGATAGACCCAAGCATAGCAAGCGAACCTTAGATTAGCGGGAAGTCTAGGTTAGGAAGAAGAGAGTAGGGGACGCCATTACCTCTTCCCCCTCTTCTTACGCAAGTGAAATCCTCCAGCACTCTCCTTCTTCACCTGTTCTTTAACCCTCTCTGCACTCTTTCATTCCCGTATTCAGAGTTGCTACTTGATTCAGCCAATTGGTATTACACTATTTGTATGTGTGATTGTATGTGGGTGTATTCTTTAATGTATGTATATATATATTCTATTATGCTGTCAATTATGATTCATGTTGTATTTGGATAGTAACTACTCATTTATTTTGCTAAACTCAGCATACACGTAAAACCCCCACCCACCTGTAGAAACCCCCACCCACCTGTAGAAACCCCCACCCACTGCTACACCTTTTTCATTATCTCCCCTCTTCGTCCCCTACTCAGCGCCCGTGGGCATAACCCTTGATCCACTCGTCGTAGTGACATCTGGAGCGAAGCGTCTCGCACATACGTAAGCGCCTCGGGCTGAGCTCGATCAATAGACACAGGTACATCAAGGGAGATAAGTCATTATCTTATCCTTTGTATCTCCGTAAACGTCTACACCCCCCCTCCGCCCCTGGGCCCCACCCCGCAAAGTCGGCGGTATCAATTGTTCACCAACATCCACCCCTAATTTTCCCCCCAATAGTCAATCTTCTATGCAAGTATATTTCAAACCAGCCAACCAGAACATATGTAATTCTAAAACTAATGTAGCTATCCAATCAAATTGACCACTGATCACGTGACTAAAATCCAGGAAAGCGCGCTTAACTAGTTTTAGGGCACTTTGGCTCAAGTGTTAGGTGGAGAAGGCTGTTCGATTCTAGCCTCCACTTATTCAGTTCGTTCCAAAGGATATACCGCCTGCATGTGTATAGATAGATATTTTGTCAGTATAAGTATTTTCATGGACACAGCTACGTTTGCCTAATGTTGGACAACCTAGCAGTACCATGTGTTGAGTGTTAACTGAAGCCTGTGCAAATTCGTATATCTATCTTGCCATTGAGTGAAGAATTGAAATGATAATAAACACCTGAACTTAACCAGCGATTTATTTGCATACTTAGAACTATCTGTTGTGTCCGTCATAATATCTAACGAGCCAGAGAGAGAAATAATAATTATTCCAGGGCGATTCCAGTCACGGTAATTCATACCCCACGACGACCTGCCACTACTACCCCACTCACCTACGACTCCGTACCCCTCTCATCGCCCAACTTCTGCCAGGTTGATGTCCTAGTCCTAAACACATCCTGACACCTGGTTTGTGTAGGCATAACCCATTCCATGCCCGGATGCGACTCGGGAAGAAAGAGTACTCACATGCATTTGTTCTCGCATAAGGGATAAGGTCATTTATTTTGTATTTTGGTTTATTTGAGCATTGTAATTTGGTATTAGGCATAGCATGGAGAAAAAGTAGTTAGCTTTTTTAACAATTTTGTTATTCTCACTTTCAATTGTTTACTTTGAACAAAGTTATGATTAAAAACCTTGAATATTTAGTTATATAATTGATCAATCAGGTTCATTAGCTCTATAAAATTACGAGTTGATGTTGTCGCCAGTATAATGCTTAATAGCCTGGTTTCTCCTCATTCAAATGTGGCGTAGGCCTACCCATGATAGTTTCACATTGTGTACTTTTAAGGCTAATGCCTTTGTTTGAAAAAAAAAGGTTGGATAGGCCTACATGTTTTTAAAATAGAATTTCCATAAATCTTCAACATTGTCAGGAACGTGTAATCTGTGGAAGGGAAACAACTATTGGCTTTTTCTCCCTATAATTAATTGGTTGCAGACGTAGAAAAACAGAAACATTAAAGTATTTCAATAAAATATATACATAAAAACACGTCGCTATTTATTCTTTCATTTCTTCTTACGACCATTTCAACACAAATCAAGCTCACAATTTATTTATAAATAAATACTACACAATAATATTATACAAGCTTTCATCTTTTTAAATACAGATACGTGTATGATAATATCTTAACTTTTAGCTTCACATTAATGCTTTGTTTAGAAAAAAATTGTGTTGAAAAGAATAAATATCAGGGACAAGATCTCTCTTATATATATATATAACTATTGAAGAAAATACTAATACTTTTTTTTTTACATTACATGGTGTTAATTTATTTAGCGTCTGTGAAGAATAAACAATACCGGTAACTCGCTTCTTATTGGGCACGAGAGGCAGCGCGTTCGACTGGTACAGACGGTCCTGGTTGTATGTTTGAAAGCGACCTGAGCAGTATACATCACTGTATGATATTACTATCACTTGACGAACTATTTATTTTAGGAATATAAACATAACGGGTTTATGAAGCTTAGTGTGAGGGACGAGGAACGGGGCGTAGCGGCAACGTGTTGGATTGCAAATCTGAATAAGTAGGGGTTTGAATCGAGGTAAAAACGCCCGGTCAGAAGGGTTTCCTCTGGTGTCCCACCAGGCTACTGATGTACATATGGCATTTGTAAGTCCTACACAATCCCCTGATCTACGTTAGAAAAACATATATTGTTATTAGAATGAACGATAAAATGCTGTCTAAAGCAAATTGTGCTTGATGAGATATTAAGCAATGCAGAACAATGTCATTTCAGTCGATATTAAGCAATGCAGAACAATGTCATTTCAGACGATATTAAGCAAAATGCAGAACAATGTCACTTTCAGGCAATATTAAGCAATGCAGAACTATGTCATTTCAGACGATATTAAGGAATGCAGAACATTGTCATTTCAGACGATATTAAGCAATGCAGAACAATGTCATTTCAGGCGATATTAAGCAATGCAGAATAATGTCTTTTCAGGCAATATTAAGCAATGCAGAACAATGTCATTTCAGACGATATTAAGAAATGCAGAACAATGTCATTTCAGACGATATTAAGGAATGCAGAACAATGTCATTTCAGACGATATTAAGCAATGCAGAACAATGTACTTTAAGACGATATGAATCAATGCAGAACAATTTAATTTCAGGCGATATTAAGCAATGCAGAACAATGTCATTTCAGGCGATATTAAGCAATGCAGAACATTGTCATTTCAGGCGATATTAAGCAATGCAGAACAATGTCATTTCAGACGATATTAAGCAATGCAGAACAATGTCAATTCAGATGATATTAAGGAATGCAGAACAATGTCATTTCAGAAGATATTAACGAATGCAGAACAATTTCATTTCAGACAATATTAAGGAATGCAGAACAATGTCATTTCAGACGATATTAAGGAATGCAGAACAATGTCATTTCAGACGATATTAAGCAATGTAGAACAATTTCATTTCAGACGATATGAAGGAATGCAGAACAATGTCATTTCAGACGATATTAAGGAATGCAGAACAATGTCTTTTCAGACGATATTAAGCAATGCAGAACAATGTCATTTCAGGCGATATTAAGCAATGCAGAATAATGTCTTTTCAGGCAATATTAAGCAATGCAGAACAATGTCATTTCAGACGATATTAAGAAATGCAGAACAATGTCATTTCAGACGATATTGAACAATGCAGAACAATGTCATTTCAGACGATATTAAGCAATGCAGAACAATGTACTTTCAGACGATATGAATCAATGCAGAACAATGTCATTTCAGGCGATATTAAGCAATGCAGAACAATGTCATTTCAGGCGATATTAAGCAATGCAGAAAAATGTCATTTCAGGCGATATTAAGCATTGCAGAACAATGTCATTTCAGACGATATTAAGGAATGCAGAACAATGTCTTTTCAGACAATATTAAGCAATGCAGAACAATGTCATTTCCATCGATATTAAGCAATGCAGAACAATGTCATTTCAGACGATATTAAGGAATGCAGAACAATGTCATTTCAGACGATATTAAGGAATGCAGAACAATGTCATTTCAGACCATATTAAGCAATGTAGAACAATGTCATTTCAGACGATATTAAGGAATGCAGAACAATGTCATTTCAGACGATATTAACCAATGCAGAACAATGTCATTTCAGGCGATATTAAGCATTGCAGAACAATGTCGTTTCAGACGATATTAAGGAATGCAGAACAATGTCTTTTCAGACGATATTAAGCAATGAAGAACAATGTCATTTCATTTGATATTAAGCAATGCAGAACAATGTCATTTCAGACGATATTAAGCAATGCAGAGCAATGTCATGTCAGGCGATATTAAGCAATGCAGAACAATGTCATTTCAGACGATATTAAGCAATGCAGAACAATGTCATTTCAGAAGATATTAACGAATGCAGAACAATTTCATTTCAGACAATATTAAGCAATGCAGAACAATGTCATTTCAGACGATATTAAGGAATGCAGAACAATGTCATTTCAGACGATATTAAGCAATGTAGAACAATTTCATTTCAGACGATATGAAGGAATGCATAACAATGTCATTTCAGACGATATTAAGGAATGCAGAACAATGTCTTTTCAGACGATATTAAGCAATGCAGAACAATGTCATTTCAGTCGATATTAAGCAATGCAGAACAATGTCATTTCAGACGATATTAAGGAATGCAGAACAATGTCATTTCAGACGATATTAAGGAATGCAAAACAATGTCATTTCAGACGATATTAAGCATTGCAGAACAATGTCATTTCAGACGATATTAAGGAATGCAGAACAATGTCATTTCAGACGATATTAAGCAATGCAGAACAAGTTCATTTCAGACGATATTAAGCAATGCAGAACAATGTCATTTAAGACGATATTAAGGAATGCAGAACAATATCATGTCAGGCGATATTAAGCAATGCAGAACAATGTCATT
The DNA here is from genome assembly GCA_949126835.1 of Anisus vortex. Classification (NCBI taxonomy): domain Eukaryota; kingdom Metazoa; phylum Mollusca; class Gastropoda; family Planorbidae; genus Anisus; species Anisus vortex. The sequence continues at coordinate 27,665,580 of OX421499.1, forward strand.
TCAGGCGATATTAAGCAATGCATAACAATGTCATTTCAGGCGATATTAAGCAATGCAGAACAATGTCATTTCAGGCGATATTAAGCAATGCAGAAAAATGTCATTTCAGGCGATATTAAGCAATGCAGAACAATGCCATTGAAAATCCAGGATGTAAGAAAGGGAACTCCGGAATAAAACTAAATGATTTGCAAATGATCATGAAACAAAGCGTCAAACAGTAAACTGAAGCTTCAGAATCAAGACGAAAAGCAGCACTAGAAGGAATTTTGCTTTTCTACTGGATAATATATATCAGTATGTCACTGTCTCTTTATTTCAAATCCTGTCACATAAGGGTCAGCAGATAAGAAAAAATAAGTACAAAGTCACAAATAGTTATTGTCATAAATATAGACTGCATAGATATTTTACTTATCCAAAAGTCGCAAAAGACTTTCGTCCGTAGATAACCAAACATCATTGATCAGAACAAATTGGAGATATTATTACTATATATATTTTAGGCAAATGTAATACAGTTAGAACTACACAGCTTATCCAAGATCAAGCCAAATCAACTAAGAGCGTGTTTTCATAAAGGAAAAAAGAAAGGTATTTCATTCGGTTGAATTAACAAAATATTGGTCTTCACTATAAAGTACAAAACAACAACTCAGCAACAACTAATTTCGATTAGTATTATTAATATATGCAACACTGATCTAAGCACAACTATAATATTTAATAATTTATATACATCAGTAATGAATAATCCCAGTGGGCACGTCGTATCGACGGAGAAAAAAACGTGGAAACCACGAGAAAACGTAGAAACCACGTTTTTTTCCTCCGTCGATACGACGTGGTCTGCCCGCTGAGATATGAACTACGTCAATCATATCCACCGAAACCAATGCGAAATGGCTTCAACACACGATCTATTTGTTTTCTAAATCTACCGTTATCGTCAACAAAGGACAGACAAGGAACAAGCGCTGGGCCATACGAGTACATTTGAGGAAGTATATAAGCGCTTGTGCTCCAGTGCCTTGAGTGTCTTGACAAAATAAAATAATAAGTCTCGAGCACTTAGTCATTGTCTAACTTGATTGGCTGATGTAGTACAGGGGGCGGGAGTTCTCCGTGCAGCTTTCAATTCAATAGTGCGAGATTACTGATTGCCCCGTAACACGCGTCACGAGAACTATTTTGTGTGCATGGGGGCTGGGGGTAGAGAGGGGGGGAGGGGGGGGAGGGGATGGTCACCCGTCCGTTTTATCACATATCCCCCCCCCCCTCCCATCAACCTCGACATTCCAGTCCCTGGCACTTTCTAGCACTCCGGCATCGAGCTGGCCTTCAGCAAAAACAATTTATCAAACGAACAAAATTGCAGGAAGGGGAACCGGAAGTTGGAAGTATTGTTACACAGTGCCTTTTCTTCTTCTTTTTTTTTTTCTGTTTCGTTTTATTATTTTGTTAAAAGTCGAATGTGTATTGGCATTAATTGATTCCTAATCCCCTCGCCCCCCCCCCCCTCTTATTTTTTTTCATCTACGCCCCCCCCCCTCCTCCCCTACACCACCCTGTCGTTCCCACGTATCAAATAAAAAAAAATGGTACAGTAAAATAGAGCGCGCCCTGAAATAAGCGCCACACTGATTTTCCCGCCCCATCACCCCCCGCCCCACCCTCGCTAGCAACCTCCGGCTCTCCCCCCCCCCCCACCCGACTCAAACTCTGCATTTAGACGGCGATATGCAACACACGCATACACACACACAAAAAATCAAACTTTAGCTTTATGTTTATTTGGTGAGTGGCTTGTTGTGTTGTGGCTATACATGTCGATATAAGGGACTTGGGATGTTGGGAGTTGGGAGAGAAGGCGGGAAGGGGGATGAGGGGGTGAGTGGAAGAAGAAAGGGGTGGGGGGGGGGCGAAATCGATACCTAATAGTCGGAAACCATGCATTAAAGGAAGACGTAAAAATATTTAAAAAACAACAACATAGTAATTGTGTGTGTAAAACGTGTTTGTAAGTATGTTTGTGTTGATGTGTGTATTTGAGTGTATGTGTGCGTGTAAGTGTGCGTTTGAGTGTGTGCTTGTGAGTGTATGTGTTTGTTTGTGTTTGTAAGTGTATGTGTTTGTGTGTGTTTGTGAGTGTATGTGTTTGTGTGTGTTTGTGAGTGTAAGTGTTTGTGTATGTGTGTGAGTGTATGTGTTTGTGTGTGTTTGTGAGTGTATGTGTTTGTGTGTTTTTGTGAGTGTATGTGTTTGTGTGCGTGCGTGAGTGTATGTGTTTGTGTGTGTGTGTGCATGTGTTTGTGTGCTTGTGTTTGTGGGTGAGTGTATGTGTTTGTTTGAGTTTGTGAGTGTATGTGTTTGTGTGTGTTTGTGAGTGTATGTGTTTGTGTGTGTTTGTGAGTGTATGTATTTGTGTGTGTTTGTGAGTGTTTGTGTTTATGTGTGTTTATGTGTGTTTGTGAGTGTATGTTTTTGTGTGTGTTTGTGAGTGTATGTGTTTGTGTGTGTTTGTGAGTGTATAAGTTTGTGTGAGTTTGTGAGTGTATGTGTTTGTGTGTGTTGGTCAGTGTATGTGTTTGTGTGTGTTTGTGAGTGTATGTGTTTGTGTGTGTTTGTGAGTGTATGTTTTTGTGTGTGTTTGTGAGTGTATAAGTTTGTGTGTGTTTGTGAGTGTATGTGTTTATGTGTGTTTGTGAGTGTATGTTTTTGTGTGTGTTTGTGAGTGTATGTGTTTGTGTGTGTTTGTGAGTGTATAAGTTTGTGTGAGTTTGTGAGTGTATGTGTTTGTGTGTGTTGGTCAGTGTATGTGTTTGTGTGTGTTTGTGAGTGTATGTGTTTGTGTGTGTTTGTGAGTGTGTGTGTTTGTGTGTGTTGGTCAGTGTATGTGTTTGTGTGTGTTTGTGAGTGTATAAGTTTGTGTGAGTTTGTGAGTGTATGTGTTTGTGTGTGTTTGTGAGTGTATGTGTTTGTGTGTGTTTGTGAGTGTATGTGTTTGTGTGTGTTTGTGTTTATGTGTGTTGGTCAGTGTATGTGTTTGTGTGTGTTTGTGAGTGTGTGTGTTTGTGAGTGTATGTGTTTGTGTGCGTGCGTTAGTGTATGTGTTTGTGTGTGTGTGTGCATGTGTTTGTGTGCTTGTGTTTGTGGGTGAGTGTATGTGTTTGTGTGTGTTTGTGAGTGTAAGTGTTTGTGTGTGTTTGTGAGTGTATGTGTTTGTGTGCGTGCGTGTAAGTTTGGGTATAATCTGGAAGTTGAAAATTACATTGAGACAAGGAGTAGGGTTGGGGTCAGGTTGGATTCCAGATGAACAATTAACTCTTGAGATATTTTCTTTTTGGGCGCTGGACTGACTGAGAAGGAAAGAGGGAGGGGGGGGCTTCAAAAAGTTGTCTGGAGGGGTGGGTGAAGTATTTGTAATCAGGGGGAACTTTTGATAGTATCAACCCCTCCCCCCCCCCCACCTCTTTTTCTTGTCTCCGCCCATTTCAACCGCCCTTCTTTGTTTTTTTGTCAAATCTTTAATTCCATAATTTAGATCGGCTTGAGTAGTTTCCCGTTTTGTGTGCTGACTCTCTAATTAAATTAATTCAGTGACCTTGACATTGCTCACTCGGACTATAATCCATGCCTCCCCCCCCCCCGCTCTTTCACTTTGTTAACATTTGTAACAGTAGAACCCAAAATGCTTGTCGTTCAAATTACTGTTGCAAGATTTCTCATTTAAGACTCAACACACACACATTTAAACATAGACACACAGTTAAACACACACATGCCTAAACACAGACACTCAAACACAATTGCTTAAACGAACACACACACTCAAGCACACATAAAAACACACACGCACAATTAAACGCATACACACAAATGCAAACATTAAATAGACCAAATGTGTAATTAGCACCATAAGTAGGCTACTTAAGACAGCTAATATAATTAGGGTTGCAAGATACATGGGTGCCAAAAGGAGGACATAGAGAGACAAAAAGGAGGACAAAGGAGGACACATGGGTTGTTCCATTTTAATAATTAATTTTTGTTTCAATTGAATGCTGATTTAACCAACAATTTGACTACAATGGTTGTTAATAATTATCTATAAGTATATTAACCAAAGAAAGTCTGTAGAGTTTATGAAGTCATCTGTGTGATAGCCTGAACAGTTCATAACTGTAGGTTCAAGTCTGTAGAGTTTATGAAGTCATCTGTGTGATAGCCTGAACAGTTCATAACTGTAGGTTCAAGTCTGTAGAGTTTTCCTTGTCATAACAATTAAATCGTTATCAGTAAATCAACTTGGATGGATTTCGTTTTTAGCCATCTTGACAAATTCTGCTAGGCGGGATAACATAAAATATCGGGGTGACCGATCTGAGATCGGTCTTTATAGGGTGAAATTAATAATAGTGTTAGAATATTTGATACATATCTTTAACATTAAAGATCTTTAAAACAATAGAGAAATTGTAAACAATAAGATACATGCATATAATTTAGGCTACTATTTACAGGGAATATATTTAATCAGGTATGCGCCTACAAATGTATTTTGTAGTCATCTCTTTTCTTTTTCATTACAATATATATTGTAATCTGCTTTAAGGGCTTTCAAAAGAACAATTACTTGGTGATATAATTTAATTAATGCCCATTGATAAGCTGTTATTAGTAGAACAACTCCATCTTCAATGAGATTCTTCATGATTAATCAAAATTGCAGAGCATAACAGCGAACAATAGCCACATCATCTTCAAAGTGTTCACCGTAGTCTCTATTCAAGCCTGGAAACGATGATATCAGCATTATTCTTTTCTTCCAGATCTTGAAGAAAACGGGTGACTCCTATGTATTTGTCAATATGTATCTTCTTTTGATTGTTCTTGATCTACTGAATACGATCGCGTTCCAATCGAACGTACGTATCCACGAGATACTGCTGAAAAAGCCGGCCTCCAAAATGCAGGGCATTGAATTTAATTTATCGCATATCAGGAACCACACACAGTCAGCTTGAGAATGTAGGTTTTTGGTAAGATGGGGTGAAAAAGCAATACGGTACTGGGTCATTTCAAAGCGTGTAAGGTGCTGTCGGCTCGCATAAGACGTTTTTATAGGCATATCAACAGAGAAGCCTAATCTCCCTTTGGAAAAAAACAGCGGGTAAGTAAAAGGCTCTACGCGGCTGTCTAAATTCTTCAAAGTAAAATTTTTTTGGACACGCTTATGAACCACCATTTTGTTATCTGGATTGCTTTGATCTGAATTTAATGTAACGACAGTACATACTTCGCCGGATAAAGGTGCATTATTATTTTTTCATACGGATCCTTCTGGCGATGTGAAAATAAGCCGCACATACGGTGGTGCATGTCCTTCTTCAGTAGCATGACGGTTGACATTTTCTTCCACTTCTCTCATCATCATAAAAGTTTGTGCAAGAGAGTTGCTTGATCTAATGATTTGTTCCAATGAATTAATAAGAGATTGACTGATTTCATGACTGCGTGGAAGTTTCAGTTGCTCGGTGACGGCGTCATCTGAATCTAAGAAGTACATCTGTCCGTATTGTGGACTTTTAAATTCACCCTTAACATTTTGTGTTGGATTTACTGCCATATTCATCTTCTGGTAGACTTGTCCTGCTGCTAGGAAGCTGTAGATTCCGTGACTATTGATTGTCCGATCGTCATCTACGTTAAACGAAGCCAATGCGAAACATGAATTTAAGTTCCTTATCTAGTGGTTTTTTCCTCCGCTTTCTTTTTTCTTCCAATTGTTTTTCTCGTTCTTTTGCAGTTTCTTCCTCTAATTGTTTTGTCCTACGCTTTCTTTGATAATCCAATCTCGTTTCTGTCTCATCTATAGTTTCATTTTCTAGTTGCTGTAATCTACACATTTGTTTATTCTTTAATTGTTGTTAATGCACCTTAGATAGGCTGCTTAGTTTGGTTTTACATTTGTATCCACTAAATCATTTTTATCCTACGAAGTCATGCAAGAAATAATTTTTGAAATAGTGTCTGCTTCTGCACTATCATCAGCAGTGGCCTCACATAGGGGGGGGGGGGGGGTGAAGCAGAGGGGGCATATGCTAGGGGCTACACTTCTAAAGGGGTAGGGGGTTGGCGGCAGATATGACCTAAATATAGTATTAAATGAAGCAGTTACAGTATGCAAGTGTGCGTCGCTGAAACTTTTGCCCTGGGGCGCTACATAGGCTTGTGTCCATGCCTTTCTCTTTTTCAAGTTTATAATATAATTATTCTTTTTTCGTCTGCCAAGCATTTTCCTGAAGTTGTAAATGTTATAACTTTAAAGACTGTATAAACTACTTACCATCATAACTATGCAATTAACGATATAAGTTTTAATGTATTCCACAACTTTAAAAGTACCCTAATTGTTTGATGTATCGGTAAGGGTTAGGCCCTAAATCAATTTGGACTCTTTCAATCATAATATAAACTATCAAACTAATCTTACCCCATCTTATTTTATCTTATACATTATAGACGCTCCATCTATAAAGAAGATTATTGCGCCCTAGGCTCATCCGTGGTCCGAGTCTAGTCTGGCATTTTTTTTTAATCTGTTTATTTACACTACAATCAACCAGTGCAAAAATAAATTAGATTTAAACATAAATTAACTACACATTTAAAGGATAGAAAAAAAGATATTGATAATAGCTTTAAATCTTACTTATCTCAGAAACATAAACTATCTAGTGTATCCGTGAATACAAATAATAATATATATGTACCGGTAGAAGAATGCATTGCCACAAATCGTAAACACGTGGTGTATAGAGCATGTAGGTAGTTAAAAGATGTTTACGAAAGCTCACTTTCAGTTTAAAAGAAGCATATTAAAAACTAATTGGAGCGCAAAATACAAAGTTAAAACATAACTTAACTTTTTTTTTATTGATGATACAATGTCATGCTGATTTTATTTCATTGCGCGGCGAAAATGGTTACGATTTAAATGCTTTAAAACGGGAATTACCGAAACGCGGATACTAAATAAAAGTCGTTTTGGCTATGACGTCATAAGAGTTGTATTGAACGCGATCGCGCTATATGGGGAATCCAATGACATGCTTTTTTTTTCTTTTAGCCCAATTTAAAATCTATTTTTAGAAATGGTCAGTGGTTTTTCCAAAAATTGAGGGTCAAGCAGTGGTTCAAATGAAATGAGATTGATCTAAAACGCATTTTCTCACCAGAATACATCAATTGGACAGTTTTCGCGAAAATCGTAGGGCCCGTTTTCGAGAACGCTGACACAAACACACAAACAAACAAACAAACCCACAAACAAATATACCCCCAATTTTTTCTCGTTTAATATTATTAGATAGATAGATAGATGTACATAATGGGAAGTACATGCGACAGGGCAACCATTTATACCCCGTCTATAGAAACTGCAGAGCTTTGCTCCAATTAGTTCCTTTTTGAAGCAAACTATAAAGTCAGAGTTTTAACATGACTTTTTTTTATAATGTAACAATTTTAACAATTATGTTGATGTATAGTCTATAGCAAAGGTGTGCAACAGGCGGCCCGCGGGCCACAAAACGGCCCGCCAAGCCTTTTAGTGTGGCCCTTGAAGAGCTTCTAACGGCTTTTTTTAAATTCGTTGCATTGGTAATGCAAAAAAAATTTTCAGACTGTGTTTTGGTAATGTCTTGTATAAAATTTCATATGCGGCCCAAAGCTGAAAAATGTTGCACACTCCTGGTCCAAAGCATGTGTTTTAAGTACCGTTAGAGGCGGATCCACATCAAAGCTAAATTAGCTCAAGCTTATGGGGGTGTCATCTTGATTTATAAAATATGTTAAATTGCATTAGCAAATTCTTCTTCTTCGTTCTCAAACGTTACGGCTTAGACCAGGGGTCCGGAACCTATGGCTCGCGAGCCAGATGTGGCTCTTTTGATGGGTGCATCTGGCTTGCAGACAAATGTTCGATTATTTAAAAAAATGATTTTTTAAAGACTTTTTGATCTACATATTAATTGCGTATCAATATTTTATTCTACAAATGAGCTAAAGTCTACTGCAGCTCAGCATCAGAAGAATTCAGAGACATAATTATTGTACTTTTAGTGTTGAAAATACACAAAATGCACACATTTACTTGAATTTGTACTTTTAAACATAATCTATGCCTCTCACAGAATTACTTTTCAAAATATGTGGTGTCCATGGCTCTCTCAGACAAAAAGCTTCCCGGCCCCTGGCTTAGAGGATTTAGAGTTCTCTAAAATAAAAAAGTCCAATAACTGTGATGAACTGCGCCTTAGCTGTCAGTTGCTCCAGTCCAGCATACAGTTTGTCAATGAAGGTAGCTTCTTAGGGCCATATGGCTGACCGAGTATGGTGGTACAGGGAGCAGGTCCAAAAAGACATGTTCCGCATTTTCGGGAGCTGTTCCGCAGAGGCGCATTTCACTTGCTCCAATTCGTGGTGTGCGGAACATGAGTTGCTTCAGCCTGTTCTGACCAGTCCTTAGTGTGAAGAAGATGTGTTGAAATTGACGAGAGAGTTTGAAGTAAGCATCAATCGTTGGGTTGTTTTCTTCAGACCATCTTTCGGATTAATTCCTTTTGAGCATTGCCTTGATTTCTTCAGGGTGTGGGGCTGGGTCTGTCTGGTTTTGTCTGCCTCTAGTTTTAGCTAAGGTGTCGGCAGTGTCTTTCCCTTTCAATGGCAAAGAAATTGTAAGAAACAAACGTGTCAAATATCAAGGCAGTAGAAGTATGGGAGAGGGGGCTGAGAGAGACTCCATATCCCCCTTTTCCCTTGTTAGGTAACCACCGTTTGGTGAGTTTTTCTTCTGACCTCCAATAATACTCATTGGGTGTGCTGCCTAACTAAGCATTCTGTTTTTGACTTTACTCTTATAGTGAAAGAAGTTTAACCATGAGGCCCTTGTCTAAATGTCTAAAGATTAGAGATGCGCCCTTCCCGACCCCATGTTAGACTCTTTTTGTGACATACTTTTTGTTAAAACAATAGCATGAATCCCTCCCTCTACCCCCCAACAAATAATAACTAGGCCTACTATAACTTTAATATAAGCAATAATCTTGACACCGGCTACTCACCCCCACCTCCCTTACCCCAACTTTATTCTCCTGGCCTCAAGAAAAACTGCAAAGAGTAATTTAAAAATGAAATTAAAATCGATAAAAACAGCTTGGTGATTCCATTATCTCCTCGTGGGTTATGGGTTTTCCCGTTTATCTCTTGGGGAAATTATCTCCGCCTAGTCATAGAACGACGGGCAAATATTATTTTTTTGTGTGGATGAAATAGTGACATGAAGCTTATAAACACGTATAGTAGACTCAATAACCTTGATACTAGACTAGACTCTAGTTGTTTTGTTTGAGAAAAAACATAAGAAATATTCGCGCAAAGAAAACGGGTTAATTGTCTCCCTTTAATTTAATTCTCCATATTTGATGATAGTGATTCTAAACGAGTTTTTTTTTTTAATTAACTAGTGTTACTTATAAATTATTATTTCTTTATACAATTTTAGCATTATGCTCTTTATTCAATTTGTAGTTATATGTATAAAATTGACTTACGTTGTAAATAAACATTTTCTACTGTAATAAGTCGAGTTTATTTTTAAAACATTAATAATTACAACATTTCGAAATAAAATGGTAGAATATAAGCCTCTTATATTTATTACAAAATTAGAAAAAAATAACAAATTTCTTTGAGAATTAATTATAATTATGTTTAATTAATAGAGATGAGCATAAACACGCTTTTGAATGCAATTAGCATGTATCAATTAATGGGCGTTTTTTCCTTGAATGCTCTTCGCTAATTGTTCAATGCCAGGTATATATTTAGTTACTTCTGAGTGGTCAAGTGTAAGTGACCTCTTTGCATGCTTAAAATGCTCATGTGCGATAAAATATGTTCTCTAGTGTAAATTGAACTAAAAGCTGAAAGTAGAGTGAATGCCTTGCAATTGACATTAGCAGATGACTTTCCTAAGCAGCTTTCAGATTTTATCGAAAATCATAACATTTCGATGCCCATTTTTCAGATGTTTAAAATAAAAAAAATGCCATTATCCCTCCACTATAAAAAGATCCAGATCTAAGTAGTTTGCAGTAAGATGATGCCAGTAAGGTTTGATGACACATGAGTTCATGAATTTGAAAGTCTTGCCTTTGTTCAGAAAACTTCACATTGAGTGTTTCAATGTACTTCTGAAAAAGTTCATCTATCTTTAATTTGCCTTATATTTGGGAAATAGTTAAATGTTTTGATGAGAGCTTTGCATACAAATATTCCTGTTTCACCATTGGTGACTTCACTACCTGCTTCGTGAGTTTCCGGCCCGTGGTCGACAGTTTCCGTAATTGGCAATGTAATTTAATTAAATTAACACATTTATCGTCCACTCTCAAAAGAAAGACTTGTATATTTGAAAATGATATTTCAAATGCTTTGATATGGGATAAAGTTGCTATTCAGGCAGGACTTACCCTTTAAGCAGTAGACTCCCATGTAGTTCACCACTCCCATGTAGTTCACCACTCCCATGTAGTTCACCACTCCCATGTAGTTCACCACTCCCATGTAGTTCACCACTCCCATGTAGTTCACCACTCCCATGTAGTTCACCACTCCCATGTAGTTCACCACTCCCATGTAGTTCACCACTCCCATGTAGTTCACCACTCCCATGTAGTTCACCACTCCCATGTAGTTCACCACTCCCATGTAGTTCACCACTCCCATGTAGTTCACCACTCCCATGTAGTTCACCACTCCCATGTAGTTCACCACTCCCATGTAGTTCACCACTCCCATGTAGTTCACCACTCCCATGTAGTTCACCACTCCCATGTAGTTCACCACTCCCATGTAGTTCACCACTCCCATGTAGTTCACCACTCCCATGTAGTTCACCACTCCCATGTAGTTCACCACTCCCATGTAGTTCACCACTCCCATGTAGTTCACCACTCCCATGTAGTTCACCACTCCCATGTAGTTCACCACTCCCATGTAGTTCACCACTCCCATGTAGTTCACCACTCCCATGTAGTTCACCACTCCCATGTAGTTCACCACTCCCATGTAGTTCACCACTCCCATGTAGTTCACCACTCCCATGTAGTTCACCACTCCCATGTAGTTCACCACTCCCATGTAGTTCACCACTCCCATGTAGTTCACCACTCCCATGTAGTTCACCACTCCCATGTAGTTCACCACTCCCATGTAGTTCACCACTCCCATGTAGTTCACCACTCCCATGTAGTTCACCACTCCCATGTAGTTCACCACTCCCATGTAGTTCACCACTCCCATGTAGTTCACCACTCCCATGTAGTTCACCACTCCCATGTAGTTCACCACTCCCATGTAGTTCACCACTCCCATGTAGTTCACCACTCCCATGTAGTTCACCACTCCCATGTAGTTCACCACTCCGCACCCTTAATTATGCTTACGTACGTTGTTTTGACTTGCATTAAAATATCTCGCGCGTGCCACTGAAAATCGTTTTGCGTGTTAAGTCTGGCACGCGTGCCTTAGGTTGCCAACTCCTGCACTAGAGGACAGAAAGGCAAAGAGTAAAGAAGTAATAATTATAAGTCATTAAATTCTAATTTAGAAATACAACCCAATACCAATCTGTTACATTCCATAGTCTGAAAGTATGCCTAGCAGTAGCCTCAGTGGCGTATTTAGGCATGTTCCACATATTTCATTGGAATAGAGGCCCTAACACAAAAGGGGCCCCCACGCATCACAAAAATATTTTTTTTAGTCACATCACCATTATTTTGTTGAAAATGTAAAATAAAATACATTAATTCCCCTACACTTTTAAGCGCTTCAGTCCAACCAAGCTAAGCGCAACAAAAAATTAATTTATGATTTTAGAGAATGTAACGTAAATTAACGGCACTTTTTTTGAAGTATGTGGAAGGCAAAGCGAGGCCACAAGGGGCCCCCACATAAATTTGGAACAGGGCCCCCCAAAATCCTAAATACGGCCTAGTATATAGGCTACTCAAAGAGTATGCATCACTTCACATATACTACGTAAAATGAACAAATAGTGGCCGACTCCTGTCAATCAGAGCCCGAACTGAAAGGTAGGCCTATAAGAACTCCTTTGTTCCTTATTCTGTGAGACTATATCAATGCTGCTCCTAAATAAAGCATTATCAAGAGCCAGATGCGTGTTTTGCAGATTTGAAGATGACTAGTGTAGTAGTGACTAGTGTGTATGTGTTGTATTTGTTCTGGCTGTTGTCACATTGTTGTCACATTGTTGTCACATTGTTGTCACATTGTTGTCACATTGTTGTCACATTGTTGTCACATTGTTGTCACATTGTTGTCACATTGTTGTCACATTGTTGTCACATTGTTGTCACATTGTTGTCACATTGTTGTCACATTGTTGTCACATTGTTGTCACATTGTTGTCACATTGTTGTCACATTGTTGTCACATTGTTGTCACATTGTTGTCACATTGTTGTCACATTGTTGTCACATTGTTGTCACATTGTTGTCACATTGTTGTCACATTGTTGTCACATTGTTGTCACATTGTTGTCACATTGTTGTCACATTGTTGTCACATTGTTGTCACATTGTTGTCGATGTTATGCTTGTGCTCTTGTAATACTGCTATGTATCAAACCACATTTCCTTTTTAGAAATCTTATCTTATTATACGGAGTAAGCGGGCATAAGACTTTTCCATTAATTTCAAAATATACTTTTGATGTTATTTTGTATTTGTTTGAAACATACAAGAGTCTAGATCCATTAGCAAAACTTCGAATGTGGCCGGTCTGTAAACTTTAAGACTTAAAGCTTAAGTAAAACCATAGTTAGAAAAAAAAAAGTATAAAATAACAAACACTATTACTGAAAATACGACTTCAATAAGTAGGATCTGTGTGATGTAGGGGATGTAGCTCAGTGGTAGAGCGTCCGCTTTGCATGTGAAAGGCCCCGGGTTCGATCCCCGGCTTCTCCAATATTTTTTTTCTCTTCTTCTGGTTTTCATTAATTTTATATAATTTTTTACATAAAGAGATAGTTACTTACCGCATTAAAATCTGTATGGGCTACTGGTTGATTTATCAACCTATTATCCCACCATCCATCTACCTGCTATTTATTTCAGCTCGTATGATCCACTATAATGGTTTTCCGAAAAAGACACACTTCTATTATATAGAACAATGTTTATAAAAAAAAAACTATACCTAGGTACAGCATTTAATTGTAGATCACTAGATCAGAAAATATTTGCAGTATCCCACACTCCCCCCACTTTAAAGTTTATCCTAGACTAGGGGGTCTCAAATACGCGGCACGCGCGCCACATGTGGCTCACCAAGTGGATTTTTTTATTACAAAAAAATTTAATTTACTATTCGTGAAATTCAGACAGCTAGTACTGATACAAAAAGAATTTGATTGTTAACCCTTACAGTCCCGGGCGCGTATATAGCGGAACTGAAGGCAGCATAGATACAAGTAGGTCGGTACGGGAAGGGTTAATTTTATAGACGTAACATACCTATTATTAGTGATAAGTAGTATTTACTAGGGTCGGATTGTTGGGGCACATGCCTTCATCCGAGTTTGGGACCTCTGTCCAAGACTCTAGAACTCTTCTTCTGTTTTTATCTCTCTAAAAAAAAATGTTTCATTGGAATCTCATGTGTATCCATTGAAATCTGGGAAGTCTTCAGACCGAGAGTTACAACAAGAGAGAATAATTCAAGGGGATTACAACAGGATTATAGTATACACAAACCTCCGAATCTTCTGATGTGTCTTGATAAGTAAAGCTAATACAAGAAGGCGATATTCCAAATAATATTTGTTATGCGAAATAATTGGACATGTTGGTATAGCGCAAGGGAGCAAAAAAATAATAACGTCATGTGACGTGAGTTGACAAATCGCGTAGTCTGGGGTTGAGCAGGCTGGGCAGTGTGACATAGATACATGACTAGGTCACTATGACTTCTTAAACAAAGGTGACTGACCTTAGCGTATAGTGAATAGGACATTGTCCGGTTTTAGGAAGGTGAGATTAAAGAAAAACACAAAACAATCTTACAATAACTTTATTTCCAGACATTAAGAATGAAAAGACCATTGTTCATATTTATCTAATCTAATCTATCAAATCTATCTAATCTCTCTGATCTAACTGACCTATCTACTCTAGCTATTCTAGCTAATTATCTACTCTAATGTATCTAATTGATCTAATATGTCTTATTTATCTGTTTTAGCTAATCTAGTCTATTGAGTGAGTCTAGACAATCTATCAAATCTATCTGATCTATTTAGCTAATCTATTTAATCTATATAATAAGATAATATAAATAATCTTTCTAATCCAACTAATCTATTTAACGTATCTAATATAGCTATTCTTTTTAATATATCTAAACTATCTAAGCTATTTAATACATATAATCACACATAGCAATGAAAAGATGCCTACTGATTATAAAGGCATTAACTTAACCTCATTTTGCAAAGACTTATTAATGGCTTACAGTGAAAAAAACAACAATAGCACAACAAGGTTAAAAAAACAACAACAACAACGTTGAATTATGTACATTCAATAAATTAATAGAATAATTAATGACTATGTAGCTAATTAGCCGGATATATAGTTAATTAAAACTTGACAATAAGGTTTACAAAGGGGAGTAATCAATGACATTGAAACATTTTTTGTATGGACAACATTTTCTGTTTTCTTATGTTAGAGAAGAAGAAAAAACAAAAACAAAACATTTCAATTGTACGCGCGAAATTGTACAAGCCATTTAAAATCTAAGACAAAGATTCATTTCGCAGTTTTTGTCTTAGACAATGAAGTTTATTAATTAAATGAGAAAGTATAATTTAAAACAAAATTAATTAATAACTTTCTTTGGTCGATATTATAACTTTTTGAATTAACTTCATAGATTTAATTAAATTGTTTTTTTTTTTGTTTTTTATTTTATGTATTAATTAACTAGGAGTCCATTTTCTATGAATGCAGGCTCACCTTGTCCTCTATTATATAAACTCGTATACAATTTTTTGTTCATCTCAATTTCAACTTTGTGAGAGAAAAATTGTACAAGAAGATGTTCTGAATCTTTCAAATAAAACGAGATAATGAATGCTCTATAAAAACAAACAACATTCTAAACTAATTTTACGTATTTCGAACAGTACACTTACATAAGATAATCTAGATTATTTTATTGATCCAAATAAATGAAAATTTGACGTGATTACATAAATTCCGTTTTTCAGCATATTTAAAACAATATTAAAGAATCAGTGACTTAAAATAATTTAAAGCACTAATAAAAATGTAAGACTAGACTCGGACCACGGGTGAGCGTAAGACACAATAATCTTCTTTATAGAAGGAGCGTCTGTAATGTATAAGAATTTTTTTTTACTAAAGCACAATAGACATTCACGCACACTGTCATATTATTTATCATACATGAAAAAGTATCATTTAGGAGTCAGCTATTGTAATTTCTGTCTGACTGATACTTATAAGTACACTTACATCAAGATATTTATAGAAATGTTGATTGAATAAATGTATGTGTTTTTACCAGATACTAAACAGCTAGACTATTTTGACACATTATGTTTAGGAGACTAAAAAGTTGTTCTAAAAATCGTTACATACATTTGAGTTTCAACCAATAAGGCTGTCTTAAATTACTTCTTCATTCCTACATATGCATTATATGTTTCCGCTGTATAGAACTTTCGATTTTAATTTTTCATTGAGAAAATCATTGCGACTAAATAAAACGGAAGTGTACAGTACAATAGGGAATCGGGAAATTCCGAAAAGAAGAATTCGATTCATCTAATAGCAGCAGTATTAAAACAAGCGGTCCATCTTATTATAGTCATTGGTTTCATATGAATCCAATCAATTTTGCGCATTATGTTTTTTTTAAAATTATAATTTGTCTGTATTCAAAACTTAATTATTGTTTCCAAATTCATGTTCTTCAGCTTATGTTTTTTTTTTCCATATTTTGATTTTTTAAAACAATATTTTTCTCAGGTGGTGTCTATACAGCAATCCAACTTGTCTGTAGAAATTTGTTTTGTTATGATATTACTACTACTGGAGCCTAAAAACCTATGAAAGCCGGCTCGAAAATCTAGAATTGTGATTCGCCTAGAGACTAGAGTATTGAAGCGCCGATATCCAACTCCCGCCTCCCTTGCGCCCATACAGGTTCACGGGAAAAGGCTAAATTGGATGAACAGATATAAGATCAGTTGATGGGAAATTATAAGACAGTTTGCTAATGAGTACACAATCTCTATGACAACTCCTGCGAAGCCGATGGCCCCAAGCTCCACAGATGCTAGCCTTTTTTTCTAGCATTATCAGCGGCGAATTGAATTAGGGGGTCCATTGTCAGGGAAACAGCACCTCCTCCTGCTGCAGCGCTAATCGTAGCTTATCGTTCACCAGCGCCCCTCTTCCCCATGAGGGCGTGCCATTGGCGTTGCAGTAATAAGACCATCAGGGAATATAGAGTATTCATATCTTGCTCCCCAATTACAAATCTTTCTGTAACCGCCCATGGAAGAAATATGGAAAGCAATGGAAAAAAACAACAGAAAACTAGAAAAGTGACAGTTTTGGAGGATTAGGAGAAAGGTCAAAGAAGCTGCAAATTACCTTTGATTGGATGTGACAGTGTATTAACGAGTTAGAGAGACAAAATAAAAACATCCATCTGGACTGACAGGTGGGTTTTATGCCATTGTCAGAAGCTGACAATGCCTGACATTATCAAACTAAAAAAACCAATAGAAAATTTAGAGAAAAATTAATGAATTTAAAAAGGAAAGTTACAAAATCAATATGATTCACATTCGTTATGAAACGTTGAGAAATTTGCATGTTAAAAAATGCTACGATATAACATGATTTCACATATTTGTATGGAATGCAATGATATCATATTTAAGTATAAATTGCCAGATTAGTTTTTAAGGCTATGAAATCACACGCCTTGTCAGATTTGTTTTTAAGGCTAGAAAATCACATGACTTGCCAGATTTGTTTTTAAGGCCATGAAATAACATGACTTGTCCAATTTGTTTTTAAGGCTATGAAATCACATGATTTGCGAGATTTGTTTAAGGCCATGAAATCACATGGCTTGCCAGATTTGTTTTTAAAGCCATGAAATCACACGACTTGCCAGATTTGTTTTTAAAGCTATGAAATCACACGACTTGCCAGATTTGTTTTTTAAGGCCATGAAATCACATGACTTCACATGTTTTTACACGGAACGCCTTGAAATCAATGGATTTCACATATCTTTAACAACCTGCCATCGCTCATCGCGTGAGAAACGACAATAAACCAAAACGGAGCTATGGTCCATGGACTCCTTCTGTGTGTGTGTGTGAGTGAGTGAGTGAGTAGGCCCATGCGTGTGTGTCTTTATTCACTCACAACGCTGTGGCGGAGGAGGGGGGGGGGCGTCACAAGGCGTCTTCTTGAATTCGTCATAAAAAAAAATGTCGAGACAACATCTTTAGCGGAAGTAGCAAGCAGCACTGCAAGGGTTGGAGTGAATAGAAGGGAATAAATATTTTGTATTTATAAAGTACTGTTCATTTCTAAGGCCTTTTGGTTGATAAACTGGGATAGACAATGTTGAAGACTTTCGTTAAATGTAGAATGTTTCAAATAGCTTTATAACAGAATGACCGGCTGATTTTCTCTTATTCTTTATCGTTTCACGTGGAGCATTAAGGCAGCAGGTTGCTGTTTATGTAGCCTGATTTATTTTTTACATGGCAGGTTAGCCTAGCGCTTTAACGGTCTAGAGAGGAGTTCCCCTCTCTCAGCTCTCGGGATAGCTGCCTTTTTTTTCCCTAACCTTTGTTGATCCCTCCACTTCCTGATTAATATACACATATATTTCGAGAGAGAATGATTTGAGGAGAGACAGATCAAAATACTCGTGGCATGAAAGATAGGAAGAAGAAAAAAAAAAAAAGAATAGAGAGACGACATACAGACGAACATACATATCTTTGACTAACGTTCTAGGCGTGTCCAGGCCTATAATTTATGAATCGTGAAAACATTAAATTACCACTAAAAGCTAAGATTAAGACTGTAGGAATTCTTTTTTAGCCAACCGAAGATTGTGTCCATTGGAACTCACAAAGTGAGACAAAGACAGAAGCGAAGTTCATACAATTCGACTTGTGTAAGAAAATATCAATGAAAACCAGAACAAAAGTATTGACTCTATTTTATAATGAGAGAACCGCAGTATTAAC